>JAWWNH010000017.1:16455000-16912500 GCA_034641385.1 Darevskia mixta
CCACCACTGAGCTCGGGAAGGAGGATGTGCCAGCACTTATCTCGAGCAGCTGCGGTAGCTGTTGCTTCTTTGCGGCATCTCCTCCTCGGGGCAGCTTATAGCAGCTGCTTGAGAGCGGGTGAAGAGAAGGAGATGCTGTGGCCAGCAAGGACCAGCCCTGTCTGGCGCACCACGTCTGAGGGGGCAGACAGAGGGCAGGGGTGCCCAGGGCAGGAAGAAACGGGGAGCAGAATGGAGCACAAGGAGTCTTGGTATTTTTTTAATGCCTTATGCATCTATGCTTAATCTTGACAGTTTCTGAAATGTATTTATTAGTGTATGTTTTTTTTTGTAAAGAATAAATCAACATAAAATTGGGATTAAGGGGTTTTCTCAGGATGATGGAGGGTGTGTTTGCTGTGTCCCACTGGTTTATTGGGTGGTACCACTTGCCCTACTTCTGATAGGAAATGCTCTTTGAGGCGGCCGGGATGGGGTTTGAAGAGGGTTCTGCCCCAGCTACATACTAACTAAACTAAAACCCTTACACACGTAAATAAGATAAACACTGGCAATAATTTCTAAGGCACTTTTCAACTTTAAAAAAATGTTCTCCAGGGTACACGTTTGGCCATATGCAGAAATCTTATTTCCTAAAAATAGTCAGAAATGAAGGATTTAGAAGAAAGGCGAATTCTATTTTGGTGGAGCTTTGAAAATTGTTCTGGCCAATTCTGGAAGTTTGCTGACAGAGGCAGAGGAGCAAGCAGGCCCTTTGATGCTGGCTTGCTTAAGATCAACAATGCTTTGCAGATGGCTGAAATTCAAAGTGAGGCACTGTGTTGTTTAGCTTTGAGTCCAGGTGCCACAAGCTGCTGGGTTCTGTGAACAGCAGAGTTACTTGCAATGGAAGTGGGAGGTGGGGAGAGTTAAAGTAAGTAAGAATGACACTTCTGTAAGTGAAACTTCCCAGAAGAATTACACCAGTGTAAGTGGAATCCTTAACCTTACACTTTTTTTGCAATCTCTCCTGTAAATTTTAAGGGACACAGCAAGCAGGATGGACATATGTATGGTATACTTAAGAGTTGCATAGAAGGTGGAGTTGTGGCAGCCCCTTTTGCCAGGAAGATTTGAGGACAGAAATGGGCGAAGAAATTTGATTCCATCCACATTTAAAGGCCAACCTACCTAATTCACACATCGTGAAACAATATGAAAACCAAAAAAAACCAAACCATCCCTCAAAATGCACCCTTCTTCGAATTTTGCAATGCACTTATTCAGCCAAGTAAATGTAAAAATAAAATAAAAAATAAAATGTATACATTAATATAGCACAAAACCCTAACACAAAAGTGTGTTATAGCAGGGGAAATTATGTTCATGGATGTATATTAGCAAAATTGCATACGCTTTTTCGGTTAATTTGTTTTTGTGACTGTGTAGAACCCAGTTCAACTATTGATTGATTGATTGATTGATTGTGGGACTGCAGAAATAGATGAAAGCTGCAAAGCTGTAACAGAACTACAATTGAGGTAGTAAAATTCATGTTAAATTTCTGTTTTAGGGGTTGTTTATAAAAGTCTGGAACGAATTAATCCATTTTGCATTACTTTCTATGGGAAAGTGCGCCTTGGTTTTGGAATGCTTTGGTTTTGGAACCGATTAAGTTTCAGAACCAAGGTACCGCTGTATATTGTAGTTTTGTGCTGTGAACTACCCTGAGGTATGGGGCAGGAAACAAATTTTATAAATCATGATGATGATGGTCTGGACAGCTCCATATCTGAGTCAGACAGGTTGCTGTTCACAATGGGGGCCC
This sequence comes from Darevskia mixta, assembly GCA_034641385.1. Taxonomy (NCBI): domain Eukaryota; kingdom Metazoa; phylum Chordata; class Lepidosauria; order Squamata; family Lacertidae; genus Darevskia; species Darevskia mixta. The sequence continues at coordinate 16,456,808 of JAWWNH010000017.1, forward strand.
TAACAAAACAATTATTCAAAAACCCCAGGGATAGCCAGAAGCTTATTAACTCTATCGCTTCTTAAGGACTGTTGACTTGTAACCCGGTGTAAAAATGTATAGCACTGTTACTGCTGAGATATTTCCCCCTGCACTTGCCTAACAGGTAGAAATCTTGTTGGGTTCCAGCCCTCCAGAGAACTTGGACAATGAACTCCCTTAGCTAGGTTTTAAAATAAGGCATTTTTTCCTCTGTTCACTTAATGATTAATTTGATATTTTTTCCAGCCCAGTTTTGTGCCTGACTGACAATGATTAGGGGAAGCTTCATGACTCAGAGCAAGTGGAGCTAAAATACTCAAACAACAGAATCTATTAGCAGCAAATAAACACTGTGTTAGTCCGGAGGCATAACAAATGTGTCTTAAATGCCTGAGGCATTTTTCTGCTAGACCCTTGGTTCCCGAGCATTTCCTCTTGCAATTCCTGGTGATTTGGAAGTTTCTACTGCTAGTTTCCTATAGGCTGGATTAACTGGGCTGTCTTGCTGCCTGATGAGTGGATGGCACTGAAGCTGGGACAGCTCCTGACATTAGCCAAGGCTGAGCTAACTGTTAATTAAGGAACATCAATTGTTGGGAGAAGCTCCAGATAGGAACAAGCTATGGAAAATAACCTGTGCCGCTATCCTGCTCTCCACTTGAAACCTAGAAATGGTCTTTAACTGCCTGTCAAAACAAAAGGTGGAGGAGAAATCCCACTAAGTTTGATTTTGTTTGTTTGTTTAGATAGTTCCTGTGACTTTTCTCTAGAATTTGGAGAAAACCTTAAACGTATGAATAATTAAGGTATGCAAGATTTTTCAGATTATATGCAACTGTTTTTTGCAAAATACATATATTAGGTGAAATGCCAGTTCCTCACATGAGCAATCAGTAAAACCTGGGTGTCTGATGCTGCCCCCACTTCTATTGGGAGTATCTCATGAACTGCTGTAAATAAGGTAAAAGGTTAAAAAAAAACCTAAAGGACCCCTGGACGGTTAAGTCCAGTCAAAGGCGGCTATGGGGTTGCGGCACTCATCTCGCTTTCAGGCTGAGGGAGTTGGTGTTTGTCCACAGACAGCTTTCTGGGTCATGTGGTCAGCAGGACTAAACCACTTCTGGTGCAATGGAACACCATGCCGGAAACCTGGAAACACCATTTACCTTGCCACCACAGTGGTATCTATTTATCTACTTGCACTGGCATGCTTTCGAACTGCTAGGTTGGCAGGAGCTGGGACAGAGCAAAGGGAGCTCACCCCGTCGCGGGGATTCAAATCACCGACCTTCTGATCGGCAAGCTCAAGAGGCTCAGTGGTTTAGACCACAGCGCCCTATGACTGCTGTAAATACAATGTATGGATCAATAGAGCATTTGTGTGTATGCATGCGAACCTGAACAAATAGCATACCCTTCATTTTGTTTCCCTTTCTTCAGCCTCCCTGTCTCTGAGGCCACCCAAGTTTAAAATTCATGCAATGCTTTTACAGTATCCTTGCATTTATTTTCAACCACCCTGGACCTACACTTTCCTTACAGATATTGCATTGTTTATGAACATGCTCTTACTGTCACAGTTAAGCTTAGCCAATAAGGGAGACCTTGGAGATGAAGAGGTGATGGACAAACCACTTTTTTAGCCTTATAGACCAGAGTTATAGTGAGTGTGGACTGTGACAAGGGATGAGCTGCTTCCATATTCTAATACTGACAGCATCTGAGCCTACCACTGAATGACAAGAATTAAGTTTGCATGAAAGGTATAGCTAAAGAATTTCCCTAAGCTTCAGAATATGTGTTTTGGTGATTCATCTCATTCATGCAGAATTGCAACATTTGTCTCTTTATGACATTTCATGATGAATTCCTGATAAGGTTCTGAAAAACAATCAACTCCTTAACAACCCCTTTCTTTAAAAAATTGAACATTTAGTGCTGTTCATTTAAATAGATGCAAAACATAAACGGAAGACATAAATAGCAGGCACAGGTTTCACTGTTTGCGATATTTCTTAGTCATATGCTGCAGGTGCAATTATGACTCCAGGCCAAGTTTACATATGATGAAAGTATGCTTTTGGGTTGTTGTGTTTTAACTGGATATTGGAACTCACTTTCCTAGGATCAGTGGCGGAGAGCAGGTGGGGTTGGGGCTGGTGCGCGTCCCGGGGGCATGGTGCGCCGCCCACAAGGGCATGGTGCGCATCCTGGGGGCGTGGCACACTGCCTGTGGGGGCATGGCACCCAGCACGGGTGGGGGGGCAGCCGTGATTGCACCCCACCAGGATCGCGCTGCCGGGGGCGGTGCGCTCCCCCCACACTCCTCTTCCTCTGCCAGTGCCTAGGATGCCTTTCCATGATATTGCATATTGGTAGTGAATAAAATCATTTGGCAATACTTCGATTATTTGCAGTGATTGGGATGTCCTGGTGCCAGTCTCCACTACATTACCAGAACAATTAAAGCAAATTTATCTCTTAAAGTTCAATTCTTCAGTGTGATTCTGAAAGGAAACTTTGATAGGAGAATCAAAGGTTAGATGCTGTGCATTGCTTTTTGTGTGTGAAAAGCAGACTAGAATACATATATTATTCAGTGAGAGAGACCTTGATCCAACTCCGGAACAAGTGCCAACCTTATACAGGGATCGGTAATTTCATAAATAACAGAAGATATCTCTGGTCAGATGAATTGGGTCCAGATGAGCATGGCAGTGCTGATGATAATGAGCACCAACTTCTGCACACAGCTGTTCCTTAAATCATTGGGCGAAGAATGAGTCGCCCCAGCTATAAACAAAATAGATTGGTTTTGAGCTTAATTCTGGATCAGATTTGGGAAACAATGATTGCCAACGTTACTTCATGACCACAGTGCTTGTTTTGTCTTGTTACCTTTGCAAATACAGTAATACCTCCGCGAACGTCCGCCTTGACTAGCATCCATTCCGGCAAACATCCGCGGCAAACCTAGAAGTACCAGAACGGGTTACTTCCAGGTTTGCCACTCGTGCATGCGCAGAAGCGCAAACCGCTCCGTGCGCAGACACGGCGCTTTGCCCTACGTCCTTTTCGGCTGGCCCTCCAGAATGGATCCCGGCTGCAAAACAAGATACAACTGTATTTACCTGCATTTTCTAGAATGACTACAATAGCACAAACCTCTATTTGATGGCTTTCATCAAATAACAACCCTGTAGGAGGCAGGATATCCTTATCAGTAACTGGAACCTTGATTAGTATAACCACAGACCCTCCAAGTGTCCCTATTTTTCAGAGACATCTCTGATTTAGAGAAGCCGCCCTGGTTTCTGATTTGATCCCGGGATGTCCCACTTTTCCTTAGACTTTGCCAGAGTGATGAACGTTAGAGTTGCTGGAGCTTTTTAGCCATGGTTAAATTTTGTTATTCTGTATTACTGTCGATGAAGTCCGTTCCTTTGAAGAAACTGTACCAGTGAAACAGGGAGACCTCAAGCTAGCCACCCGTTGGAGGACCAACGGGGACGTTTGAGAGACTTTTCTGTACACACCATATCTATGAGCATTCATTGTACAATCACTCTACAGCACATAGTATTGCATATGGAACTTTGCACTTTAAGAGTTGATTATATTTGGAAAGTATGCCATAGGCTACGCCTTTGGTATGCCCCGTGTAGGACCTTAAGGTCCTCAAATAATAACATTTTGGAGGTCCCGAGCCACAAGGATGCTAGGCTGGCCTCAACTAGGGCCAGGGCCTTCTCAGTACTGGCCCCAACTTGGTGGAACAGTCTGTCACAAGAGACCAGGGCCCTGCGGGATTTGGCATCTTTCCGCAGGGCCTGCAAGACGGAGCTGTTCCGCCTGGCCTTTGGGTTGGTTTCAGTTTAACCCTGATGTTTCATTCCTTTATGGTTTGATTGGTGGGCTACTTAAAATGAGGCTGCATTTTAAACTTTAAATCGTATTTTAACCTGCATTTTAATTGATTATTTTGTATGTTTCGTTGTGATTTTATTGGTGTTAGCCGCTCTGAGCCCAGTCTTGGCTGGGAATGGCGGGGTATAAATAAAATTTATTATTATTATTATTATTATTATTATTATTATTATTATTATTGAGGAGATACTTGTAGATATGTGTTAAGTTATGCCATTTTCTGTCAATTTGTTGGTATAATATATCTTTTATAGTTCATATTTCAGAGTTTTTCACGGTTTTGTGTATTTCATATTGGATTATTATTTCCGTGATTGTCTGTTGGTTTTTGCGTACTCTATCTGAGTCTGGCAACTCTTGAGGAAGGGGGCCCGAACGAACCCACTCCTGCTCTATCTGTGACTGCATTCCCTCATCTCCAGAGTCAAACTCTGGCTCCCTCTGTACTGGCATTCCTTCATCTCCAGAGTCAGACTCTTCCCAGTCGTTCGATTCAGCCACGTCCCTTACAACCAGCAATTTTCATTTTGTGTGCTAGGAAATGGCATACAAATCCCTGTGATCAAAGATTATTTTTATATGCCACCACTGCTGCTAGAATATTATGGGCTCAAAAATGGAAATCGGAAGATGTATCAACAATGAATGAGTGGAGATTAAAATTGACAGAATATCTTGAATCAGCGAAATTAACTGGGAGAATTAGAAATCAAAGAGACCAAAAGTTTCAATCAGATTGGAGTAAGTTTATTGAGTATTTAAAAAATTACTGTAAAGACATGATTACACTCACAGGCTTTAACACAATACTTGCAATGTAATAATGGGAATATACACACAGTAAATATGAAAAATTACATAAAACAAATTTAGATAAAGAAAGTGTAAGAATGAGCTGAAAAAGGAAAACCAGGATGGAAAAGGAGGGAAGTCACAATGCACGGCGGAGTATATGTATATGTAACGGTTTTATTAGAAATGTTATATGAGTGTTTTGTTATAATATGCAATGAAAACAGAATAAAAATATATTTTTTAAAAAAGGAAATGGCATACAAATCCCATCATCCTTGATGATTGGCCATGCTGGATGGGGTCGATGGAGTCCAGCAACATCACAAGGGTCACAGAGTTCCTATCCTTGCATTATACAAATGCTTAAAAAGGAAGCAGGAGTGAACATTCCCTGAATATCTCCCTGCCCCAAATCTCATCCGTTCTGCTTCTCTTTGACTTCACTTTACAGCCACTCTCTCCACAGCCTCTTTCCTGTCTACTTGCTGCTTTATATTACCTTGTGCCCTGCCTCACTTGCATGCTGCTTGTGAAAATACAATATTCAATGTCCAACGTACACTATTTACTATGGCAGATACATCACCATAATCAATGACCTTTAGAAGATTAATTTACATCTTTGCAATTCACGGACAGCTTGTAAATGGCCTGAAGTACTATAATGGCTTCTAAAACCGGCTGATCATTTCGGCTGATAGGAAGTACGGTACATGATTCCAGTTCTGCCTCCCTCTCTCTCCTATCTCATAATTTTAGGAACTAGAAATCTCTCCTTGTATTATTGGTTTAGAACAAGCAGGTCTAAAAAGTGCCCCCTTCCAGTAGGTTAGTTTAATGGAAAGTCTAATCAATAATTTTATGGAAAATCCAATGTTCATTAGCATTTTACTGCCAGCAGAATGTTGTTTACTGAGCCTCTGTCTTTTTTTTTTTTTAAATATATTGGAGAAATAATAATCAAAATTCATAGGAAGTGGGAAGCTAAATATCCCTCTTTCGTTTTGTTTTTGTTTTCTGAAGGGAAATTACATTTTTTATATGATGTTAATTCATACGCTTTACAAGTGACTTTTCCAAGTTACTGAAATAATTTTTTTGGCTACGGCTTTATTAAATTTATTAAATTTGCAGAGATTTTAACAGAAAAATTAATAAACTGAGTGGTATAGAGCTCAGATGAAAAACTTGGATTTTTTTTAAGACTAGGAGATACAACTCAACTTGCCCCTAAGTACATACTGCTGTGGTCTAAACCACTGAACCTCTTGGGCTTGCTGATCAGAAGGTTGGCGGTTCGAATCCTCGTGACGAGGTGAGCTCCTGATGCTCTGTCCCAGCTCTTGCCAACCTAGCAGTTTGAAAGCATGCCAGTGCAAGTAGATAAATAGGTACCACTGCGGTGGGAAGGTAAACAACATTTTCGTGTGCTCTGGTTTCCGTCATGGTCCTCTGTGCCCAGTAGCGGCTTAGTCATGCTGGCCACATGACCTGGAAAACTGTCTGTGGACAGACGCTGGCTCCCCTGGCCTGAAAGCGAGATGAGCGCCAGAACCCCATAGTTGCCTTTGACTGGACTTACCCGCCCAGGGGTCATTTCCCTTTCCCCTTTCCCTTACAGGTCATTATAGGAAGGATATCTAATGTAGTGCCATTCACATGCTGTTGACCACAACTCCCATCATCCCTGACCATGGGCCATGCTGGCTGGGGCTGATGGGAGTTTGAGTCCACAACAACAACAACAACAACAACAACAACAACAACAACAACATAATAATAATAATAATAATAATAATAATAATAATTTATTATTATTTATACCCTGCCCATCTGGCTGGGTTTCCCCAGCCACTCTGGGTGGCTTCCAACAGAACATTAAAATACAATGATCTATTAAACATTAAAAGCCTCCCTAAACAGGGCTGCCTTCAGATGTCTTCTAAAGGAAGACATATGCAGGAAACTATGCTGACCACTGCATTATATCCTTCACTAGCTAAAGGTGTTAGAACAATTCCTTTTAAAAAAAATCCCCATTTTTTAAACAAAATTTTTATACAGTTGCATCATTTTCAAATTTTGCACTCCTGGGATTACTTAAATCCCTCGGTGTTAGAAGAGTTCCAGTCAACAATCCACTGCCACCAAATTTTCTTCCTTCTCCACCTGCATTTTACAGTTTCCTGCTCACCCCGTCCACAGGTTTGGTCCTGCCTATTACTTCTCCAAACCAAACTCAGTTTCAAGGTCTTGAGAAGCAGATAACACAAGCCAGAATCTGCTGCTTTCATTGCTCTCCTTGCTTGTACTACATGTCCAACAAGGTCAGAGGCAGCTTTCCAAATTTTATTCAACTACCTGTGAACAGGTTCTTTAAGTGAAGATGGGATGCAGATTCAAACCCTTCCCTCTATTTTATGGGACTGGCTTTAAAAAAAAATCAACGAATTTCCTTAAAATGTTTCTTAAGTGTTAAACTCTCAGTCCAAGCATGTGACTAAATTAGTTGTTTCAAAGACCGAAAGAACATGCTTGCATTTGCATTGTCCACTGCATAAAAAGCCAGGAAAGGTGGTGGTGGTTGTTTTACCCTTATATAAAAAGATAAGAAAGCAGGTTTTTCAAAAATTGAGCAAGAGAAAATGTTGAGTGGATTATTTTGATACTTGGTGGGCAGGAAAGAGAAAGCATGTGCGGAAGTCAGGCCGGAGAGGATGGCTGTGCCTTCTGGCTATGCCTGGGGCTACTGGGGGTTGGAAAAAATAAAGAGTTTAAGGGGTCACTCTCAAAACCGAGCAGCAGAAAATAAACCCAGATCTGCAAAGCCAGTTTTACCTTTGCTCAAACTCATTAAAAAAAAATATTATTGACAGCTTTGATGCAGCATTTTAGCTGAGCCAAGTCCCCTGTTCTGCATTTCTCAAATGCAGTCAGTTTCCAGTTAAGTTGCCAGAACAGTAAATAACAATATTTGCTTAGGCAAGAAAAGTCACTGACTTCAAGTATAAAAATGATCTTGCTGTGACAGCAAGGTGGGAGTTTATTGGCTACTGTTTGCATGCAGCTGCCGACAACAGAGCTTAGAAAGGATGGGAAGAAAATCACAATAGCACAAGGAAATGAGAAGGCAGCCTTTAACCATTTTTAGCACACCGGGCTAAAGTCCTGTCTGCACCATAGGAGACTTCTTATGGGTTGCATAGTCTGTGGTGTGCTCTCTTCTTTATAGTTATCACTTCTCTGTGTGTTTCTCTAGTCTCTTCAAGTATTATAACACTCCACTGGTGCTCCCAGGGAAGGACTTGGGGCAGAAACCAAGGACCCCACTTAGCTGGCTAAGGGGGAGCTGGCTTACCACATTCTGAAGTAAGCTAAGTAATATACATGGTCATTAAAAGAGGGAGAGGGCCCATGAAACTGTTCAATCCAAACTTTAAATTTACCTGACTGCAGACCCTCCAAGTGTCCCTATTTTCCAGGGACAGTTCCAGCTTTAAAGAAGCCGTCCCAGTTTCTGATTTGATCCTGGAATGTCCCGCTTTTCCTTAGGACGTCCCTATTTTCATTGGGTAAATGTTGGGGCGTATGGAGTTATACGAGCCAAGGAGATAAGTAACTATGCAACCTTTAGAAGAACTCTGAAGGCAGCACTGTATAGGGAAGTTTGTAGATGTTTAATGCTTTATTATGTTTTTCTATATGTTGGAAGGTTCCCAGAATACCTGGGGCAACCCAGTCAGATGGGTGGGGTATAAATAAATAAAAAATGTTGTTGTTGTTGTTGCTGTTATGGAATTGGATGTTCCTATTTTTTTTCAATGGAGCGTATGTGACTGCACCAGTGTGCCGGTCCCTAGGAAGGCCAGCAATTTGCAACCTACCAAGCTAAATACTCAGGGACCCAGGTGGTGCTGTGGGTTAAACCACAGAGCCTAGAGCTTGCTGATCAGAAGGTCGGCGGTTCGAATCCCTGTGACGGGGTGAGCTCCCGTTGCTCGGTCCCAGCTCCTGCCAACCTAGCAGTTCAAAAGCACATCAAAGTGCAAGTAGATAAATAGGTACCGCTCCAGCGGGAAGGTAAATGGCGTTTCCGTGCGCTGCTCTGGTTTGCCAGAAGCGGCTTTGTCATGCTGGCCACATGACCTGGAAGCTGTACGCCGGCTCCCTCGGCCAATAATGCGAGATGAGCGCTGCAACCCCAGAGTCGGACACAACTGGACCTAATGGTCAGGGGTCCCTTTACCTTAAAGCTAAATACCCACAACAATACAGGTGTTATTCTTGAAACCCTCACTTCTTTTGAAGTGCCAGACAAGTAGCACATACAGGAAGCTTACTGAGCCTTTGGTCATTTGCCACTTGTGGCTGGTGGAGAGGCATTCAAGTTTGTCAGCCACAAATTGTGCTGGCCTATGGTGGCTATCGGCCAGAAATTAATGCATACACTGTATACCTTGCACTTACATGCACACTAACAGTAAGCATGGCTTGGCTGGGCTTTTCTTTCTTTCTGTATTGGCCCCCTCCAATGCTGACAGCAGACACCAACAGTCCTAACCACTGAAGAACCACAAGTGTTCAGGGTGGTCATACCAGATGACCCCTGCTTCACTGCTTCCTCACATCACTTGGCCATAAGAGCACCGGGTCCTCCACCTGCTCAGTCACTATTCAGCAGTGGTGACCTCTATTTACCCATTCCTCACTGGCTGGTTATGATTATGCATTTATGCTGAGCAGGGATGAGAAGAGTACAGCTCTCTAGGTGTTGCAGGAATCCATCTCTCATCAGCCCTAGACAGCAGTATCAAGGGTGATGGAAGTTGCAGTCCAAAAACAACTGGAGGGTGCCATATTGGCTACCCTTGAGCTGTGGGGTTTTAATAGGTGAGCAACTCACAAGCACCACACACATAGGGGATAGAGATCCCTCTAGAAAATGAGATAATTGGAAAGCATCAAGTCCAAATCATGAGATATATAGGAAGAACCGTATTCACATTTCCCCAAGAGCGTGTACTTTCATTTTTGCATAGGCAAATACTTCAGGTGTTTAAAAAACATTTTTGTACAAAAATGCAGTATTTTAGTGGTCTGTGCTCTGTTGGCATAAATATATATATATAAGCTTCCAGATGTGCTGGAAGCAACTCTGAAATTTGTATCAAAAGAGAGAGAGAGAAGGTTGTCTACTATTTTACTTCCCATTTTCTGTATCTAACACAATAGGTACAGAAGCTGCCCATATCGGTGAATGGAAAAGTCTCTACACATCAGGCTTCTCAGAGTTTTGAGGAAGGTTTTTTTTTTTTAATAAAAAAAAACACCACACATTTTCTGCCACCATTCTTAACAGTATCTTAGAATAATATTTCCCAATGTCATTCGATGAATATGGCATAGGAAACTGGAGTGCTTCTTCATCTCAGACATGATTGATGATCCGGAAAGAGACTGGAGGTGCTGTCATTAAGCTGACATACACTAAGGCAAGGAAACTAGAAATGCAGCATTTCAAACAAGAGAAGAAACGTTATTCTTGTTCTCATCAGCTACAATTGCACAAGAGTCTACTTCGTTGTTCCTCCTTTCCAGCACATTTGGGAATGCATTCTGAATTCTCTGCGCTTCTTCATGATAGAGCGAGAGCAAGCGAGTGAGAAGCTAAACTTTTAAAGCTTGACTTTTCATTGGCAGTCTACCACATGCATGTGTGTCTCAACTCCTGCTGGGATAATTGCCCAGCTTTGGAAATCAAATCCTCATGCCAAAGGAAATCATCATCTGCAAACGAAGGCCTAATGGTGGAATCTCTCACATCCTATTCAGAAGTAGCCAGTTCTGAATTAACAAAACCTATTATATAAGAGATCTGTCAGTTCTACTTGTTTGGGCATTGTACAATCATTGCTAGACCGTTATGAGAAAATCCAGACTTATAATAAGGCTAGACATATCCAGACAAACCTCAAAAGAAGCAAAACCATGGAAAATTCATAGGAGGAAATCTTGTTCAGTTTTTAAAATACTTTGTGGGAAGGTTTTTTAATTACCCTATATCAGAAAGCTAAGAAGGCAGAGCTGGGTCAAAAAGTAAGCATGTGAAAACAGAGTTTTAGAAACCCCACTCTAAATTTGGATAACTTGCTTTTCCTCTTCCTATTTGTTTTAACTCTGGTCAGCTGAAATAAACAAGGACTCCACTGTAGTTTGGTATCCTTTTTTGGCAACTGACTACCCCCAAGTTAAGGAGATAAGTAACTATACAACCTTTAGAAGATATCTGAAGGCATTCCTGTATAGGGATTTTTTCCCCTTAATGTTTAATGTTTAATTATGTTTTTATATATGTTGGAAGATGCCCAGAGTGGCTGGGGCAACCCAATCAGATGGGCAGGGTATAAATAATAAAATTATTATTATGGAATGGGACATCCCTATTTTCATTGGAGAAATGTTGGAGTTAGAACAAACCACAGTTCCCTGAGTTCAGACGTAACAGCAAACTACAGTTAGTTTGAAGGTAAAATATTTTGATCTGTTCCTCACACACAGGAAGTAGAGGAGAAAGGGAGACTGCAGAAGCCTATGGTTCCTTCTTTTAGCCTGAAGCCGCTGTTTTTTGTTACATGAACTGCGAAGACACCAATGGGACATGGACCTTGTTGTTCTCCTTCAAGTTTCTGAAGAGCCTGCAGATGGAATGGTGTTACATCAGAATAGGTGTGCATTTCCTTCTTCCCCAAAGCTGAGTACATCAGGAAATCTTTTTGAAACTTAAGTTTTTAATCATCGCAAACCTTAGTTTTAACCATTTACCACAGAGAAGTGGGCACAACAGGCCTGAGTGGTTGGAATTCAGATTCCCCCCCCCTTCCCCTCTTGGATTTTTTTCTCCCAGTTCTTACAGAGACAACCAGAGCAATGTGGGATTTCATTTGATAATCCATATTTCATGCAAAACACTCTCACCAGCAGGCCAAAATGAGATTGCTACCAGATTTTAAAAATGTATGAACAACTACCCTGTATAAATAGGTCCTCAGGACACCACAGGGTGATTTGTCATTGCCTTGCCACAATTTAAATGTGACATCTGAAAACCCTGTGTATTAGGAATACCAATGATCTGCACACTTAGGCATATCCCTTATCTCATAAACCCACAGGCTGTCAGAATCCCACAGCTCTATGACTATTTCTTATGTTAATAAAAGATGTTTTTGTTTTTAAATAAAAATTATAGGATATACTTTTTTGGTAAGCATTCATCTGAGGATAGATTTGTTAGCTTTTGTGTCAGCAAGCAAGACACAAAGCAAGTCAGGGCACCTGAATATGTGCCAGATTTGAAGGGGAATTGAAATTTCTTTTGCATTTTTTAAAAAGAAGTAAAATTAGTAGGAACTTAATGCATCTTAAATATAAAATGTAAAGTAAATAAATCTTGGTGTGGCTAGGGAAGAGGTTTTGGCAACGGGGCTATTCTTGGATTATTAATGATGCAGCTCTAACGTTTTCTCAGAGTCATTGTTGAAAGGCTGCCCCACACATTCAGCAGAAACAGATGTTGAAATCCTGAGGTAAAACGGTAGGCCTAGTACATCTTTTGAAGACTTCCCTAAGCAAAATGCCTAGCTGAGGCACTTCACCTGAAGTGTGCCCCGTTTTTAGTTAATTATTTCTGGCCCAGATTAATTATGGGATAATTAACTGCTCAGTCAACAAACATGAGGAGTCCTAAACCTCTGGCAAGAGGGCGATTCTAAGAGAACTCTGTGAATGACTGCAGCCACATTGGTCATATAGGGTTGACACTGCCTCTGGTGAACTTTTGGAAACCCATCTATTCCACACCAGGCTTCTATCTGGGGTGACCACCTAGCCAGATTTTTATTGTAGTGATGATGATCACAGCTCTTGCTTTACGTTTAGCTGCCTTCTTATTTTCCTGTTTATAATTGCATTATATATATATATATATATATATATATATATATATATATATATATATACACACACACACACACATACACGTGTTCAGACCTTTTAATATCACCCCAAATAAATTCAGACAAGACTCAAATTTTTGTTTGGTTTTTGGTAGAATTTAGGCCACAACTTTATTGATTACAGCAAGTGATTGGTTGCATAGGCTCTGGTTCGACTAGCTCCCTGCTTTGCAGGTAGCGTTGACCCAGGGTTCCAACATAGGTCAGCCAAGGATGAACACCTGGATAAGCGGAAAGCCGGGGACATGCTCTATTCGCTACCCAAATGTCCCCCCGGACTCAGGGGTTGACCAAACCATCAAGTCCCTGGATTCCTTTAATGGAATACCCTTCACATAGGGATGGCGAGAGCGTTCTCCCATCCCTGTCACCTGAACCAGAGCCTATCCGCAACTTTACAAGTTGTGACAGTTTGCTACGTGCCAGGCGAAACCCAAATGGCAACATCCAATCAGCCAAGTGGGGAAAATTCCTGCCGTGCCCCTGCCCCAACGACAGATGACACACGACGGCATAGCAAGGTCAAGCGCAACATTCCTAAATGTAGGGAGAGGTGGGCGGGTGTTCCGATGCACGCACTGAAAGAGGAAGCTCTGGGTCACGTGCATAGGTATTGATAGGTCCCTCAACCCTTTAGCTTGCGTCCCATTGGCCAGATTGAACCCTGCATCGAGGGACCTAATGATTGGGTGTTGTGGCTGTCAATCAAACCCACCCACAACACAGGGTTTGGTTGCCAGGTCTCACTGCAATAAATGCCCTCTTTAAGGGAGGATCCGATATATAAATTAAATCGTACCGTGGTAGTGCATCGTATTATGAAGGATGCTCTGTAAATATTTTAAACAAACAAATAAAAACCAAGAGTATTTCAAAGCTGAACTTGGGCTGCAGTCCAGTATACACATGGGAGAGAGCCCTATTGAACTCAACAAGTTTCATTTATGATTAGAGAAGAAGAAGAAGAGTTTGGATTTGGTATCTTGCTTTATCACTACCCTAAGGAGTCACCCCCTCAGTGGGGACACCCAGGGTGGGCCACACCTACCACACACCCCTTGCTACACCCCTGGATCCACATGTTCTATATGAGGCACAGAAAGTCCACATGTTCTCATATAATTAAATAGCCACAGACACATAGCAGCATGCATGTCCAGGAAAGAGCTGCATGAGCAAGACAGCATGAATTGGGCTCACCCACTTCAACGTGTTGTTTCTCTTTGAAACCTGGTAGTTCAGAAAACTATTCATTGGAATTGCTCATAAAGAATCCCTTCCACCACCACAGTGCCCTCAGTCTGAGCTGTTCAATGTTTTACAATGAACTGGCAATAGAAGACATGTGACAAATATCAGCCTGGATAGCTCGGTTAGGTGCTGATAATGTCTAGGTTGCAGGTTCGATCCCTGTATGGAACAGCTGCATGGTCCTGTGTTGCAGGGGGTTGGACTAGATGATCCTCGGGGTCCCTTCCAACTCTACAGTTCTGTGAATTTGTGCATTGTCTTTTTACTCTTCTGGGTATTGTAGAAAGTCAGAACTCACTCATCTATCTGCATTATGGGAATTTGCTTATGCTGTCAGTGCATGGACAGTGCTCCCTTTGTACATTACTTTAAATATGCAAAAGGATGTAGAGCATTGTACTTTTCAGCAATTTCTAATTATGCGCTCAGAAGCCCTCAAATCCTTACGACAACAAAGTAAAAACAGGGACCCATTTATTTGGATTCCCTACAGCAAATAGTATGTAAGCTTTGCAAAGGAAGGTCATGGAGAACAAATTATTTGGTTTTATGCCAAGTCTTTGGTTTCATACAACAGGTACTTGCCAGATAGTTGTTTCAGCTCTAAATGCAAAACTCATGCTTTTGTTTCTTGGCACAGTTTTTGAAGGGAAGCTTTTCAGACAGTGAATCTACTGTATCTTTGCAGCTCTTTGTGGAAGCAAATAATCCTGGTTTCCTGTTACAATATGCATTCCGGTGCCTCACAGTGATAGCCCATAAGGCTGATGAGAAACAATTTCTTTCAACCTTCCTGAGGTTTTGGTCTTGCTCCATCCAGCGGGTTATACTGGAGCACTTTATGGAAGACAAGATGTTGGATGGATTAGTGTGCCTGCTTCTTTCCTGGGAATGTTTTGCGTATAGGCCTGGCCCATATATGTTGAAATGCCTGCAAGACAAATTAGAAATTTGAGTAGCGGGATGGTGTGTCACCATAGCACCATGCTGAAGTAAGCAGCTTCCGATCTACTCACCGCTACTCTGCAGTGCCATCACGGAAGATGGCCAGGGATGGTATTGCAGCTCCCACCCAAGCAAGGATAAGGTGATACCAGAGACTAGAAAGACATAGTTCCCTTTGTTCTGCTGCTGATTCTAGTTTGCCTCTGCAATCTTAATAGTTCTTCATGCCTGGAAAGACTACGTTACTCATGGGATGCCCATCGTTGATCATCAGCTTGACTCTAGGCCATTCAATCCTCGAATCTAGCTCCATTAACTTGTCTGAATTAAGTTTAAGATGTATTTTAATTAACTGGTGTCTGTTTTTATGCATATTGTGTTGTTTTTATGATGTTAGCCACTTTGAACCTGGCCTCGGCCGGGGAGGGTGGGACAGAAATAAATAATAATAATAATAATAATAATAATAATAATAATAATAATAATAATTTGGTTTTTTAAGAAGTTCTGCGCAGATGACCTCTCAAAACTTTTCAAACTATATGTGAGCAGGGAAATTCTATCATCTATCTATCTATCTATCTATCTATCGATCTATCGATCTATCGATCTATCGATCTATCGATCTATCTATCGATCTATCTGTTCATCTATCTATCATCTGTCTGTCTGTTTGTCTGTCTGTCTGTCAATTGATCAATCCATCCAACCAGACAGAGGGCCTTCTCGGTAGTGGCGCCCGCCCTGTGGAACGCCCTTCCATCAGAAGTCAAGGAAATAAGCAGCTATCCTATTTTTAAAAGACATCTGAAGGCAGCCCTGTTTAGGGAAGTTTTTAATATTTAATGCTGTATTGTTTTTAACACTCGATTGGGAGCCGCCCAGAGTGGCTAGGGAAACTCAGCCAGATGGGTGGGGTACAAATAAATAATAATAATAATAATAATAATAATAATAATAATAATAATTATTATTATTATTATCCTGCTTGACCCCATAGATTGCAGCCTTAGAGAAATAGTCGCACTATATATCAAATCTGTGCAGGCTTTTAAAAAGTTAAGTTGATAAAGCAAATCAGCTAGCTTTAAATCCTCACTGATCCCTGGTCAATCTAGCTTTTGCATATGGGCTCACCAGTACTATCCATGATTTAACACCGCATCATACCCCTTTAAACAGTTATGGTTTCTGCCAAAGAATCTTGAAAACTGTAATTTCTTAGGGGGGCTGAGAGTTGATAGGAAACCCCTTTTCATTTCACAGATCTGTGATTCCCAGAGTGATTTAGCTATCAGTCCATCTTTCCAGGGAACGCTGGGAATAATAGCTCTGTGCGGGAAACCTGGGAATTGTAGCTCTCCGCACCCTTGGCAAACTACAATTCCTAGGGTGGTATAATAAGTGCTTTAAATGTATAGTGCAGGTTGAGCCATGAATTCTCCTGACTCCTTCACTCCCTTCTGTGGTCACCCCCAGCCTGTACACAACAATTTCTGCTTGCTGTCTGAAATTTTCAGAAAGACTGAGTAAAATTCAAACAGAAGAGCTGTTAGAAGAACTGGTGCTGAAACATAGTGCTTCAGGGTAGCCTTCCTTTTTAAAAAAGAGAGGGGAGGAGGGAGGCAGGCTGATGTTTTTGATCAGTCATACCCTTGTTTATCAAATATGAGTGTGTCCTCAAAATTGCCAGATATATCTTGCAGCCTGCTGCACTACCGTGTTACAGAGAAAGATGGTGGCTCATGCAATATTTCTGAATGCGCTTGAGCAGTTAAAAACCCCTTGTTTTCTCTCTCTCAGGGAAGGGAAAGTGTGCCATTCTTTTGTATCTCTCTTTCCCAGCGCCAGCATTAAGCAAACAGCTCAGGCATGTGATAGCCTAAGCCACAAAAGAAATGAATCTGAAATGCAGCCGATCCCACCTCCCATTTTCTGCTCAAAAAATGCTCTTTTGCAGGAGATGGGATTAAGAGGACCACGGCACAACTACAACTGAAAAATAGCATCGTGGAAATCTAGTTGCACGGGCTACGACTGCTGTAAAAAAGGAATTATCTGTCTATGAATTGCTGGGCTGCTTAAAGCAAGGGAACTATGAGAATTTGGATCCCGAGGTGAAAATAAGTAAAACAACAGCCCCTGTTTCTTCTGTGGGACAGCAGGTGGCACTCCTACCTCTCGAATCTGTTTAGGTCATTGGCCAACCCCCCTGTTCCTCTCTTTTATTTTCCCCCCCTCCCTTTCATGTGAAATCTTAGCCACAGGCTTTAACTTAATACACGGCTCTGCTTTCCCCTTAAATAAATTTTACCAGATAGATTTTTTTATATTGATCCAACTTTGTGGTCCATAAAGCAGAACATCTCTCGGTGTGCCTCTTGACCAGGAGGCTGCTGGTAATATATACTGTGATTTATTCCGTACAGTTGAGTTGTTAGTCAAAGTGCAGTTTATTCAGGTGCTATTTTGTAAGTCCAACTCAAACTCAGTCCAGGTCCTGGTCTGCTGCCCCTGAATTCACAACTGTTGGCTCATCTAAACACATAATTGTTTATAAATATATGGGCAAATGGCATATTTGATGGGCACACTGCTTATTTCCAGGGGTTATTTCTTTATGCATATAGGCAGAATCCAACAGAGAGTTAGGTGTGCTTAAGACTATCAAAATTGATTGGCTAAACCTCAACTGTTTTATGTTTGTTTTGGAATCTGGCTCCAAAATCTGTTAGATTATTAGTCCTAGTTATAACTAGAGAAACAAGAAGAGGTGGATGGATTTGCTGAATTCATAACACAGTCCTGTGCATGCCTACATAGAAGTAAGTACCCTATATACTCTAGTATAAGCCTAGTTTTTCAGCACATTTTTTGTGCTGAAAAAGCCGCCCTCGGCTTATACTCAAGTGAGGCAGGCAGTGGCTCCTATGAAGCTTTCCCAGGTTTTTTGTGGTAAAATTGGGTGCCTCGGCTTATATTCGGGTCGGCTTATACTCGAGTATATATGGTAGTTCAATAAAACTTACTCCCAGGTAAATGTGTATAGGAGTGAAGTCTTCATTTCTCTATTGTTCTTCTGTTGCTCTGCATGGTGTTCTGCTCCTCCTAAATGCCAAGTTAATCTAGAATTTATTATGTATTGAAATATATGTGTGAAATTTTGGAAAACTTAATTAAAAAAAAAACCTTCACAGATTTGCTTGGTTTTTCGTGGTGTGCTTCTGTGCATCCCTTAAATACTGCCTGGGAAAATTATTGACACAGTCATGTTACGAGTGCATCAAAATTGCCTTTGGGCAGCATATGACCAATGTAATAGGTAACAGGAACAGGGAGAACGCATGAATGAACTGAATATTTGTTCACACAGAGCTCTCTCTATATAAAAAAAATCCCTGCAAAAGAGAAAATGTCTAATGCACCAGTTCCACTTCAGAACAATGATCTGCTAATTTTGAACTTCAAAATCTAGGAAGGTGTTCTGATGACAATTTCAGAAGAATCCATAGGAATACAGGAAGTTGCTTGATTCTGAGCCAGACCATTGAGGTTCATCTAGGTCAGTATTGTCTGGCAGGGGCTCTCCAGGGTTCAGGCAAGAGACTCCTCCAGCCCTGCCTAGAAAGGGCAAGGGTTGAACCAGATACCTTCTGCATGCAAAGCAGATTCTCTACCACTGAGCTACAAGCCACCCCATTGAACCACACCTAGCACTAACATCTCCCAGATATGAAATTCTATGCAAAAAGAGAACTGGCCAGGGCTTTCCCAATAAAAGCACACACACCCCATGTCACAGAAAAAAATAAAGTTGTGTTGGGAAACCTGTTTAGCACCATGGTCCTGGTTCTTATCAGTAATAATAATAATAATAATAATAATAATAATAATAATAATAATAATTTATTATTTATACCCCGCCCATCTGGCTGGGTTTCCCCAGCCACTCTGGGCGGCTTTGAACAGAACATTAAAATACAACAATCTATTAAGCATTAAAAGCCTCCCTAAACAGGGCTGCCTTCAGATGTCTTCTAAAGGTCTGGTAGTTGTTGTTCTCTTTGACATCTGAAGGGAGGGCGTTCCACAGGGCGGGTGCCACTACCGAGAAGGCCCTCTGCCTGGTTCCCTGTAACTTGGCTTCTCATAGTGAGGCCCTCGGCACTGGACCTCAGTGTCCGGGCTGAACGATGGGGGTGGAGACGCTCCTTCAGGTATACTGGACCGAAGCCATTTAGGGCTTTAAAGGTCAGCACCAACACTTTGAATTGTGCTCGGAAACGTACTGGGAGCCAGTGTAGGTTTTTCAAGACCGGTGTTATGTGGTCTCGGCGGCTGCTCCCAGTCACCAGTCTAGCTGCCGCATTCTGGATTAATTGTAGTTTCCGGGTCACCTTCAAAGGTAGCCCCACGTAGAGCGCATTGCAGTAGTCCAAGCGGGAGATAACTAGAGCATGCACCACTCTGGTGAGACAGTCCGCGGGCAGGTAGGGTCTCAGTCTGCGTACCAGATGGAGCTGGTAGACAGCTGCCCTGGATACAGAATTAACCTGCGCCTCCATGGACAGCTGTGACTCCAAGATGACTCCCAGGCTGTGTACCTGGTCCTTCAGGGGCACAGTTACCCCATTCAGGACCAGGGAGTCCTCCACACCTGCCCGCCTCCTGTCCCCCAAAAACAGTACTTCTGTCTTGTCAGGATCTAGCACTGTGGGTCAAATATTACAGGTGGGCGGGGCTGCTTACCTGTCACTCACGTGATATCACACATCATTCCAAACTACTCACAGCCTCTGTATTGGCTGCAAAATGCAATTCTCTGATTGTGCGTTGGCAGCCATTTCTACCTGCCTCACATCTGGCATCCTTCTTCTTCTTTGGTGATCACTCGTAGCCGAGTAAGGTTGTCTTCCATAAACACGGTTTTCACAATGAGTCCGTAAGTGACTGTGGAGGCCAATTCTGGACCCACACATCCTTCCACAGTGGGGACATTGGTTCCCGGGCAGGAGTTGATCATGATGTGGATTTGCCAAGCATGTATTCCTCTTGGCAGGTTTCTCCTGTACATTCTGAGTTCGAATGTCTTCAAAGTTCATGACACCTTGGGTAAAGGCTGTTCTCCAACTGGAGCACTCGCAGGCCAATGTTTCCTAGTTGTTGGTGTTTATACTACATTTTTTTTAGATTTGTCTTGAGAAGTCTTTAAACCTCTTTTGTTGACCACCAGCATTACACTTTACATTTTTAAGTTCAGAATAGAGTAGTTGCTTTGGAAGATGATAATCAGGCATCCTCACAACATGACCAGTCCAACGAAGTTGATGTTGAAGAATCATTGCTTCAACACTGGTGATCTTTGCTTCATCCAGTACACTGATATTAGTTCACCTGTCTTCCCAAGTGATGTGTAAGATTTTTCGGAGACACCATTGATGGAATCTTTCAAGAAGTTGAAGATGGCGTTTGTAAGTGGTCCATGTTTCAGGATACATTTCCCTTCTACTACCATTGACTTAGGATTGCATTGATCTTCCTTAAGCTTCCCTTTCTACACCATGAATGTGAGTCTATGAGACTAGTTGTCTTCTGCAAAACCATTCTCCTATACATGTGCTTTTTTTTGGTACCTTGCTAAATTCCTCTTGCACTGAGTAGGATGAATCTGGGAAACCTAAGAGAACTCACAGTATGAGTGTCTCTAGTCCCCTCCACACCTATTTAATACAGTGGGGGTAGATCACCAGGAGACGAGAGTATGCTTCCTGCAGCTCCTCAAGCTGCTGTCCCCAGATGGGCCCTGTTCACACAAACACCATTTCGGTTTAACAAATGTGCACTGCTTTGCATCCTTTGCATTAGTTAACACCGGCACTTCCATCTGCATTCTATCTAGGCTGCTCAAAGGAGGAGGAAGTGGGTGGGGGCAAGTGCCCTTCTGCTGGACCCCTGCGGTTGCATTTTTCACACATAAGCTACCACTGAAATTAACTAGAAATTAAAACAAAGTTGCAGTCCTAAACAGGGTTACTTGAAAGTTAACTCTTATATCCAAATCGATTGTGATGGCCTGGGATTCAGACTCAGACGCTGAACCTGAGGGATTCCAGCCTGCACAGGATTCCCTGCCTCCAGAACCAGCAGAGACGGGGCTAGGGCCTGAGTCTGAAGGGGACTCACCTGTGCTGGATCCTCAGGTGCAGGCATCTGCTGAGTCTGCTCTGGCTCCTGATGGGAGGGAGGACTCATTGCCTGCAGGTGCTCCACTCCCAGCCCTGTCAGGGGAAGCTGAGGTTGCCTCTGGGTCCGGTAACCCTCCAGTCTCTCCTGAGCTGCAGAGGCTCAGGGCAGAGAGGCGAAGGGAACTGAGTTCCCGCAGGAGGAGTGCTCGCCTCCAAGCCAGGAGAGGCGAGTCACCTGAGGATTGGAGCCGCCCTATGCCTCGGGGCAGATAAAAGCCGGCCAGCCCCAGCCCCAAGTTGCAGGAGCAACATCATCGCTGACCAGTTCCTGCCGGTGTTACTGCTTGATCCCTGTCCTGCTTTCCTGCCTGAGCTCCTGACCTGCCTTGGTTCCCTGCTTACCCACCCGTTCCTGACTTCGCCGGACTCCCTGCCCTGGACCCTGCTTCAGTTATTTTGGACTGTCTTTACATGTACCACTGACCTTGGACCGGACTTAGACCTCGCCTATTGGATACCCCACGGGACCAGCACATCGATAAGGCTGACACCCGAGAAGATATGTTTGGACGAGAAGCAATAATGAGAAAATACACCCTCCTTTCTCTCACCCCCTCTCTCTGCTCCTGCCCATATGTTCTGTTTTCCTGGTGCAACCACTGCTGCGTTGCCATTCCAGGTGGTAAGGAGGATTTTACCATGCCAAGCTTGCACAATTTGCGATAAACCAACCTGAACCCAGCCACCAGCCATGTGTTGTGGCCTGCCAGCTGGTTGACAACCTTTTATAGTCACAGACAGACAGCAAAGCCAGGAGATTTATTGAAACCCTAGTGAACCACGTCACAGCTGGATTGCATACACACAGTGTATAACCTTATAGCAATCACGTAGCCACTTCTCCTGGAGTACTCCAAGTTCTCAATAAGATTTACTTTTATGTAGACATGGATAGGCTTGCACTGCTCGGCATTCAGATGCATTAAACTGCATTAAAGGTAAAGGTAAAGGTACCCCTGACCATTAGGTCCAGTCGCGGACGACTCTGGGGTTGCGGCGCTCATCTCGTTCTATAGGCTGAGGGAGCCGGCGTTTGTCTGCAGACAGCTTCCAGGTCATGTGGCCAGCATGACTAAGCCTCTGCTGGGGAACCAGAGCAGCACACGGAAACGCCGTTTACCTTCCTGCCGGAGCAGTACCTATTTATCTAATTGCACTTTGATGTGCTTTTGAACTGCTAGGTTGGCAGGAGCTGGGACCAAACAATGGGTGCTCACCCCATCGTGGGGATTCAAACCGCCGACCTTCTGATCAGCAAGCCCTAGGCTCTGTGGTTTAACCCACAGTGCCACCCGCATCCCTTATGTCCCTATGTAGCATTTACCTTTTCTTTTACTGCATTCAAACTCTGGCCCACTAACCCCTGAAAAAAAGCACTGGTGACACACTTTTTAGACACGCATCATTTTGCGACACAGTAATTCAGTTTTCCTAGCAAACTGGAGGTCAAACGAACCCCTTTCCAGCCCCAGGAGGAGCGCAGGGAGCGTTCACGTGATGCACCAACACATCAATGTGCCACGACACAGTTTGGAAAGTTCTGGTTTAGGAAGAGAAGAAAAATGAAAGAAGAAAACATTGCTGCAGAGAATAAGGAGGTGAAAAAAACCCAGTGTGAGCTAAACCATGGGTAGGCAAAATAAGGCCCAGGGACTGGATCCGGCCCAATCGCCTTCTAAATTCGGCCTGCGGACGGTCCAGGAATCAGCGTGTTTTTACATGAGTAGAATGTGTCCTTTTATTTAAAATGCATCTCTGGGTTATTTGTGGGGCATAGGAATTCGTTCATTTCCCCCCCAAAATATAGTCCGGCCCCCCACAAGGTCTGAGGTACAGTGGACCGGCCCCCTGCTGAAAAAGTTTGCTGACCCATGAGCTAAACCATGTTTATTTGCCTATTAGTATTTTTTAAAGAAAGCATTCCAGTCTGACTTGCCTAGCTCTCCCACATACATTGGTGTGTAGCTCAAAATAGTTTTTGATTTGGGGAAGAAAAACCTGCAAACAGCTCCGATCTTCACTTTCTTTATGGCAAAAATCAAAGCATCCTACTTATGCCAATGGGACTCTCAAGGTTTTTCACTCAGACTACTAAGCTTTACCAGTGTTAATGGCTGAGCAGTACATTGACCCGTGATACACTGATGACTTTGTTATGTTAATCTCAGTTGTGTTAGAATTTAGCAGAGATGTGCTCAGAATGAAATGCAGCAACACAGTGTTTTGCTAACCTCGGACGGGTGACGTGGAGTGGGAGAAGCGGAGACAGGAATAGATATCCTATAACATTTGCTCACGACTTGTCTACATGGAATTATTGATCAAGATTAACTGAAGGTGTACGTTTTAAGCCTACGTGGGTTAAATTGGATTAAGACCCATGTATTCATTCTTGATTTTGATTAAAAGTGATTAGTGTAGCTTCATTAAAAGAAAGTTAAGATAAAGCTGGAATAAATAATGACTAATCCAAATAAGTGTGGTTTAGGCAAAAAACTTACATCAGATATAATGTAAAATTTAAGCAGTAATGCTCTATGCAGTTCCACTGTTGACCTCTTCCTCTACCACCACCATCACGAGGTTTGAGATTCTGGAAGAATAAGTGTTCTACAAAATCTAAATGACAAAGATCATCTCACAGCTTATTAGTTTGATGGCATATGCCTCTTTAAGGTGTCATATCATGAGAAGAGATGGAAAAAGAGAGAGAGCTGTGTTCAAATGGGGTCTTTCTTAAATGACACCATATTGCTATACCAAATCAAATATATGAGCCATCAACTGATGAATTTCTTCCTTCAGTTTATGTTTTTCTGAGATGCAAATATTTAGGAGGAGTGAGGGAAACAGCAGGTCATAGAATCATAAAATTTTAGAGTTAGAAGGGACCCTGAGAATCATCTCGTCCAGCCCCCTGCAATGCAGGAATATGCAGCTGCCTCATGTGTAGATCGGACCTGCAAGCATGGCATTATCAGCACCACATTCTAACCAACTGAGGTCTAAACCAGGAATTGTGGTTAGTATTAACTACAGCTTATTGAAACAAACCAGGATAATTAAGTGTGATCTGAAGGAGGCTTGTTGCGTTGCAGTACACCATTGTTCACACCAAGCACAGTCTGAGTTCAGACATGTTAATAAGCCGTGGTTAGCTGAAAATGGAAGGCATCTTCCTCAAGACCTTGCCAGAGGAGTTGGGAAGAGAGAGAGATCATGAACCTAAAGCTTGCATATTAAACTATGGGTTAAGTCACATGTGGAAACAGTCATTGTATCAATACTCTTAAAAACCAGGTTATGTTTACAATGAATGTATCATAAACAAAGACTAACATTTTAAAATGACATCTAACCATTTTGTTTTATTTTGATGCTCCTGAATTCCCAATCTCTGAATTGGGCTGTTTTGTTTCTGAGAAAATCACTGCCACTGAAGGGATATTTTAAAAGCTAGATCTGTTTGATACTCTTTCTTCTGTGTTCCTCTTCCTTGTCTTTTTCTAAATCATCTTCCATGAGTTTTGGATAATCTTGGCCTGCTCTAGAATTTACTTACTGAAAGAACAACATCTGAGATGTCTTGGTTCTATGATTCTATGAGATATCTAACAGACTGGATGTTGAAAGTGACCCAGATTACAGTGTATTTTTATCTCCTCTCCTCCTTGTTTCACTGTGATCTCTCCATTCGCAACAGAGAGCTTCCATATGCAGTCTAGCATTCCAGGCTCCCTTGAAAACTGAATGCAGGATTCCTCACATATATTACTGCCTGCAAATATGTCAGGATGGCCCCGGAGAATGCAGAGCCGTGTCCCATATCAGCGACCCACCTCCTGTGGAGCTGTGGGCACGCTATGCAGGTTTCTATACCTGGTATGTAGAACACTTTGGGGACGAGGGTGGCGCTGCGGGTTAAACCACAGGGGTGAGCTCCCATTGCTCAGTCCCTGCTCCTGCCAACCTAGCAGTTCGAAAGCACGTCAAAGTGCAAGTCTCTGATTCTTTATGTGGTTCATAGTTCAAATCCTGCTCGCCAGTTCATCAGACTGTAGTATTTCCTTAAGTAGTTTGAATAAGGCTTTCATTCTTCCATGAAACTTATCCATTCTGAAGGAAATCAGCCCTGAGTGCTCACTGGAAGGACAGATCCTGAAGCTGAGGCTCCAATACTTTGGCCACCTCATGAGAAGAGAAGACTCCCTGGAAAAGACCCTGATGTTGGGAAAGATGGAGGGCACAAGGAGAAGGGGACGACAGAGGATGAGATGGTTGGACAGTGTTCTCGAAGCTACCAACATGAGTCTGACCAAACTGCGTGAGGCAGTAGAAGACAGGAGTACCTGGTGTGCTCTGGTCCATGGGTTCACGAAGAGTTGGACACAACTAAAGGACTAAACAACAACAACACTTATGATTTATTCAGTCATTATGGTAGAAGACAAAGAATTCAGTCCTTTCCCCATGATGGAGTTGCTCATTCTGGTTCCTTCCCCTTCCCTCTTTCCCAGCAGCACCTGACCCTACGGAGGCCCCCTGTGGTCAAATGTCTTTGCGTTTGTTGCTCTTGCACCCTTAATGAACGTCGCGTTCTAGGGGACAGAGGATCATCTATGCTGTCTAATGAAGTGTCCGCTGTCTGGGCTATCTCCCCCCATGCTTCTTCATCTAACATTTCGTAACTTGGCAGCTGGCCAGTCTCTGCCTCATTATCTCCCTCATAGCTCAACTGTAATTCAAACTGGCCTCCCTCCACCCTGTCAGCTACAGGAGAAGGGGGAAGTGATCTCCACCATTCCTCTTCCTCTTGATTCCAGTCCCCGATAGTAGCTTATCTTTCACAGCAATAGCTTTGAAGGCCCAGTGTCCAGGTTGCAAGATGGCAACTCTAATAATGGGTGGAGATCCAACTAGATGCTTTATGGGAACAAAAAGTGGTGCTCAACTAAGTTTTGCTCCGGGGAGACCCATTGACACTAACGAAGATAATGAAGCTAATCTACCTGTGCATTTACCAATCCAGCAACTTGCTACCTGGCTTCCACAAGTGGTTTTCCTTTGCTGGCAAAACTCTTGATATTTCATATCAAGAAGCTCTTTCAAAAGTATATATATATATATCCCTAATTGACGGCATATGAAGAAAGAATAAAACAACCCTTGTTTCCACAGAAATGCTCCATTTCCCATTTCTATTGAAAGCTGAAGTTGTCATATTTGCAATCTGTGATTGCATTTTATAAATAATTAGCTTTTTCATGGCACAAATATGTTTCTTTTCAAATTATTTAGTCACACTTTGCCGAAAAAATTACAGTAGCTTGACAATCATTTCACATTAATCTGAAGGGGGGAACCCTCCCTATTTCCTTTGAGGGGTCACTGTTGCAGAAAAGCAACCAAGCGACTTATGGGGGGGGGGCTTAAAAAATAACCAACCACTAGTAGGGATGTGTCCCTACTAGTAGGCAAGTGTTCATTCATAACTTCATTCCATCCCATTTCCACATGTGATTTTTTTATTTTAATCCCTGGCTAGTAGACCATCCTAGGAAATTTAACCCCCCACTTTCCCAGTGAGGAAGCGGTAGGAGGAAGAAAAAAAAAAGAGACCATATGGACATGGGTGGCAAGAGGTCCCCATGCAATCTGATTGAAGACCCCAAGACACAAGCTATTTGTACATAAAGGCGGCTGAAGATGTCATGAATAGTTCCATATAAAGTCATATTTGGCAGGTGCAATGTTCAAATGAGAACGAATCACCATTTCTGATGTCAGATTTGTGATTATTGTTCTGCAGGGATGCTCTACTGAACAGAGATTCTGCTGCATCTGACAAGATAGACTCTGGTCCATAAAAGCTTGAATCTGTTCGCCTTTAAAGTGTCACTGTCACAAGACTCTTTGTTCTATTTACTTTTCTTCTTGGTGATTTTTTTTAAAAAAAACATATCTTTACTTACTATTTTTAACTTATTTCAAAGACCTACTGTTCTATGCTATCCACACTTCTGTGTACATCTGCCAAGTCTCTCTTTTCCTTTCATGCTCATGTGTATTCTCTCACTCACTCACTCACACACACACACACACACACACACACACCTTACACATATTTTACATTTGCCACTTATAATTGATAAACACCTTCAAATCAATTAATTTTTCTTCTCCAGTTTTCCTAGCTGGGGAGTGAGGGACACAAGGCATTTCATTTTAAAGTTTAAAGAATGTACAGGAAATAAACAATGGATGAAACACCATTCCTTCCACTCCTCCCAACTCCTTCAGGACAGCGACTTTCAGAAAAGGACATAAATGTCAGGGGTGTGCAATGTGCACAGGCCCCAAAATTCACCATGTATTCACCATGTATTTCTGCATTCACTACAATAGAGATAAAAATGGCTATAATTCCCTCCCTTTTGAACAACACATATCATATTTATAGGAACATGAGACCCTCCCTGTAAGCCTGCCAAACTGTAAGCAAAAAACCTACATGGATTTGTGTGTGTGTGTGTGTGTGTGTGTAGGGCGAATTTATAATCTGATTTTTTAATAAAAAAGAAAATATATGACACTTAGGTTTTCTTGCAGAATTGGATGCAATTTGCAGGCAGGGTGATCCGTTCTGAGAAATAAAAACATGCCAAATTTCAAAATGCAATAGTTCTCCTGGAGGGGGCATTGCTGTACAATCACTGGGGAGTGGGTGGTGAAGGTGGAGAATGGACTGTGGATTCCCAGGAAAGACCAGGGCAGGAAAAATGTCAGCCCCAGGAGTGACCCACTTACCCCAAGGGCCACTGTTGTGGCCCTCATGCATTTCTTGGGAACACAATGAACATTCTCTATTGACTTGCATAGGGAAAGATACAGATCAATGGGGAAAATACAATTTTGTTTTTTTTTTTTTAAATCAATACAGTTTTTAATCCCTTTCCCAGATTGCTGAGATTGGATTGACCTGGAAAATAATCCACTATGATTAAAATGTAGACATGATCCTATCAAAATGAAAGCTTCCTCCCCGCCCCTCTTGAACTCTGGATGTTCCCCAATTAGTTTAGTTTCATTTCTTGAAGGAAGCGGTGGTCATTCTTTTTGTACAGATCTTAAACCTCCAAGCCATTTGGAAACTTAGGGAGACCTTGGTCCACCTTGAGAGGCACTGCTAACAGACAATCGACCTCTGAAATATAAACATATTCCCCATATCACTCTGCTTTGTCTCTGGGTTCACACAGAACCAATGTACACCCCTAGTAGATGGAAATGGCATGCTAAGGAATATCTTGAACTAGCGAAACTAACTGGGATAATTAGAAATCAAAGAGGCCAAAAGTCTCAGTCAGATTGGAGTAAATTTATTGAGTATTTAAAAAAACTACTGTAAAAACATGAATACACTCACGGGTTTCAATACAATACTTGCAATGTAACAATTGGAATATAGATACAGTTAATATGTAAATTACATAAAACAAGTTTATATAAGGAAAAGCGAAAGAAGGAGGTGAAGGAAGAAAACCAGGATGGGAAAGGAGGGAAGTCACAATACTCGGCGGAGTATATGTATACGTAACGGCTTTATTAGAAATGTCTTATAAGTGTTTTGTTGTAATATGCAGTGAAAACAGAATAAAAATATATTGCAAAAAAAAAAAAAAAAAAAGGAAATGGCATGCTAAAGATGGACAACTTGTAATTATGTCATTTCCGTTAATGGGTGAGAAATGCTTTGCCCTTCCTTCCTTCCTTCCTTCCTTCCTTCCTTCCTTCCTTCCTTCCTTCTTCCATCCTTCCTTTTGAATTTTGGGACAGAATAAATTACAGTCCTATGATCCCTGACAAGAAATGAAAGCTAGAAGATACAGAATTTTTATGTGGTTTCTTCTTGATGCACATTGAATTCAAGAGGCAGCAGAAATAATAAGTCCTATGCTCTCTGGCATGAAATAACTCGCTATACCTAGGAATTACCATTTCCAATTAATGAAAGGTGAACAAGGCCTCTCATATTTTCAGTGAGTCTTTCCTGCTGCTGGTTGTCCTGTTGCCCTAGACTCTCTCTCAGCGACTTGGTTACATGGAGATGGTCTGCATGCTTTCACCCCTGTGCATGATATTTTAGGCTGTGCAAATGCTTCCTCAAATGCATCTATGAAGTCTGGAATTGAACAAAATCCTGTTGCTACTGTAGCAACTGACTGGTAGAATTACTGCTGTTATTGAAAGTTTAATGCATGCTATTTGGCTGACAGTCTAAACTTATGAAAAATATAAATAACTATTCTCAGGAAATAATTATTGTATGCCACTTCATGGCTATATTTTGGGTCATTGCAGTGACATGTACAAAGCTCAATCCTGCTTGTGGAAATAGCTGGCCACAGAAATAAACCTGACATGAATAGCTATTTCAAGTGGCCATTGGGAGACCAGTGGTTGGTGAGTTGACATTTAATTAGATACCTGTTATGTTGCAAGATATATTACTGGAGCCCTAAACTGGAGGCACACATAGTTTTCTGAAAGAAACATGGCACATGCCTAGATTGAATTTCAATCACCATCTGTTTGAAATGTGGTGAGATATCTAAGACTACATTAATTATTCCCAAGACTTAAAGGAAGCTTACATTTGGACTAATACAATGCAATGTAATGTAGTTTGGATAAGGGACCTGATTTCTGCCCCCACATGGCCAACACCTTGAGGACAAAGGTAACCATTTGCAGTAGTGGAGGCCCTGTGGTGTCCAGAAAGACCAGATCATTAGTTTCTGTTGGATGAAATGCTTACAGAAAGACTTCATTGACATTGTGTTTCAAGGTAGAAGCATAGTAGGAGTGTTAGTAATTGAATGTTTCCTGCTTCTTTGATGTTATGCCTCTGAGAACCTTCCTCTTCTGATTGCGACCTCATATTCCTTCCTCAAACTGTTTCAGGGTATTTGCCATCTATATATATCTACAGAGAATTCACCTTCCAGGCTTCAGGTTCTGAGAAAATAATGACAACACGCCGTGACCTTTTCCCATGAGCATCTCAGAGTCCTGCGTGAGAAATGCTATTGCATCCCACTCCCCCTTTACCCAGGCAGGACCCCTCAAGGTTGAACATGGCACAATAGCTGTCAGCTACACACACACACACACACACACACACACACACCATCCATGGGAGCAGAGGAAACGAGGAAGAACAATTGCTTCGGAAAACAGTTGCTAGCTGTTTCATTACTGTCGTTCGTGGTGGAAATGGAAAGCCCCACAGCACAGAAAGATGCAGAACTGTGAAAGTAGGAACGAGTTGAACCAAGTTGCTAATTATGCTTTAACTTTGAAAGGTGTTTTTTGTTTTAAAAAATGGACTGTTGCTGTTATCTCACATTTGTGTGTTTAATTGGACCTGGGTGCATCAGCATCTGACAATGGAATCCTGTTTTTAATATGAGGAGTTAGCCGAGGATCACAAAGCAAGGGTTCGTTGTGTTGAAAGGCTTCTGAGCACCCTGTAGCCTGTCAACTGAATTGTGTCTCTCCCCCAAGGTGAAAGCTGGCATTATAGCAACAGGAGAGGAGAAGGGGTGTGGGGAATGACAGGTGTCATTGGCTTTGTTCCAAAAAGTACAGTACTTGGAGGCAAACCCCCATCTCCATCCATGGCCTCTTCCTCTGCAGGCTTGGGAGAAGCTGTGCCAGCCAGCCGGCACAGCCTCCACCTTCGGAAGGAGGAAGAAGAGTGGTGATGCCCGGGGCCAAGGTAAGTATTGCTTTCTTTGGTCCCATTCCCTGCACACTAATATTGAGCGAATTGACTTGTGCCAAAGGGCAGTAGGAAAAAAACCCACCCTTCTTTTTGATCCACGCTTTAGCACGGCCAGAGTCTGGGAACCAAAATGGGACATCTGGGATTGGGATCAGAAGCCAGGGTGGCTTCTGTCAATCTGGGATCTCCCGCTTAAAATGGGAAGTTGGGCGGTATGCAATTAGCTCTCACATACAGTGGTAGCTCTGGTTACGAACGCTTTCGGTTACGAACGTTTCAGGTTACGAACTCCGCTAACCCGGAAGTAGGTGCTCCTGGTTGCGAACTTTGCCCCAGGATGTGAACGGAAATTGTGTTCTGGAGGCGCAAGCGCAGCGGGAGGCCCCATTAGCGAAAGCGCATCTCAGGATAAGAAGGGTTTCAGCCTCTGGAACGAATTAAGTTCATAACCAGAGGTACCACTGTATTGATTTGTTCTAATGATTCAGATGAAGCCTTAGAGTCAATTTATACCAAGACAAATGGGGTGGGGCAAGTGGTGGGTGGGAGGGAGAGATGCAATGAAACTATAACACCTGGCAAAGTCTGCTTGCACCAACAGATGGTAAGGGAAGCAGTGAATAAAAGGATGTTGTGGATCATTTATACATGCCACCATTAACAGCAGACACCTTTGCTTAGTTTTACAGACCATAAAGTACGGCTGTATTCTCTAAAATCGGCCATAAAGGCTAGGCTCACAACGTCTAACAGAGCACTACCAATACCCATCAGTTTTAAATAACCTTGTTTCTATTCATTTTAGGATTCAATTGCTGGAGACACACGGCGGACTAAGATAGATGGGCCTATCTTCCTTTCCTGCCTTACTGAAGCAAAGTTTCCGATGGAAGTGAATGGGAGCATCACCAAACTGGGTCTCATAACTATGTATTATTCTATATAGAGGTTTGTTGCCAAATTCTCGACAGCTGAATTGTAATTAAAGAATGGGTAAAAGAAAAATGTCCAGGGGAAACTACTGCAGAGCTGAATAGCTGAAAAATTAGATCAGGAAGTGCTCAAGGTACGTAGAGCAGTTGCTGATAAAGAATTTCAATTACGCAGACACTGATTGTAATAAGAATTGATGAATGACGAAAGGAAGCTATTCGGGACTGAACCCCTGCTTAGTTTTCTAAAGCATGGATGAAATCAGATTGAGGATTCACAACCATCGTACTAGGAGAGAATATAAGATGATGGAAATTAAATATCACCAGGCGTAATGTCACCATGTCTGCATCACATGAAATTACATACTTAAGAACAGTGCTTTTTTTTTGGGGGGGGGTATAAAAATCGGATGCCAGTATGCATATATAGATAAAAGTGTTGAGAGTACCAGCACAAAATTCCTGCCATGAGCAACTACAAAAAGGGGTGCTGGTATTCCATATACAGTAAGTGAGTAGAGCCACGGAAAAGCTCCATTTTGGAAGCTGGCAGAAGGAAAAACCCACCAAAATCCTGAACACTCCTTAACCATTCTGAGATTAGATCAGGTGTTCCATCCAAGTACATATACCATGGGTGTAGCTCAGGGAGGCGGAACGTGTGGACCTCCCAGTGTTGCTGGACTAAAACTCCCATCAGCACCAGCCAGCATGGCCAAGGTCAGGTATTATGGGGGTTGTAGTACAGCAAAGGCTGATCGCCGAAGAATTGATGCTTTTGAATTATGGTGCTGGAGGAGACTCTTGAGAGTCCTATGGACTGCAAGAAGATCAAACTTATCAATTCTGAAGGAAATCAGCCCTGAGTGGTCACTGGAAAGGACAGATCCTGAAGCTGAGGCTCCAATACTTTGGACACCTCAAGAGAAGAGAAGACTCCCTGGAAAAGACCCTGATGTTGGGAAACATTGAGGGCACAAGGAGAAGGGGATGACAGAGGACGAGGTGGTTGGACAGTGTTCTCGAAGCTACCAACATGAGCCTGACCAAAGTGCAGGAGGCAGTGGAAGACAGGAGTGCCTGGAGTGCTCTGGTCCATGGGGTCACGAAGAGTCGGACATGACTAAACAAGAAGTACAGCAAAATCTGGAAGCCATAGGTTCCTCACCCCCTTGTGTAGCTAGATATAGACTTGGTATTGGTTAGCTGTGCACCTGCTTGTTTCTTACTTTTAGTTTCATTTTATTATCCCCTTCCACAATGCATGGTTCTCTCCCTGCCACTTTATTCCTCACAATAATGCCATGTAGGCAGATAAGATGAGAGATGCTGGATCAAAGGCACCTGGTAAGCTCCATAGCTGAGTGTGGAGTTGAACCTAGAATTCCTTCTTTCTAGTCTGATGCTTCAATGTTTACACCAGCCTCCATAGAAGTCAACTCCTGGGGACCGAGGGGTCTTGCTCCCCCTCTGAATAAAATATTTGAGAGGGCTGCGACCCCAAAGTTGATGGGCATTGCAATTCAAATGGTGTGTGTGTGCCACATCATGTGATCGATTGTGCAGGGTGGAGCTTACCTCCCCGGTACTGATATCTGGCTTCGGCATGCCATCCTGTTGGCGCCATAACAGTAACACTCAAAACGGAAGTGTGGCACTCAAAAAGGAGCACATTCAGCTTCCAAAAAAAGTTCGCAAACCGGAACACTTATTTCCGGGTTTGCAGTGTTTGGGTTCCAAGTTGTTTGAGTACCAAGGCGTTTGAGAACCAAGGTACCACTCTATTGGCCTTTAGCCAAAAGTTACTATAGCAGGTTGCCCTAAAAATGGAGGAACTGTGGTGCTTCCAAAAAAGATGAGTACAAATGCCCTTGATACTTTCTGTGTCTGGTTTCCGATTCTCTGCCTTCTCTCAGCACTGTTTGATGAGCTGTCTTGTGTGCACCTAGTTGAAACCCCATTCCCCATGCATTTCATTCTGTTTGGGTTACTTGAGTGGAGAGCATAGCCCTCCCTCAATATCTCCTCTTTTATACTAAGCACCAAGTTATTCCGCCTTGGCCCTGGACTGTGTTTTCTTATAGAAATTATTCATGGCTACATATTTATTGCTTGGCTGGCTTGGCTTGGGATACAGCAATTTTGTGGATGGCTAGAAAAGAAGCCAAGCATTGCTGCGCAGTTCAAAAGTGGCATATGCTTTTTCACTCTCTCTCTCTCTGCCCCCTCCCCCTCCAGCAAACTGCTTTGATGGTGGACTGTATTTCTTCAACCTGAGCTAATTGATGCCTGGTAAAATAATTGTATAATTGCTGCTCTCAACATTTCATGAAAATGTCTTTTTCTAAAAAAAAAAAAGCAAAAGCAAAAAGAACTATGCAAAGAAGAAAATTATCACACAGTAGGGATAATAATAATTCACACAGTGATAATTCTTTGGCCACCTCATGAGAAGAGAAGACTCCCTGGAAAAGACTCTGATGTTGGGAAAGATGGAGGGCACAAGGAGAAGGGGATGACAGTGGATGAGATGGTTGGACAGTGTTCTCGAAGCTACCAACATGAGTCTGACCAAACTGCGAGAGGCAGTGGAAGACAGGAGTGCCTGGCGTGCTCTGGTCCATGGGGTCACGAAGAGTCGGACACGACTAAACAACAAGGGATAATACAGTGGTACCTTGGGTTACAGATGCTTCAGGTTCCATACGCTTCAGGTTACAGACTCCACTAACCCAGAAATAGTACCTCGG
The DNA here is from genome assembly GCA_034641385.1 of Darevskia mixta. NCBI lineage: Eukaryota > Metazoa > Chordata > Lepidosauria > Squamata > Lacertidae > Darevskia > Darevskia mixta. The sequence continues at coordinate 16,491,479 of JAWWNH010000017.1, forward strand.
GTTAAGAACTTTGCTTCAGGATGAGAACAGAAATCGTGCAGCAGTGGGAAGCCCCATTAGCTAAAATGGTACCTCAGGTTAAGAACAGTTTCAGGTTAAGAACGAACCTCCAGAACTAATTAAGTTCTTAACCCGAGGTACCACTGTATTACACTCTAAGGGTGTGCTTCATGTCTGTGTACTTCACAAATTATGAGGTGAATAGGGGTGATTTGGGTGAGGTTCTCACCTGCATGGGTCAGATTAGGCATCTTGAAACTGATCGATGACTACCTAAATTCAAAAGTCACTGTGAGGGTTTGGATTTGTAAGCCTTTTTTTAAAAAAGTGAAAACTATCTGACTAGAAAAATTGCAAACAAAAATAGGTATATCAGTAAAAATAATTTCACTAAACTGCTAATGAATTTTCATTATGACATTAAAAAAATATATTAACTGATGTGTGAATGGTTCTGTTTCTATGGGTGTGACCCAGCTCAGCAATTCTGTGCATGCTGTTGAGGGGCAGGATGAGTGACCACAAATAGGGTCTGTCCCTGTTAATTCTCCTCAGCCTCTCTGCGGCTTTTAATACCATTGGCCATGGTGTTGTTCTGGAGAGGCTGTCCAAGTTAGGGCTGGGTTACACCACTTTGCAATGGTTCAGGTCCTACTGGGATGATTGTTTGGCCCTGAGGAACCTTCAATGCAGGCTTCCTCAGAGGTCAGTTTTATCCCCCATGCTGCTTAATATCTATCGCTGAATAGGGTCATCCAGAGTATGTTGTCAGCAATATGCTGATGACACAAAGCTGTACTTCCGACTAAACATCAGGAAGAACTTTCTGACAGTAAGATCTGTTTGACAGTGGAATGGTCTGCCTCAGGACGTTGTGGACTCTCCTTCCTTGGACATTTTAAAGCAGAGTTTGGATGACCATCTGTCATGGATGCTTTAGATGAGATTCCTGCATTGCAGGGGGTTAAATTAGATGACCCTTGGGGTCCCTTCCAGCTCTATAATTCTGTGGCTCTCTTTACATCTGCAGGTGCAGCAGTCGATGTGCTGGACCATTGTCTTGCCTTGATAATGGCCTTCAACAAACTGAACCTCAATCCACACAAGACGGAGGCACCTAGACCTGATGGATGGAAGGTTGCATGTTCTTGATGGGGTTACATTCCCTTGCAAGTGGTGGGTTTGTAGCTTGGGAGTAATGCTGGATCCATTGTTGTTGCTTGAGGCTCAGATGGCATCGGTGGTGTGGAGTGCCTTCCATCAACTTCGGCTGGTGGCCCAGCTGCGCCCCTATCTGGACAGGGATAGCCAAACTACTGTTGTCAATGCTCTGATGACTTCTTGGTTAGGTTACTGCAATGTGTTATACGTACAGGAAGACCGCTTCTGAAGACTGTTCAGTAACTTTTGGTGGTGCAGAATTCAGTGGCTGGATTGCTCACAAGGGCAAGAGGGTTTGAGCATATTACACCGATCCTGGCCCAACTGCAGTGGCTGCCAATTAGTTTCTGGGCCCAATTCAAAATGCAGGTTTTGACTTATAAAGCCTTAAATAGCTCAGGACTGCAGTACCTCAAGGACTGCCTCTTGAACTGACCTGCACCCAGTTATCCATCTCAGGTCCTTCTTGACGTGCCCACTCCACGATAGCTCTGGAGGATGGCAACACGAGAATGGGCCTTTTCTGTGATGGCTTCTTATTTGTGGAATTCTCTCCCCAGGGAGGCTTACAGTAGTAGTACAGTAGTACCTTGGTCCTTGAACGGCTTAGTTGTCGAACAAATCGGCTCCCGAACGCCACAAACCCAGAAGTAAGTGTTCTGGTTTGCAAACATTTTTCGGAAGCCAAACGTCCGACGTCGCTTCTGTTTGAGTGCAGGAAGCTCCTGCAGCCAATCAGAAGCCGCACCTTGGTTTTTGAACGGTTTCAGGAGTCAAACAGACTCCCGGAATGGATTAAGTTTGAGAACCAAGGTACCACTGTATTATTATTATGCATTTTTGTGTTCGCCTTCTGTATTTTTATGTTATGAACTGCCCTGTGATCTTCAAATAAAAGGAAGTATACAGGCCTAACAAATAAAATAATAAATAAATGAACCAACATCTATTTACACACATCTACCCAACTATCGTAATTTCCATTCCCCTTTCAGAATGATAGTGCAGTTATTGCACTTCTCAAGTGAAATGCCTACGAGCAAATTTAATTAGTCAGTTAAATGAAAGTGTCAGAAATTTAGGAAGCAGTTGTGTAGTAAATTATAGCCCAAGGTACTTCTTAATTTGCTTTGTGTGGCTTCAGCTGGAAAAGTATGTGTATAATATTCTATTTGTTCCGCTTGGATGAAGGTTGCTTCACTTCTGCTTTCAGTCTTCATGCCGGCTGACCACTTCACAGCTGCTTGAATATTAATAAGAAGGAATATGTTGAGAGTCACATCCAGGCGGTGTGATGTGGCATTTACGAATTTTGCAAGATCTCTGCTGCTTCCAGCAAAAAAGAAAGAAAGAAGAAAGAAGAAAAAAGAAAAAAGAAAAGCTGATGTTTTTGTTTGAAATCACAGACTTTGGACATTAATTCCACAGGCAGCATTAATAGCTGTAAAATTATGGTAATTATAACCATGGTAACCAGATTTCCTGGTACATTAGCAGGAAAGGCCTGTGTTGTAGGTCAAGATCATTGAATCACAGCATGTCTACTTTCAATAGCCTTTCTGATAGCAGAAAATAGGTGTTCAGCTGAGATTAGGGCTGGATCTAGACACATCAAAGAAGTGTTTCAGTTTAAAGCATTGTAAATTTAAACAGGGGAAAACAGGTAGAGAAAAACAGGACTCTACGCCGCCTTCTGGTGGCACAATGTTATATCGCACATGCAACACATATAAATCGCTTTTTCTTTACCAGTCTAGCTGAGTCCCAGAAGAAGAATTGTAAATGGCATCTGGATAAAAAAAATAGACACAGAGGAGGCTGCATTAAGTATAATGAGTTGTGTGTGGCAGGGAGAATAAGTATATTTTAGTAAGTTTGAAGTTATTTGGCTTTGTAACCTGTTTAATGAAGAAAGACTAGTTATATTCTCCCGATTTCTTACTAAAGTGAGCCTATAATCATAGTACTGTGAAAATCAATTTGAAATGTTCTCCTGAATCTTGGTTTTGTTTTGTTGTGAGAAGAATTGTAAATGTCAAATTACTTTGCAGAGAGCCAATAAGAAAGAGCAGGGTTGCAGTTGACAAGTGATGCCACCTATAAAAAAAGAAAACCCACCTGAACATCAGGAAAATAATATATCATGAAAAAAGGATTGAGAAAGATTCATTCCCTCACTAGTATATTCCCATTTTCTTTCCTACCTTTAACGTTGTCTAATTGCATTGGCTCCAAGGAGTTGCTTGATTTACATCAGAATTGCCAGGAAGCGAATTAGATTTGTTCTGGGCTGCTGGATGCTAAATGTTTGTTGATAGACAACTGAATAGTGGTTGAAGGGGCAGAGGCTGTGCTCTCTAGTTATTCCCCTTAATGAAACCTGCATATCTAAGTGGACAGCAGAAGCGAGTGTCATTAAATAAACCTGTAAAATCATTTTGGGATGAGGACAAAGAATTTAATTTGATGTAGCAAATTAAAGTAAAACAATGAATATTGCCTGTGCCGAGAGGCGAGAAGGATTTGCAATTAAGGATTCACCTCTTTTTATTAACCTCTGGTTATTTTTGGCATAATTTAAACGGCAACGGGTGCCGCTTTAAGTGGGGGGAAACAGCCTGACAACTTTTAAACTTTCCCAAGTCCTCTTAGAAAGTGGCTGAGCTGTACCTACCCAAATGTCTAGCTTCCCCAACGATACCTATGCCATGAAATTCCAGACAGCAATGCAAAGACTTGGCATTATGCAAAGGTATTTGTATAACCTAATATCTCTGCAGCCCTCTGCCCATTCTCTCCATCTTCCTGACTGTATCGTGCTCTTTCCTGTAATTTCCCCTGCTCTATTCCTCATTCATCTGGACGGCACTTTCTTCTACCCACCATTCCTTGACACCTCAAGTAACCTTGACCTACTGTCTCCTCAAGCCCCTGGCTTTTTGTTTTACAAGGCCCATATTTCTTCCTTCTGTCTCTCATTTCCTTGGCCTATCATCTTGCCCAGCTCTTCTTTTAAGGTATCAGCAACCTGGTGCCTAAACCAGGCTTGCAGTTTATGATCCTTGCTCCAAAGGTGCCCCCCCCCCCCGAGTGTCTGTTTTTACGGTTTACATAAGTTGCGTGTCGAGGTCCCCAAACCACCCCTCAAATGAAACACACTTCACACAAGAATTTTAGTTTAAGGTTTTTGGCATGATTTTGGCCACAACTTTATTAAAATACAAAATATGTGAGTGGTTGCTTAGGCATTGGTTCAGACTATCTGTCCCGCTGGGGACAGAACTGACATCCATCCGCCTGTGGAGTCAGTAAAGGGGAAAACACTTTGGGGAGAGAATGTGCGCCCTTCTCCCCTAATGCTCCCAGGGGCTCTTGTGTGGGCCCTGGCCCCCTACCGGGGGATACGGACAAGCATGACGAGCCCCTGGATTCCTTTAACGGAATTCCCCGCGCAGCAGCAGCATAGAAGGGGCAGCCACAGCCAACTCCGCCCCTTCTAGCCTTGGAGGGGCAACCACAGCCAACACTGCCCCTCCAACAACCAATTTAAAACCAATGCCTAACCGCCAACCTTACAAGTTGTGACTAATTGCTACGCAGTAGGCGAAAACCAGATGGCACCAGCCAATCAGCCAAATGGAAAAAATTCCTACCAGGCCCCTGCCCCAAAAGCAGACGACCCCATGACAGGCATAGCAAGGTCAACACAGAGGCCTAAAACAGGGTGGGAGGGTGGGAGATCCAATGCATGCAGCCAAGAGGGCTCCTAAACCATGTGCAATGCAATATATAGGTTCTGGGCTGTCCATCAACAAATTGCAACATGTAAATCTCCCCAACGACACCCAGAGCCCAATCACAGAAGTGGCCATCCATACGATCCCGCCCAGCAACAGAGGGGTGACTTGTTAGCCCCCACCGCAACACGTGCTCTCCATGAAGGAGAACACACTTTGTCCTCAGTCTCATTGTTTACCCAAGTGTGCCCACCAGCACTTCCTATGATGCCTGCAAAAGGTCTCTGTACACACACACACACACACACACACACGTTTTAAAGATCCACAGTGCATGAGAGACTATTTGTTCTGCTTACTTGGTTCCTGTCTCCTACCCCCCAACCCACAGCAGCCATTTTCTGCCATGCCACAGCCAAAAGGCAACCATTTTGAGAACGGCACCCACAACACTTCTCAAAATTCCAATGTGCCCACTAGGCCCAAAAAGTTGGGCAACCCCTGCCTTAGTGCTTTACCTAACAGGTACATTACCTACTCTGTACATCTTGAACATCTCCTTTAGGCGGTTTTTGTTTCTTTTTGCTTTAAAAAAAAAACATGTCCAGGTTTCTTTGTCTTAAGGTGGGATTGCATTGTTTGGCTTATTGCATATTAGTATCGCAAACTGCTTTAGGATATATTTATTTATTTATTTATTTATTTATTCTAGAATGCAGCATAAAAATCAGCGAATGAAGACAATAACAAATAAATCCAACACGTATGCGCGCACAGAGACACACGTGTCTGTGTATGGTGTCTATGACCTGCCTTTCAGTGCTTATTGTTTAAGGGCTTAAATTTATAAGCCAGTTTAAATCCTTGCAAGCAGGAAGCAACATGCTGAGGGAGGTTTTGTTATTGTTGTTGACTTTAAGCATGCCCTCCTAACCTGAGAGCTTGTGTTCAAACAGCACGAGCAGTTTGCCTTCCGAGAAGCTAAGTAAACGCCACATTCACATCTTGTCCTAGCCATGGCTTCTTGTATAATGAAATTATCCCCCTGGGAAATAAAATAGGTATAGCCACGTCTACACCAACCGCTATGGACACCACCAGCAATAAAATCTATGAATAGGAAGAGGATTACATTCTGTGCCGGAGGCTGTGCTAGGCTTCCAACGGAGAGATGGACAGTTGTAGAAAAGAAAAAGCAGCTGAGGATTAAGCCTGCTAGTTTTCTTCGTCGTTGTCGTCGTCCTCTTCTGTTGTTCAAAACAGTTCTGCGAATAAGATGGTTTTGACTCTTATCTACACAACCAGTCAATCATCCTTTGAGGGGGGTTGGAGGTGCGGGGAGAAGGATGACTCCTAATTCAGTCCAGTAGCAACCCCATGTTCAAGATATAATGAAGTGTGCACTTGAAGCAGAAACTTGACACCTATGAAGTTTTGACAGCCTTTGTGGGTGCATATTATGTGCGATCCAATTCCTGATGCCTCATTTACTCTGGGCTTCTTTTGTTTTTTTATACTTACTGTGCAGATTTCTCTGCCTTCTATCTTGTTATTGCCTCTTTCCACTTTGCCTTGTCAGTTTCCTCTTTTTTGACACATTTCAGTAAAGGAAGCATGAAAACCTGCATCTCCCTCAAGGCCATTAAAGCTGATCATCAATGGAATAGGAGCAAGCTCCCACAGTATCTTTATGCTTGGAACATTAAAGTCCATTTTTCCCACCACCCCCGTACAGCCCTATTAGCTATTTTTCACGACCGGTTTTATCTTTCGAGAGCATACTGCAAACAAGTTATTTTGCACCCTAATGGTGAGACACTTTGGAGCTCTTGCTACTATGATTTCAGCTTATCCTGAAGAATCATTAAACTGTGCTCATTCTTTTTTTTTTTTTTAAGCCTATGAAAAATGGGCATTGTGCTCTGAAAAGGGTGAGAGTTTAACAAAGAGTTTCTAAATGGAGAAGCACTATAAAGTAGCTGCTGATTCTTGACATGTGGCAGGATTTAATAGCCAGTGATTAATAGAATTATGGAGGAGACTCTTGAGAGTCCCATGGACTGCAAGAAGATCAAACCTATCCATTCTTAAAGAAATCAGCCCTGCGTGCTCACTGGAAGGACAGATCCTGAAGTTGAGGCTCCAGTACTTTGGCCACCTCATGAGAAGAGAAGACTCCCTAGAAAAGACCCTGATGATGGGAAAGGTTGAGGGCACAAGGAGAAGGGGACGACAGAGGATGAGATGGTTGGACAGTGTTCTCGAAGCTACTAACATGAGTTTGGCCAAACTGCGAGAGGCAGTGAAGGATAGCCGTGCCTGGCGTGCTCTGGTCCATGGGGTCACGAAGAGTCGGACACGACTGAACGACTGAACATCATCATCATCATCATCAACAACAACAACGATTAATAGTCCTATAAAGAGGCCAGAGCATTCCTTGAATTGTTGCTGCCATATTGAACTCTGACGACGACAACAACAACAACAACAACAACAACAACAACAACGGTTTCTCTCAAATACTACCACAAATATTAACATGCTGGCACCCTGGCCATTCACTGCAGCTACTTTGTGACATTTTAATTCTGCAAATAAGACAAAATATACGTTGGATGAAGGTAAAGTAATTAGAATATTCAGAGGCAGGTCTGCCTTGTGTGAAAATATAAGCAGAAAGGAAATCATTAGGCAAAATCTGTTGTTGAGTGCATGTATTAACCTGTCCTCCAGAGGAGCTGTCTGTTATCATACTATCCAGTGCCGGATTTACGTATAAGCTAAACAAGCTATAGCTTTAGGCCCCACTCTCTTGGGGGCCCCCAAAAAAAATTAAAGGAAAAAAACAACTGGTTGACATTTCCAAAATGTAAGATAAAAAACAAATAAAATAAAACCTACATACAGTTAGAGCTTAATAATTATTTCACTATTACTGTAATATACTTCTTCTTAATTGCATTTCACTATTAATATACTTCTTCTTAATTGTATTTCAGTTCAACAATTACTTTGATAAAATACATATTTTGTTATGTGAAAATGGCTTTAGATACCTACTAGGTCCATAAATTACCATATAGCATATATTCAACACAAAAAACAGAGACAATTTGTTGTTGACAAAGGACAGCTGGACATACAAAGGACCCCATTACCTTCAGTAGATTAGGACCTCATCAACCCTAAATCCAGCCCAGATACTATCAACCAGGAGAGAGGATAGAAGGTTTGAGTTTGGGAAAGCTTAACTCATCAGTGCCAAAGAACTTCGGCACTGTTTGGGGGTCACGTCAGGGGTCCATATCTCAGCGTATCAGAGGGGCACTGCTGCCAAACTCTGACCCTGCTGTTCCCAATTCTTGTTGCTCTGCATGTTATTCTGCTTCCTCCATGTGCTGCAACATTTCTCCAAGGAAAGTAGGGATGTCCTACCCTACCCTTCAATGGTTCTCCATTGTCTTGTATTGTATTTTTATATAAACTGAAAAGGGTTTCCATTCTTCTACATATATTTCACCTTTCCGTGAGTTCCGCCATTTCTGAGTGCCCCAGTAGTTTGACTACCCGTTCCTCCTTTGTTGGGAATGCAATACAGCCAGATAAAATGTCAAACAAGTTTTGATTTATGAGCAGCAATGGAAAGAACATAAAAAAGATTGTAATACGAGATTTAGGTAAATAGATAAGGTTAAGAGTTTGGACAGGGAGCAAGGAAGAGAGAGGATTAGACCATGACGGGTGTAAGGATGGGAAGTTGCCAAGTTAGATAAATAGATTTTGATGTAAATTGTATGTTATGCTATCTTAATGTAAATCAAAAAGAAAAGAAAGAAAATAGGGATGTCTTGTCATATCCTCCCACATTTCTCTGATGGAAATAGGGGTGTCCTAAGGAAAAGTGGGACATTCCAGGATCAAATCAGAAACTGGTGTGGCTTCTCTAAATCTGGAACTGTCCCTGGAAAACAGGGACACCTGGAGGGTCTGCTCCTCTTAGCATGTGAACAATGACAAGAGCAAGGAGAACCAGTCACTTAAAGTGTCTATGTTTGTAATTTAAAGGAGCGGGGGGAAGGTTTGGTTGATCTCCCAAGTGGATGGTATGGTTGCAGATGCTTCCTGGGACAGGGAAAGTGGTCAGTAGGATGTCACAGTGCAAATGCAGGAGCAGTAGATTGCTTCCACTGGTACACTGGTTGCAATGTAATAATAATAATAATAATAATAATAATAATAATAATAATAATAATAATAATAATAATAATAATAATTTAATTTGTACCCCGCCTATCTGGCCGGGTCTCCCCAGCCACTCTGGGCGGTCTCCAACAGATATTAAAATACATTAAAATATCACAGGTTAAAAACTTCCCTAAATAGGGCTGCCTTCAGGTATTTTCTGAATGTCAGATAGTTGTTTATCTCTTTAACCTCTGCTGGGAGGGCATTCCACAGGGTGGGCGCCACTACCAAGAAGGCCCTCTGCCTGGTTCCCTGTAGCTTTGCTTCTCGCAGCGAGGGAACCGCCAGAAGGCCCTCGGCGCTGGATCTCAGTGTCCGGGCTGAACGATGGGGGTGGAGACGCTCCTTCAGGTATACAGGACCGAGGCCGTTTAGGGCTTTAAAGGTCAGCACCAACACTTTGAATTGTGCTCGGAAACATACTGGGAGCCAATGTAGTTCTCTCAGGACTGGTGTTATGTACCCATTTTGCCACCACCTCCCTTCTCTTTTTCCTAGTAGGCAGCAGCAACTCACCTGCTGGGAGGGTAGGGTTTCTGGAGGTTTGCTATCTGTTTGCTACTTAGAGAAATTCTTACTAGGTTGTATCCAACTAGCTAGCTAGCTAACTAACTAACTTGAAATGAATGGCCCTGGCTAACTTAGATCTATTAACATCAATGGGTCTACGTTAGGTAAAAGTTAATTGAATACAACCCCGTGCATTGTTTTTTTTATATATTACCCATTTAACAGTGGTGGCTATCTGAGACTTGTGATTGCAAAGAAAGCAAAGAGCTCAGTTTACCGCAATCAATCCTAAGCTGTGCTTCCAATCATTGACTCTGAAAACCTACATATTTGCACACTAGGGACTCAGCTATACAGCTGCAAATAAAATGTTTTGTGTGTTTTAAGTGCAATATACAATGTGGCAAATAGATGGTGATGGTGAGCCATATGGAAAATTCAATGTATTTTTTTAAAACGTTTTCTTTTAAAGCATTTTCAGAAGGGTTTTTACATGTGTGTAGATTCCACCTAGGTGTGATATTCAACTAAGTCATACTTGGAATAGGTCCAATGAAATTGGTGGACGGTATCTAACCTAACAGGGATTATTATTTTTAAGCACAACAAAACTTCCACTCCCTTTCCTCTCCCTGTGTGACCCCTCCCTGAATTGGTTTGAGGGGTTCCCCCAACCCTCCAGAGCACATGTGGAAAGGGAATGTGGGTGTGGACAGAGGGAGTGGACTCTTGCACTGGTGGATATATTTAGTTGGATTGCTCCCAATGGGTCTACTCTATGACTAATATTGCATACTACCCTATTGCTAGATGCTAGTTTATGATAAACACTTCATTGCCTCCCTTCCACTCACCCATTCTCATGCTGACTATTGGTTTTGTCTTTGTGAATAATGTCAGCGTCTTGGCATTTGCTATAAGATTATTATTATCATTATTTTAAGAACATCAGTAATGGTGCCCTGACAGCAGGCTTGTGTGACTTGGATAGTGACAGAATTATCCACAATGATAAGAAGAAGGGAGTGAGTGGGAGGCAGTTTTGACTCGAAGACAAAAGGTGTTCCAATTTTGCTGTGTTCTGATGGAGTTGACTCGAGAACAATTGGAGGGAGATGTCAAAGAGACAGGGGGAAATGTGTGACTGAACAACAGGGGTTAAATCAGAGACCGGGGAAGTAAAAATCTGAGAACTGTCAGCAGAGTAATGGTAGACTCTTTTCCTTTTGAAGTAGGCTCTCCGTGGACAAGGAGAAAATGAAAATGACATTCCTCTGCATAGCCTGTATTTTTAACTTATTCTGGAGTGATTATATTCAGTAGCTAGGTAAATGAATCATATTGTGTCTATCAATTCCCACCAGTTATTTTGCACTCATGCATGAAACAGTTCAAGCTGGATTTTATTTATTTATAAAGTTTATATCCTGTCCCTCTACACAAGTGATCCCAGAGTGGGTCATCACAATATAAAATAACAAATTAAGACATAGCAACAAATCTGTCTGCCATGTAGCATAACTGTACAGGGACGGGGGTGGTGCTGTGGTCTAAATCACTGAGCCTCTTGGGCTTGCTGATCGGAAGGTCGGCGGTTCGAATCCCCATGACGGGGTGAGCTCCTGTTGCTCTGTCCCAGCTCCTGCCAACCTAGCAGTTCGAAAGCACGCCAGTGCAAGTAGATAAATAGGTACTGCTGCGGTGGGAAGATAAACGGCATTTCCTTGCGCTCTGGCTTCCGCCACAGTGTTCTGTTGCGCCAGAAGCGGTTTAGTCATGCTGGCCGCATGACCAGGAAAACTGTCTGCGGACAAACGCCTGCTCCCTTGGCCTGAAAGCGAGATGAGCGCCACAACCCCATAGTCACCTTTGACTGGACTTAACAGTCGGGGCGACTGCAAGCTACTACCTGCAATTGGCTTCATCATACATCCCAAGGCGAGCATCTCACTCCTTGGAGATGCTCCTGGTCTCCTGTTAGGTTTGGGTCCAGAGGATATTGTGTACCTGCCAGATAGGAAATCAATGGATACGATGATTAATTATGCAGGTCTCTACCTTTTAAATTTAATCTACCAGTTTAGGCTGATTATGTGTAATAGTAAAAGGTAAAGGGACCCCTGACCATTAGGTCCAGTCACGGACGACTCTGGGGTTGCGGCGCTCATCTTGCTTTACTGGCCGAGGGAGCCGGTGTAGCCTACAGCTTTCATGTCATGTGGCCAGCATGACTAAGCTGCTTCTGGTAAACCAGAGCAGTGCACGGAAACACCGTATACCTTCCCGCCGGAGCGGTACCTATTTATCTACTTGCACTTTGACGTGCTTTTGAACTGCTGGGTTGGCAGGAGCAGGGACCGAATAATGGGAGCTCACCCCGTCGCGGGGATTCGAACCGCCAACCTTCCTTTTTCTCTGCACAAGGCGAAAGTGTTATAAGATTATATTGTATTAACAATGAATGTGCATGAGTGTGTGTGTGTGTGTGAAGAACTTTGAAGTGGGTGAGCAAAAATGCATATTGTAGTTTTAAAATTGCATATAAATGCCTATATGAATTGAAATAACATATAAGAAGGCATTACATGGGGGGAAACTTCTTTGCAAAAATGTAATATATTAGGCAAAACTGCATACCAATAATTGTATATTGGAGACAAACACACAAAAATGCTGATGAATTTGCATGAAATTCAGAGGCTGGCCAAGAGTGTCAGTCGCTACTCTGACTATGGAATTCTCTCCCAAGGGAAACTGACTTGGAGTCTAATTTACTGTCTTGGGAGAATCAGGATTTTCTGTTTTCCCAAATAATATTTTAATCCAGGCACTCCCAAATTCATCCCTCCCATCACCCCTAGCTAACAGGACCAGTGGTCAGGGATGATGGGAATTGTAGTCCCAAAACATCTGGAGGGCCGAGTTTGGGGATGCCTGTTTTAATCCCTGTAGTGTGGTTGAGGATTTTAGCTTCTGCAGTTTACTAATCACTTTTCGTGATTCCTGTGATTTACTGCATTTCAGCTGTAATATGGTAATGTTTTTTCTTTTCCCTTATGCTTGAATTTTATGTCTCATTGTGGGTTTTTATCGCATATAACTGCATTTTAAAACCTAATGTATGATGCCTAGAGGATTTTTAATAGGCGTATAATAAGTACCAGAAATAACACACACATCAACAGAAGTGTTCCTGAGTGGAGACTTCTTCCATTTGAAAAGGAGGTTTCTTCCTGGAAGAAGAGGGGGAGTGCAAACCCCCACCTCCACCCCATTTTGTGACCCTGTGTAGCAGGCTCTGGTGTGTCCATTGTTTCTATATCCCGATCAAGTAAGAGGCAGCAAGCAATTAGTTGTGATTTCAAGCTCAGATTGTTCAATCACCCTCCTCCCCATTTCTAGAACCAGTGTGGTGTAGTGGTTAAGAGCGGTAGACTCATAATCTGGTGAACCGGGTTCGCGTCTCCGCTCCTCCACATGCAGCTGCTGGGTGACCTTGGGCTAGTCACACTTCTCTCTGAAGGTAGTGATAAAGCGGGATATAAAATCCAAACTCTTCTTCTTCTACTACTATCTTTTCCCAAACATTCCAGCAACTTGGGGTATATCTATACTACAGACATAGGCTTTAAGCATCTGCTTGTTTTTTTATGGAGGGATCTCTCACCTAGTAGACTTTGTTTGGTGAATGCCTTCTCTTTGGGAATGAATCAGTCTGTCAATTATGTGTTTCTTTTTATTTTGGCAAACATTTTAATCTGATTGCTGTCCTCCATGCAGATCCAAAGCCCTCTCATGCTCCTGGATATGTTTATTTGGGCCACGGTGCTTGAATTTCTAGGCAGTTTTCCAGCATGGCTGGTGCTATAGAATCGCTGCAGGACAGTGTGACATGGAACTACAGTTCCCGGGGGACAATGGTGTGTATACATACAGCACCATCAACATGCAACCGGCACTATTTTGAGTGAGGGGAGAGCTCTCAGAAAGACAATGCTTTTTTTTCAGAATATTCGCCAAGGAAGTTGGAAAATAGAGAGCTGGTTTCAAATTGAGCCAAGGAGAATTTGCCCAGCATGCATTGCAGGGCCTTTCTATGCAAGTCGCTCAAAACATGTGCTAATTGCAAGATACCCTTTGTATAAATATCACACAGCAAGCCAATTTTCAGTGGCAATAACTCAATGTCTTATCGGTATGTATTTATATAAGAAGGACTTGCAGCAGAGAAAATCACCTTGCCTTTGTGGGAATAGCTGTGTTGTTGTTCTGTTCTCTGTCCCTTTAATCCACTTCCCAGAATAGGAGGAAGGAAAGTAGAGAAAGTAGAGGGGGGGAAAATAGAACCCTAAACCATGACAAAACGGTGGGGCACTGGGAGGAAGCATGGTAGGGGTAGACCTTGCTATCATTTACCTCTCTATATATGCAGAATTCATCATGCGAAAAGATGGAATGGATGAATCCCAAACTGGAATTAAGATTGCTGGAAGAAATATCAACAACCTCAGATATGTAGATGACACAACTTTGATGGCAGAAAGTGGGAAGGAATTAAAGAACCTCTTAATGAGGGTGAAAGAGGAGAGTGCAAAATATGGTCTGAAGTTCAACATAAAAAAACTAAGATCATGGCAACTGGTCCCACCACCTCCTGGCAAATAGAAGGGGAAGAAATTGAGGCAATGAGAGATTTTGCTTTCTTGGGCTCCATGATCACTGCAGATGGTGACAGCAGTCACGGAATTAAAAGACGCTTGCTTCTTGGGAGAAAAGGGATGTCAAACCTAGACAGCATCTTAAAAGGCAGAGACCTTGCCGACAAAAGTCTGTATAGTTAAACCTATGGTTTTCCCAGTAGTGATGTATGGAAGTGAGAGCTGGACCATAAAGAAGGCTGATCGCCGAAGAATTGATGCTTTTGAATTATGGTGCTGGAGGAGACTCTTGAGAGTCCCATGGACTGCAAGAAGATCTAACCTATCCATTCTTAAGGAAATCAACCTTGAGTGTTCACTGGAAAGGACAGATCCTGAAGCTGAGGCTCCAATACTTTGGCCACCTCATGAGAAGAGAAGACTCCCTGGAAATGACCCTGATGCTGGAAAGATTGAGGGCATAAGGAGAAGGGGACGACAGAGGATGAGATGGTTGGACAGTGTTCTCGAAGCTACTAACATGAATTTGACCAAACTGCGGGAGGCAGTGGATGACATGCTCTGGTCCATGGGTTCATGATGAGTCGGACACGACTAAATGACTAAACAACAACAATATATGTTTGAACGAGTGTGATTTCCAAACAATGGAAGCAACAATAGGTGACATTCATGAGTGATGCAGCTCTTGGAAGAATGGGCTAGCAGCACACTTCCTACTCATGTCCATAACATTTGCACAACCATATGTTTGGCTGGAGCGAAGGAAAGGACTTTATACCAAGTCCAACCATCAGTCCATCTAGCTCAGTATTCTCTATGTCGGGGGGGGGTGTCCTTCTACCTCAAGGGCTTCCTTCCGTTCTGGACAACCTTCCATGTCAGGCAGAGCCAGAAACAAAAGTAGACAGAGGAAAATCACTGTAAGCAAAAGTTGATCCTATGTACTGTAGGCTAGTTTCTAGGCACAATCACTCTCCCCTCTCTACCCTCCATCTAGGCAAGGTGGCATTATCCAGCCAGGTATAATAATAATAATAATAATAATAATAATAATAATAATAATAATAATAATATTTTTTTATTTATACCCCACCCTTCCCAGCCAAGACCAGGCTCAGAGAGGCTAACACCCATAAAATCACAACAAAACATACAAAACAATCAATTAAAATGCAAGTTAAAATACGATTTAAAATTTAAAAAGCAGCCTCATTTTTAAGTAGCCCACCAATCAAACCATAAAGGAATGAAACATCAGGGTTAAACTAAAACCAACCCAAAGGCCAGGCGGAACAGCTCCGTCTTGCAGGCCCTGCGGAAAGATGCCAAATCCCGCAGGGCCCTGGTCTCTTGTGACAGACCGTTCCACCAAGTCGGGGCCAGTACTGAGAAGGCCCTGGCCCTAGTTGCGGCCAGTTTCACGAAAAGGCCAGAAGAAAGGGTCAGGAGAAGGCCAGAGACTTGAAATGCAATTGACTTTTAGTCACAAAAAGTAACACAAGGAGGTCTCCCTGGATTGACTCTTCAGCTCCAGACTTTGCTGGAAACTGAGCTCCAGCCCCACCTTTCCTCTCTAGCTTCTCACTTTGGAGCCCTCCCCAACAGACGGAGACTGTGACGTGGGGGTGAGCTTTTCCTCATCCAACCCCTGACACCAGGCAAAAACTCAAGGCGAATGCAAAGTAGGGACTGTATTTTGGTGTGTGGCCAAGGCAGAACCTCAAGGGCCACACACACACACACAGAGAGAGAGGATTTGTGGGCCATGTTCAGCCCCTGCGCCTGTGGTTGCACATCCCTAATGTGGCTGACTAACATCATATCTAGTGTTTAAGGCATAGTCTTCCCAGACTCTTCTTGAAGATGTCCAGGACTGAATTTGGGATATTTTGCCTGCAAAGCCTGTAATGGCCCATACATGCTGTACTCTTCTAAAGGAATAGCCTGCAGTCGGTGACTTGTAAGTTGTTCCCCTAGTATGGCTGTGCATGAAAGACTTTCCATGTTCAGTCAACTGTTGCTGAGGAAGAGCAGGGAATAAAGAGCTGATGGAGTGAAGGAGAGGAAACAGACAAGAGATCAGTTAGGTGTGAGACATGGGTATATGGGCAGGGACTTAATAAGAGGTACCTGTGTGCAGAAACACAATAGTGGGTGAATGAGTAGGTGGAAGAGAAGCCAGAAACATTTTCTCCTGGACAGGCAGAATAATTAAGTTCAGCCCTGGTGGCTTTGTTAACAAAACTAATTTAGAGTTATGAAGTCATTTTCAGAAGCTGGTAAGCTACTTTTAGATGTGGCTGTGTATTTAGAGAAGTAGGAAGAAAGCCAGCTTATGTAAAGGTCCCTACAAAATAAGTTTAGGGGAGACACACACACACACACACACACACACAGGATTCTGGGAGCATGAAAACATGGTGAACCTCAATCAAATGCAAAATCATTTGCATTTCCAATGGGGAGCCACAGTGTATAAATGGCTGGCTGAAGAGATATTGAAACGAATCATATCATATCCCATTCCTCGCAAGATCAATAGGACAGATTGTAGCTTTTGTACATTCTATATGCTGGTAAGTGCCTGAAGCCATAGCAACACCTACCACATCCTGGAAATGTATTTCCATCTCTGGCTGTTATCTCAACTTTTCTGAAGACTGCTTTCCTGGAGACAAGGATCCCCTCCACCTACAACTTGGGGAATATTTACATCAGAGTGTTGCCCTCTATAGCCTGTCTGTCAAACACATTTCTCAGTCAAAACACGAGACAGGAGTAGTCAGAAGGCAGTGGTATTAACATAGGGTGGAAAGCACTTCTGTCTGAATTTTAAATGACAAGGTTCTCCCCCCCTTCTAGTCAGGTGTCTCAAAAATACTGTCTGAAACACACACACACGACGGCTTCATATTCAAATAGTGAGTGGGTAGCATTTCTGACAATTTTGATATGCCAGTCAGATATGGGAAGGAAATCATGACTGGTATTTGAAAACAGACCATGTTTTCAACCTCAAATCTGTGCACATAGGGCTTTTTTCACACATTACACAGGACAAGCCTGGCTTTGCCTCTGAATATACAATTGGCAGGAACCTACAGGCAGTTTTAAAGCACCTTCGTCACATTCAAGTGTTTCAAAGCATGCTTGAATACAATTAAAAATGTAACATATGAAGATACCCTAAACCTTTTGGTGTTCAGGATGTTCTTCATAAAAACTGTATTGCGAATTTTTTAAAAAAATACTCCGGCTAGTCACAAACTATTGTACCCTAATATTCTCTAATACCTCATGAAGGAATCTAGATGGCTCTGCAGCCAATCTGGCTCCTGCCAAGAAATTCCTCTTGCCCCTCAGCCTCCACCGTTGGGGTATCATGGACTGGTTGGATGCAGAGGAATAGTGGCAGAAAGCAGCTGGGGAACCACCAAGGGAGGTAGGCTCACAGCCAGGGATGGGTGGTGGTACAATGATGAGGGGCAGAAGAAGAGGAAGAAGAGTTTGGATTTGATATCCCACTTTATCACTACCCGAAGGAGTCTCAAAGCGGCTAACATTCTCCTTTTCCTCCCTCCCCCACAACAAACACTCTGTGAGGTGAGTGGGGCTGAGAGACTTCAAAGAAGTGTGACTATCCCAAGGTCACCCAGCAGCTGCATGTGGAGGAGTGGAGACGCGAACCCGGTTCCCCAGATTACGAGTCTACCACTCTTAACCACTACACCACACTGGCTCTCAGAAGAGGGAGAAGACTGGGAGGAGGAGGTGTTGGAAGCTGAAGAGGCAACAGGACTTAGTGAGCTGGGAGAGTCTGTGGCAGAGAAAAGTCTAGAATAAGAGGCAGAAGCTGAAGTAGGAGAGGAGGGAGGCCAAGAGGCCAAGATGAGTTGGGCTGGTGAAGAGTCTTGAGTGTCTCACCCTTCTGCTGTGACACACTCCCACCACTAGAAGAGGCATAAAAAGGGTGGAAGATAGGTTGGCTTCATGCAGGCACAGTCTCCAATTGCTTGGGGAAAGCCCTGGAGAAGAGGAGACTTAGCTGGCTGTGGGGAGGCAGGGACTTTCAGCCTCGGCAACTAATCCATGGGGGAAAGACCTACTGGGGATAAGCTGCTGTGCTCAGTAGGCACGGCACTCTACCAAGTCTGTGCAGATTGTATTCTCGTTAATAACTTCCGCCTCACTCCTGACATAGAGGCTGTTTTCCTCTGAGCAGCCAGTGCCTGGGAATCGTAAGTGGAGAGAGTGTTCTTGCAACTCACACCCTGCTTGTGGGCTTTCAATAGGCCTCTAGTTGGCCACTGTGAGAACAGGATGCAAAACTAGGTTGGTCTGATCTAGCAGGGCTCTTCGTATGCTCTTATGACTATTTGAGGCAACTGGTTATGTGGGGTGCTGCAAGCAGCAGCTATAGAGAGCAGCGTTTAGGTTGCAGATATGCAACTGCCAAACATACCTGGAGTCCAAATGTTCACATTGTGGTGAGAATCCTTTTACTTCCCTCACCCTACAGAGAGCTTAAAGCAGCACATATGGGTTCAGCATGCCACACTCATTTTATCTTTACAACAACCCTGTGGTGTTGTCAAGGTTGAGAGAGAGTGACTCACCCAGTGAGCTTTGTGGCCTAGTGAGGATTTGAAGCCTTGTGTTTTTGACCTACATCCAACCTTCTAACCACTAGATCTCTGGATGATATATATATACATGTAGCGTCAGGCAACCTGCTCTCTTGTGTATGAGAATGAATAATAAGTTTGTCTTCTAAATTGCCTCCAACCACCCCCAGTTTTTGTAGCTTCTTGTTCTACAAAAAAGAAGAACTTAAAAAAATAAATCTGAGACACTTTAAAAATTAAAATGTTAATCAAACTGCTCTGTTTGCTGGTCTTGCCTGAATACTTGGCTACTGGGGTATTTTTGCCACCAACTTGATAAAATCTGATTTGGGAACTGGACCTCCTGCACCAAAGTCAGAATGTGGTAACTTCTGACACCGCTAAATATGTAGCTTTGATGCATTGTGCTAAAAAGCACCATCCAATATGTTGGGAGGGTTCATTTCAATGGGAACTCCACGATAACAAGCCCTACCAAAATGGAGAGACCACAGAGAAGCTTTGCATGGTAGATTGCACCCATCAGGAGCATCCAAGAACCGGCACAATTCAAATCCCCAGTAATTATGATTGGTATACTGAGCCCTAACTCATGCTGTGCGGAAAAGCCTTGTTTATTGGCGTCCGTGGCGAGCCCTGTGTATTTTTGTATCAAAATAGCTGAAGGACTAATGTTCTAAATCCGTTTAAAATTAATTTGTGTACATTTCAGAAGTAAAGCCCTCTGAATTTTCATTGCGATTCAATCTGCGCAGAGAATCCAGATGGTGCACTTCAAGAAACACAGCCAAGTTGGCAAAAAAACAGACCTAATCATTTCAGCACTTTCTCAGCTCAACCTTTAAGCAGTAACAAAATGATCTGAATGGTTCCCCCCCCCCCGCTTTCAAAAAAGCCATTTTATCTATTCCCATATATATTTCTCACATTTGTATTTCATCTCCGTCTGAGGAGTTGAGCGCAGATGCATACACAACAGCCTTGTGAGCTGGGAGGTTTTGAAATGCTCTAAGTTGCTCAGTGAGCTTCACCGGTTGATCAGGGATCACAAGCCTGGTCCACATCCATCCATTACACAACCCCGGCTTCTTACTTTGTACTCCGTTGGGTGTCTTAATTGAAATAGTAGAAGAATTCAAGTGAGTGATGGTGGAATCCTTCATGGCCACTTATTCCTACGAATTCACTTTCTTAATGACCACCATTAACTTTATTAGACAGCTTGTCTGAATGACCACTTTGCCATAGTGGAAATCCCAGAACTGAAATAATGTAAAGGATTCTTAAATATTATTATTATTACTTTAAAAAAAAAAAAACACATTTTGGGGAAACCCAATGGGAAAAGGTTATTGGAGGAAAGCACTGCTTCTGGACAGAGATATTGCATATGCAGTGCTATTTTTCTAGAAAAAGAGGTGCCGGAACTCCACTGCAGCAGTACCTATTTATCTACATGCACTGGCGTGCTTTCGAACTGCTAGGTTGGCAGGAGCAGGGGAGCTCACCCCGTCGCAGGGATTCGAACCGCCGACCTTCTGATCGGCAAGCCCTAGGCTCTGTGGTTTAGACCACAGCGCCACCCACGTCCCCACAAGGGTAACCCCACATAAATCACATTACAGTAGCCTAATCATGAGTCAATGTATTTCCAATGTAAGGATCACTGTGGCAAGGCTATCTCTGTCCAGGAACCTTCAAAGTTGGTAGTGGCTGCTTTGACCAAAGAAGCCGCAGGGGCCAAAGAAGCCGTGATGGATAGTGTGCCCCCAAACAAAACACATACTCCTTCAAAGGGGGTCCAGTTCCTTCTAGATCTCATATGCAACCCAATTCCCAGATCTAAGAACCTCTCATTCATAAGGTCTCAATCTTGTCAAGATTCAGTCACAGGGCGTCATATTGCAAAAGATTACTGAAGTCTGCCCCGGTATAGGTGCTAAATAGCAATGGGGACAAAATTCTACACACCACAGTTCCACTGCTAGGGGATAAGGCACAGTTACTGAGTACACTCTCTGGAATTGACCTCGTAAGTAGGAGTGAAACCAACATACAACAGAACCCCCTAACTTACAGATGGTACAGAAGGATGCAGTATAAGAATCTACAGAGAAATCCAGAAAAATCAACAAGTTCATGCTTTCTCTGTCCCTCTCCTAAAGAAGGTTATCAATCAGGGCAGCCAAAGCCAATTCCTATCCCAAAACTGGCCTTGAACCCATACTAGAATGGGTCAAGATATTCAGTTTCAGAGCAAAACAAGCCAGCAAACCTCAACAGACTATTAAATAATTAGCACACACAATCTAGGAGCAAAACACGGAAGACTGAAATTTTCTGAAGACACCTCTTTCCCCCTCCCTCTTTTTTGATTAATGGCACTAATTGCTTTTCAACCATATGTGGTAGTTACAGCAGTCTGGGTATTTATAGAATGCCAAGAATGGATATAAAGAATGCATGCTAAAACAAATAACATTAATATGGCTTATTAAAGTTGGCATTAGCATGGTTTCACTGGATTTGTAGGCTCGGATTGTATAACTAAGTCTATGATGTTAAATCCCGCTAAAGCTATGTTTGGCTGCAGGACTCGGTAGACTCACTTGCTATACTATTTATGTGCTTAGATGAATTGTAAAAAAGATCTCTTGCTGTTAAAAGAAATAGAAAATAGATCCAGCAGTCCCACTTTTAACTCTACTAAGCTGTTCACATTTGGCAGGCATCAGTACAGTTTGCGTATATGCATAACTCCCTTGGGCTTATTTTGATTTAAGCTATGTGCTTAAATTTCAGTTTCCCCTTATGAAAGAATTTGAATAAAATCTCTATTTATTATATTATAGCAGGTTCATAGGGAGAACTTGGTAAACATGTCCAGCCTGCGGAAAATAAAGGAATTATTATTTACTCTGAACTTTCCCCGTTAGTTCCTGCCGGGTTCCCACCCCCCCCCAAAAGATTTTTTAAAAAATCTGTCTATAAATTACAGGGGAGAAATCCATCTTGGTTGCAGTCAATGCTTTTGTGTGAATCAGCATAACAGTACGAAAATGTGCAAACATGAAATTAGCCCTAATGTCAAAATTGCATTGAACAGCTGGGTGATTGTGGCAGATTATGTGCTAACAGCATCAACAGCATGAACCATATTAGCCAATTAAACTGAATTATGAGTACTAGTTTTCTAATGAGGGCTGTTGTCCAGTAGGAACTGATCTATGACCTCATTAGACTCTGAGTGGGCTTGGAACTGTAGATTTTCAGTCCTTAAGAAGCCTCTCAATTGGAATGTCTAACTATGCATATTAAGAACTCTAATCACGAGCAAATGGCGTTTGATTAGTGCTCATGCATGAAAGGAGGCAGGAGGCTGTTTCTCAGCAGAAAAGTTGTAATTATTATCCCTCAGATAATTCACAAAAATACATCAGGATGATGAAAGTGTAGAGATTTGCTCTTAAAGCAGCAGTTCCAGTTATATGCTATATACAAGAAATGGACAGATCCGTCTTTTTTAAAATGAGTCCTACCTGGTGATGTCAAACACCCATCGTGTTCTCACAGTGGCCAAGCAGATTTCTTATTTGTGCTTATTTTTGAATGTGTTCAATCATAAATCCATTTCATCTCATTTCTGCATCAATTGCAGGAGTGGTAGTTGTTGTCATTGCACAAATAGGTGTTTAGATATGGATTTTTGAGTGTATTCTATTTCCAACAACACACTTCAAAACATCTCCAAATTCACATTTTTAAATGACACATCCCTCCCTGGTCAAGAACTGCATTACAACATTCAGGAAAGTACAAAATCTCATTGGATGACCACATTCTGATCTGTGCATTAATCCGGGAATTAGAGATTAGGTCAGTCAATTAGGTCATCCACCTGTCAGTCATCTGACATCACAATGAAATTAAGCCATGTGCATGCAAGGCAATGCTGAGACTTTTTAGCCTCACCCATCAGCTGATTGTCAGGCTTTGCAGAGAGTGCTGCACAATGCTTTGAAGCCCCAGCAATCAGCAGGTTGTGTTTATCTCTTAATACTGTCTGACTGTACAAAACATTTGTAGAAAGAGTCTTTGTGTGAAGTCAGGCTTTTTTTGTCCCAGAATCCTCATGAAGAGCATCACTGAGGAAACAAGTGTGCTCCCAAACACTGATTCTTGAAACAAAATAAAAAAATTCCTTCCAGTAGCACCTTAGAGACCAACTAAGTTTGATTCTTGAGTAATTACCTGAAGCAAAGAAAGGATTTGTTTCCATTCACAAATCCTCATAGTTGTGTCTCTCTTTTTTGATAATAAAAAAATGAAGTGTCAGTGTGCATTTACAGGATTTTCCAAAGGCGGCTCTGTGTGAGTGCATAAATAGCCAAAATTATGCTTTTTTTCACTGCTGAAATTAATGAGCCTTGCAAATTAACAAGATTATTCCAACATGCAGTCGTGCGCACAGGCACAAACCTTTTGTGTTTTAAAAAGTGACAATCAAAGTGGAAAATACATTGCTACAGTAAATAGAGGAGTTCAATTTGCAGATCCAACAAAAGAATATTGATCCTTCTATATATATGTAGATCTGTTCTTAAAATGTCTCTAAGATGAGACCAGGGGAAATTGCTCTATATGATGGGAGAGAGAACTGAAAGACAAAGAACCTGTTGTGGGGAAAATTTGACATATATTAGAATTGGATCAGTAGAGGCTGGTCCATTAGGCAAATGAGGCACCGCCCTCAGCCAGCCCCCATCTGCCTGTCATCTTACTTAAAAGTAGCCAGTCACTGAATCTGGTACTGCTCGTCTTCTGCCTTCCACCCTACCAGTCACAGGTGCCATCTGGGGAGACTGGGGGTAGGGACCTAATGGCTCCCAAAATTTTCAAGATGGAGGCTGCCCTCCCAAAATTCACAGCGGCTATGTGTGCACACTGTGGGGCATACTCACCTTAATCACACAATCCGCGTGGCAGGCTGCTGCGGGGCATTTGCATGACACGTCAGCACGCCATGTGATGTGCGCAACAGACGTCATTTATGCAGGGGCAAGGCAGCATGCTTGCTGCCAGTCAAAATGGACATCAGCCTCCACAGAATTTGATTCTGCTGAATTTCAACAAAGTGGCGTCAGATGGGGTTTATTGGAAGCACATGATGAGTGATGGGTGGAAGAGGATGTTTTCCCTGTCACAAGTGTGGTGTGGTGTAGTGGTTAAGAGCGGTAGACTCATAATCTGGTGAACTGGGTTCGCACCTCCGCTCCTCCACATTCAGCTACTGGGTGACCTTGGGCTAGTCACACTTCTTTGAAGTCTCTCAGCCTCACTCACCTCACAGAGTGTTTGTTGTGGGGGAGGAAGGGAAAGGAGAATGTTAGCCGCTTTGAGACTCCTTTGGGTAGTGATAAAGCGGGATATCAAATCCAAACTCTTCTTCTTCTCCTCCTTTCTCATCACAGGCAGTTACTGGATGAAACTGGTTTAGAGGCCAACCTTGAATCCTTAAATATCCTTCTCCCCCATCCTTGCTAAAAAATGGAGGCTTGGCATTCTTAAACCAGCATAAGAATGCTGTTGTCACTGCTTAATGGCACTCTATCTGTCTTCACATTTTTATTAATTTAATAAAATCATAATAGCTCAACAACAGTACTGGAAGATCATCATTAAATGGATTTAATAAGAGTTATTAAACTGTCTACTGGCTATAAGTTCTCTCTTCTCCCTTGACCATCTATCTGGAGAGGACCAATTGGCAATCTGTTGTACATATGCTGACTGATTTACACAACATTCAGATACGCTCCTGCTAGCCCTGTGATATTGTTGTTTGAGTCAATGGCAACATTTGGTCTTGAATATTTTATTTCCTGACTGTTGCCAGTTTCCAAATGTTTAGAAGAGGGCTGACAAAATATTTGTTTTGGCTTTTTAAGTTTCAAAACTTAAGCTTGCTTATTTATCAGGTGGTGGAAATATGGTTCAATTTCACTAATCTGTGATACCGCTGTCATACTGTTAACATTCGTTAACCAGTCACCTGTGTTTCTGCCTGTTCTTGAATGCCAGCCACTGATTGCAGGACCAGGCATAGGACTTCCCATACCCCTACCCATACAATAAGAGACCAATAAGACTAGGTTTTGGGTCAAAACAGGCCACAACTTTATTGAATACAGATGAAAGAGGCTTGGCTTGGGCATGGGGCAATCTAAATACTTCTGGACCGCCTGCCGGAAGTGACGCGTGGTCAATTCAGGCAGGGGTTCCTAAGACTTACATCCAATAGGGTGACCCCCGCATGGAATGTCGGGTTGATCAGGGGGCAAGGACGATCCTCCAGGCATTTTGCAGGAATGTTTCCAGCCTGTCTCCCCCATCAGCGATGAGCCTGCAGCTATCCAGCTTTCCTCCAGCCTTCCTGACGTTTGTATGACCCGTGCCTTATTCAGACACCAGGCACATATTCAGATATCTTGCAGAGTAAAAATGCAGACGGAATGAGGCAGAAATATATGCACTACAAACTACATTTATTGCTAAGTAAAAGGCAGAACAAAAGAAAACATGTCTCATCTCTCTGAGAGAAGTCCGAGGAGAGAAAGAACAACAGCAACAAGAAAGGAAATAGAACCCCCCCCCAGGGCATGTGGACATGGCCACTCCCCCCAGACCCCTTTAACGGGATAATCTGGGTCCAATGCTTTTATATAGCCCAGCATATTATTTTCGCCTTCTTTTTTTACATTCACCAGTTCTGTAACTTGCAGACTTAGATGTTTCCTGCGCTAGGAAGCTGGTCTTTGCCTGTTCCTTTTCCTTTAGCAAAAGTCGTGAGCAGTTCAGAGCAGTGGTTTACCTTCCCATCTTCTTTTTATACAGACAGGTGTGTTTTATTGCCATTTAAGTTGCCTTTACTTGTGAGTACCATGCTTGCTTTTTTTTTAAAAGGCTAGATTTTGGGTTGTTAGGGTCTCTAAGTCCCTCTGCTATAAAATTCTGAAATATCCGCCTACCTGTCTTTATGCACAAACTGAGGGCGTTGGTAGCTTTTATTGGGGGAGAGCAATGTCTGCAAAAAGCCTCTGGTGTCAATGAGAAAGTATTAAATTCAGAGCTGCTGCTGGCTGCTTGTCCCTTAGTAGGGTAAAGTAATGGTTTCAGCCTGGAGCAGAGCTGTGCACAACTGAACATATGGTCTGAAAGCTGCCAGAAAACAGCCAAGCTCCAGAGAAGTCTGCCTGCCAAAAACACTCCTTTGTTGAATGCCCTTATCATGCTCTGGCTCAGCTCTGGTCTCTTCCGAATCATGAGAAGGAGGGTGGGGAATTCAGCTACCTGCTAGGGCACTCAGTTCTCTGGGGCTCTGAGTCTTTTCTGCTGGCAGGTTTCTTGGCAAAGACCCGTGGTTTTGTAATAGATGTGAGAAAGAAAGCTCAGCAATAAACAGACGGAACTTAGTCCTGAGCAAATAGGTTTAGGGTTGCACTGCAGATGTGTAAGGGGATTCCAAATACTTCCAAATTATTTTATATGCATAAATTCTTATATACTTGGTAGGTTTGAGAAATTGGCTGGTTGACTTTCCTAAAGGGATGGAAGAAGTTTCCGATATATTTGGAAAGCAACTGTAATCAATTGGCATCGCTTGTAGGGTTAAAAGAAGTTTTGTAAGGAGTAATTTATAAACTATTGTGAAAAGAATTAAGAATAGATGTATTGGACATTTGAGTTCATAGCAATAATTATAGAAACAAAATGCATTATTAGAAAGACTTTAGGAAACCATCAGTTGAGGTTGAAGGAAGTCTTAGGCTGTGATAGCCAAAAACTTTGAAATGATGTTTAAAAGGATGTTATGCTGGAAAATATGTGTAAAAGCTAATTAAAAATTATTTTTAAAAGAGAGAAATAAATTGGCTGGTTGGTCCTACTCAGGGGTAGGGATGCAGGAGAAATTGGATCAAGTTCACATTGAAAACCAATTTCATACTCTCCAACCTTTCTCCTATGAAAATAGGGACATCCCACTCCATCATCATCATTTTATTATTTATACCCTGCCCACCTGACTGGGTTGCCACAGCCACTCTGGCCAGCTTTCCAACATCTATAAAAACAAAATAGAATATTTAAAAACTTCCCTATACAGGACTGCCTTCAGATGTCTTCTAAAGATTATCTCCCTGGCTCGGGATCACATAATTTCATACCCTCCAACATTTCTCCGATGAAAATAAGGTTGTCCTAAGGAAAAGCAGGACATTCTTAGATCAAATAAAAAAACCAGGACAGCTTCTGTAAATCCGGAACTGTCCCTGGAAAATAGGGACACTTGAAGGGTCTACAGAATTCTGGACTTCGTGGGCCTTTGTTCTGCTCTAGTAGGGCTCTTCCCATGTTCTTACTCAAGGCTATTGCTATGTGAGGACCTGTAAAAGGAATTCAAGCCCCTTCCTGTATTATTCTGAATAAAAGGTAAAGGGACCCCTGACCATTAGGTCCAGTCACGGACGACTCTGGGGTTGCGGTGCTCATCTTGCTTTATTGGCCAAGGGAGCCGGTGTACAACTTCCGGGTCATGTGGCCAGCATGACTAAGCCGCTTCTGGTGAACCAGAGCAGCGCACGGAAACACCATTTACCTTGCTGCCGGAGCAGTACCTATTTATCTACTTGCACTTTGACGTGCTTTCGATCTGCTAGGTTGGCAGGAGCTGGGACTGAGCAACGGGAGCTCACCCCGTCGCGGGGATTCGAACCGTCGACCTTCTGATCGGCAAGCCCTAAGCTCTATGGTTTAACCCACAGCGCCACTTGCGTCACTTAAATGTTCTGAATAGCCTTCCCCAATTACCCCAATATCAGTTTCTCTTCCTACACTGGCATGTGGGGTTACTAATTTCCTCTCATTATGTTTTTATTTCATTTTCAGTATGTCTTCTATTTCACCATTACAAATCCTAAAAAAAAAATTAAAAACGAGTTTTATGTGTAACATAACTTTTAGACACCCGTGATGGATGAGTTGATTGACATATAATAATAAAATCACCACAAAATGATGGATTTGTTGCGAGAGCAGCTGAGTGGTAGCCAAAGTATCGAATCATTTAATGAATGATCATGATGCTGTGCGTTTGGGGGGGGTGGTGGTAGTGGTGTCATTACGTTATCAGCTTTACCACCTCAAAACACAGAAGACTTGTAAAGGATTGATCTGTTTGTGTGGTACTTTGCTCTGAGCTAGCCGAAAAAACTCAAGTATCAATAATGGAGTGACCTTGTCACTTATGATGAACTACCTACCGAGGCAACCAGGGCATATGGAGAATCTGCAGCTGCTCTGAAAAGAACAAAGGCCATTCAAGGAACAGTGAAGACATTGCAGAAATTAGGAAAGTAAAGTGAAGTGTGTGGAGGGGATGGGAACCTGTTGATCGGTTTCCATCATTTTGCTTTAGAGTTGTTGCCTCATGGTTGATTCTTGATACAAAGTCCAGCTGATTCCAGGGAAACCAATAAATGGTGTTGAATCTCTGCCCCATTGTCCTATCACTGCCTGTATGAGGAGCTGCATAGAATGAATGCAGAATTCATTCTCCAGTGTGGGAGAGCCAGTGTGGTATAGTAGTTAAGAGGGGCAGACTCATAATCTGGTGAACCGGGTTTGCGTCCCTGCTCCTCCACATGCAGCTGCTGGGTGACCTTGGGCTAGTCACACTTCTTTGAAGTCTCTCAGCCCCACTCACCTCACAGAGTGTTTGTTGTGGGGGAGGAAGGGAAAGGAGAATGTTAGCCGCTTTGAGACTCCTTTGGGTAGTGATAAAGCGGGATATCAAATCCAAACTCTTCTTCTCTTCTTCTTCTCCACCATAGAATGACAATCATCATCATCATCAGTGCATGCTACCCATCTGACTGGGTTGCCCCAACCACTCTGGGTGGCTTCCAAAATTTAAAAACCTTATGCGTATCTGAAGAAGTGTGCATGCACACGAAAGCTCATACCAAGAACAAACTTAGTTTGTCTCTAAGGTGCTACTGGACATTTTTTTAAATTTTTTATATATTAAAAACATTAAGGATAGAAAAAACATCAGTCATTAAAAACTTATCTATACAGGGCTGCCTTTAGAGGTCTTCTAAATGTCTGAAGAAGTGTGCATGCACACGAAAGCTTATACCAGAACAAACTTAGTTGGTCTCTAAGGTGCTACTGGACAATTTTTTGTTTTCTTCTAAAAGTCAGTTGTTTATGTCATTGACATCTGATGGGAGAACATTCCACAAGGCAGGCATGACTACCAAGAAGGCCCTCTGCCTGGTTCCCTGTAATTTCAATTCTTGCAATGAGGGAAATGCCAGAAGGTCCTCAGAGCTGGACCTCAGTGTCCAGGCTGAATGATGAAGATGGAGACGCTCCTTCAAGGTATACAGAACCTAAGCCGTTTAGATGCTTAGTATCTCTGTTTCCTTCTGGGGGGCAGACAGTTTCTTGGCACGTAGCCTGCATTGTGTCCCCTAAAACGAATCTGTGGCTTATGTATTTACTTTCAAATTTAATTCTAGCGGTTAAAAATAAACCTTTGAGCTTGCCTTGGCATAAACAGTTTTTTGTGTGAACAGGATTGGAGTCTCTTTTCTTCTGTGACCTCCGGCTGACAAAAGAAATCAATATTCCCAACACCTCTTCAAAATTACAGAAGAACAGGAACTTTCTTAATAAGCACAAGCAAGAAAGAATGGCATGGATGGAAATGGGTGGCCAGTGTTGGGGGAATGGAAAAGCTTGTGAATTAGGATGTCACTGATTTGCATCATGGTTTGGGAACTGAGTGCATATCCAGCATTTGCCTTGCTCTGCACTTGCTTTGACCAAGATCACAGGCAGATAGAAAGGAGATCCTTTCGATTCTGGTTTCTCGATATGAAATGGATGGTTAGCTTTTAAAAAATAAAATAAAATAAAATTTAAGGCTAAGTGCACTATAGCAACAACTATTAAATACAACAAGCATCCAGCTATAAACCAGTTCAAAATCATTATAGTATCAGTAAGACCAATAAAATTACTACATAAAAGATATAATAATAATAATAAACCAAGAAGCCCACCATCAGAAAAATCTAAATATAGTTAAAAATCTGGTTGAAAACCCTGAAAGAAAGAAAGAAAGAAAGAAGGAAGGAAGGAAGGAAGGAAGGAAGGAAGGAAAAAGAAGAGGAAGATGCCCTCAGGTTTTCTGTGATAATCTTTCCCAACCTGGTACCTTCTCACTGCTTTAACTACAACTCCCACCCAGTAGCTGCCTGCTGTACATTCCTTTCTGTACTGTAATACTCAAGTATAATCTCATAGTGAAGAATGCAGGGGAAACATAATCACTCGCTGACCTCAGGTGTCCCATGAAGAGCAGACATTGATAGGATCTCAGCCAAGTCACTCCCTTTCTTCTTTCTCTCTCTTTCAGTCACCAGCGAATAAGTTTCCTTCCTGATGTGCTTCAGACTATGTAATAATATTAAACCATGAGTCATTCAGAGCAGTCCTTGCCTCAACAGAAAACGATGTCTAATACAGTGTGCATTTCTCATGACGAGAAGATAATGGTGTTATAAGCTTATGCCATGAATGGATGATAAAGGGTCTCAGCAGCCCTCTGGATATGACTCTGACCTTGTCTTAACACAGAGACAGGAGAGGGAAGGGCAGTTTACATGTCTCTCAGGAACAACCTACATACATCCTGATGTTTTAATGTATTTTTAATCTCCTGTTGGAAGCCGCCCAGAGTGGCTGGGGAAACCCAGCCAGATGGGTGGGGTATAAGTAATAAATTATTATTATTATTATTATTATTATTATTATTATTATTATTATTCAAAACATGCACAAGAATTCTCCTCTTTTAGCCAGTAAGGAATTAGTAATAATGGACCCCATTTCCTATAAAACTTTTGAATATGATACCATTGGAGGTTGGTTTGTTTTTATGGAACACTTTATCATCAGTGAGACAGGACTAACATAATAGTATAAAACATAATAAATAAAAATGTGGAGTTCTATATTCAGGTTTTTAATATGGCTATACCAATTGCCATGACATATTTTGTTGGGAGCCGCCCAGAGTGGCTGGGTCAACCCAGTCAGATGGTAATAAAGTAATAAAATGATGATGATGATGATGATGGAAGCCTGACACACAAAGGGTTGCCACACTGCTTCATGGCAAGGCAAAGGGGTATCATCCCTGCTGAATTTCCAGCTATCCCCATTTGTACTGAATTATGAAATTCGGCCTGTCCTCTTTTGCAATGGTTTAGCTTAATCTTTGAAGAATGACCTCTGAACCTATCTAGCTGACTAGTTGAGATTTTCTAAATTTGTTATTTCCCCTGTATTCAGTGTATTTTAGCATGAATTTATATAAATCTTTGCAAATATCGTAGTATTTCTAGTTAGACCAAAGTTTTCACTTTGGCTTTTTTTAATGGTGCTGTTTACAGATATTATTTATATTTAGGATATAAGACAGGTTCTTTCTCCCCATTGTTGAAACTCTGTACTTTGCCCCTTCAGACACCCTGCCAGAGTAATGAGATTGCAGCTTTCATTTACCTTGGAGAGACCTTGCCCTAGACATGAATGATCTAATTTTCCTAAGCTTAAGACAATGAGTATATTTGAAATGCAGGGTGGAGAGCCTTACCTAGAGAGGGTATATTGCTCTAAGTCTACTACAGTCAGTCTTGCCTAGAGAGCCAGTGTGGTGCAGTGTTTAAGAGCAGTAGTCTTGTAATCTGGTGAACCGGGTTCGTGTCTCCGCTCCTCCACATGCAGCTGTTGGGTGACCTTGGGCTAGTCACACTTCTTTGAAGTCTCTCAGCCCCACTCACCTCACAGAGTGTTTGTTGTGGGGGAGGAAGGGAAAGGAGAATGTTAGCCGCTTTGAGACTCCTTTGGGTAGTGATAAAGCGGGATATCAAATCCAAACTCTTCTTCTAATATCTGGGGCTTGGGATGCCACAAATTATATTGCATCAGAATAGCAAAGACTGAATCTACTGGAAGTGCGTTGAGGGTATTCTGTTTCTCATCCGCACTCCAAATTTCAAGAGGCCAGCACAATGCTTACAAAAATAAATGGGGAAAAATATTGCAAAACAAACATATCAGTTAGTGAACAAGTAAGCTATTCATCATTTTCCTTTGGATAATGCTTATGAATGATGCTTCCATTCACTGAAATCCCAGGGTATTCTCCTGGTTGCTTAACAGTGCCGCTAAATCTGGAAAACAAATATGATAAAGCACAATTCAAGTTACTGTAATGCATGAGTGTATGACTTAAGAGAAGTTTGGTTATGATACATTAACCTTTTTATAATTCCCCGAGGTGATTTATAATAATTCGTCTGTGCAGATGTTCTGTTTTGCATATGCATTTTTTTGTGACTCACTTTGCCTGGCCCCATTACTAAAGAGGAGTAGTTTTACAAGTCTTGGGGTTTTTTTGTTTTGTTTTTTTGCAAGTATTTCTTTTTAAGCCTAGTATGCATGCCTCCCCTCCTCCCACTGTTTTGAAATGCACCTGGACCTCGTCCAGTTGCGCCACACAGTCTTTCCTGATGCATCTTGGCATTAATTAATTCTGATGTCTTATAGAAAGATTAACAGCCTTTTTTCTGAATATATTATCTATATTATCGACAATTTTCTTGCAAGAGCTTGAGGTTTATAATGCTAATTGGACATACATCCCCCCCCTGCAACGTGAAAGTGCTGAAACATTTTATAGAATATAAATAAGAATATAAAACGAGCATCTCAAACTTCCTTTGCAACCAGAATTGTAGACTGCAGCTACCTTCTTCTGAACAGCAAATTTGACTGCAGTTACGTCAGAGAACATTTCCCAAATTAAGGATTATATAGCTAGAGGATGGGAATTCTGAGGGTGGAATTCGACTTGGCAGTTGTTCTGTCAGCACAAACATTCCTGCTCAGAAGAGATAGAATTATCTCCTCTCTCATTCCCCTGCATGTTGTTCTGAGGGATCTCCCAACCTTCCTGAGCAGATGGTGTGGGGTTGTGTGTGGGGAAGAGAGGCAGGAAAGTCTCATTGTATGAGTGGGACTCATTATACCCGCTTCCATGAGCACAACAACTTAGTTGAATCTGGCCCTACAGTAGCAAAATGACCACTAAATCAGGGATGCAGAGACCTGTGGCCTTTCAGATAAGGTGGACTGCAACTTACCCCCTGATCATTGCCCATGTTGGCTGGGGCAACATCCGAAAGGCCAT
This sequence comes from Darevskia mixta, assembly GCA_034641385.1. Classification (NCBI taxonomy): domain Eukaryota; kingdom Metazoa; phylum Chordata; class Lepidosauria; order Squamata; family Lacertidae; genus Darevskia; species Darevskia mixta. Next base: position 16,524,747 of record JAWWNH010000017.1, read on the forward strand.
ATCAATGAATTAAAAGGTAGGGATAGATGGAATCGTTGGCATAAAATGTTGCTAACCAAGTAGGGGAGGCGGTGGCAGCTCATAGGGAGCAAGTAGAGGCAGTGGCATCCTCCCAGCAGTGGCAATGCTCTGTGTGCCCCTGCAGGACGACTGCTGCCAACCCAGAGCTTGGCTGTCAAGGGGCTGTCAGGAATGGAGGTCATTCACAGGTCAGGAAGAGGACAGGAAGTGCAATCAGCTTTTATTCACAAAAGTAAAACCACAGTAGAGTTCGTCTAGGCTAACCTGCCCTAGTTGAAGGCGTTGCTGGGACTGGAGTCTGGCCCCTCCTTCCCTCTCTAGCCCTTCCCCCCAACTCCTCCCAAGCAGACATAAACTGTGGCAAGAGGGAGGGGCCACCCTGTGGGCTTGCCTGGCCCATTGCTCAGCAATGTGCAAGGCTCTTTGTGATCTGGGTGTCATTGGAGGAGGAGAGGCACTGTCTAGCTGCTGAGAAACTGAACAGTACACAGCTCCTTTCTGTCAGAGTCTGTGTTCACGCTGAGACCCTCAGTGCCCAGCCCTGTCCTTGAATGACTTTCTTCTTCTGATTCCCCGTGTTCAAACTTCCTGCTTCTGTCACCTCCCAGCTTGTCCCTTCTGCAGACTGGTGCTCCGTGGACCACCACCACTGACTTGGGTATAAGTCTCCTTCCTCTGTGTCATCCCGGGGGTATGTGTGTGGTTCTTGGGCTTCCATCTCCCATCACTCTTCACTATCCAGCCAGTCCCTGACATCTGTTCAACCTCACCATCACTGCCCTGCTCCATCCTTATTCCAAAGAGTGTATCACCACAATTGCCAGGAGGGACAGAGCTGCCTCTATACCTCTTTAATGCTGGTGCTGGGTGAGTCAGTGCCAATTGTTGCTTCTCATTTTATACCTGCATTATTCTTCGGCCCCTGCTTCTAGGCCTGTTGGCCATGGCAGTTGATTTTTGGTTGCTAGGCATGCAGATTGATCTGAAATGAGGCACGCGGATTTATCTGTTTGGAGTAGTAGTAGTAGTAATAATAATAATAATAATAATAATAATAATAATAATAATAATTTATTATTTATACCCCACCCATCTGGGTGGGTTTCCCCAGCCACTCTGGGCGGCTTCCAACAAAATATTAAAATACAATAGTCTAACAGTTCAAGGTACCAATGTTTCTCTAAAGAAGTGGTATTCCCCTACACATTTCCTAAGAGGAAGCTATATTTGACATCTCTCTCTCTCTCTCTCTCTCTCTCTCTCTCTCTCTCTCCCTCCCTCCCTCCCTCTCTCTGTTTCCCAGGTGAAAGGTTGTAAATTTTCCAAAAACAAGTTGTTTATTCTATACTCCCATTCAGCTTTCCAACAGGAACTTCTCCCATCAATGTCAGCAGTGCGGTTCAGGAGGAAAAGGCTGAGAGACAGACGGAGAGAGTTGTGGGACATCAGATAAGATTTATCCAAGTAACCTTTTCTGAAACACAAGGAGAACTTCCTCACCAATACCTGCTCATCATGCAAAGGATGAAAACCGAGGTGAAAAGAATGGGGGGGGGGGAATGAGCTGATCCATAAATCAGCTCGGTTTCTCTCTAGTCATTCTTTTACAAGTCTGTGTAGTTGGCTTCTTGGGTGATAATGGCATTGAACAGAAGATATGAGTTCATTTCTAATAGCGCCTGTTTCTAAGAGGCCTTCTGAGCTGACAGATACCCTGACAGATTGCTTAAACTGATATGCACAAAATGGACAGGTTTGACAGGGAAGCGTACACATAGAAGTCCATAATATTATGCATTAAAAGAACCTGTTTGGAGTTGATGATATAAGGTACATCCTCTTTCACCCCAACTACCTTGTCTTTCCATCTTTTCTTTCTCTACCTCCACACAGTGCAAGAACGTGCTGCTTCAAATGTAAAGACAGTAATAAAGTCATGCCTCATCCGTATGAATAATTGTCACTTCTCCTGCAGCATTTCCTAGCAGTGGGTCTACAGTGAAATCTGTGAATGTTGCCATGAGATTATTGGTTCAAAATAAATAAATAAATCTGGGAGTTTAGTGCAAAGCTTAACAACAACATATTCTCTGAAAGTCTATCAAAATAAACAACGGGTTAGTTAAAGATAGTCTTCATTCATTAGTTTGTGGCCATGATCCAGGTCTAATTACATGAAGCTAGAAGGTCTGAATAGAGATCTACACGTCAGATGCATCATTCAATGATAACTGGAAGAGTGTTGTGGAATAGAACAGAATTTATTGAATTTGTCAGCGGGCCATTTCAAGAGAAAACAAAACAATTAAAACATGTCAATAATATACACAACACAGACAAAACTTATATATTTATGAAAACTTAACTAAAAACAGGTCTACCAATTATAGGTCTGCCTTGCTGGTTTGGGGACTGGGCCCTACCATGCCTCAAGGCGAATAGACTTGCTTCAGATTCCCCTTGAAGCAGGATTGATGAGTGTGTTGAATGGTTTATTTAAATATTAAGGTTAATTATTGGTTTCACAAGATGTGTATCTCTTTAAAGGCCAGAGTAAATATCATGACCTAATTTTACAGCTGTGAAGCAGTATAGCACGTGCTGTTAAATTGTGTTGATTAAGCTGTGTCAGCAATTGGGTAGAGTATATAAAGAGCAGTGTGTACCTCTCTCAGTACCTTGGTGAATGGGTGGGTCATACTTATAGATTTAATGTAAGAGGAGTTTTTATTTTTGTATTTGAAGCCAAGCAAAAGATATTTTTGCATTTTTTTCATTGTTTCCTGAATGTGTGGTCTCCCCAGCACACTTTCTGCAGCACAATTAATCTGCTAAATATGCAACAGAGTGCACAAACTGGTGTCCAATGCCAAGTGGAGGGAGAGGCGCTGCTTCAGTCAGCAAAATGTATTGGGCTGGCACTGGGCAACTGTCTTTAATTAATTTATTAGTTATAATGAAGTTTTAAGTACACTAGTATGCATGCATGTACAGCTACTGCCTGGATCAGTTTGTTCCTGAGTTTAAATGTGGTCCTGTAGCTGTGTAAGTTACTGCGTTTGCTCAGTCAGTCACGTTGGTGGTCCCCCATGGCTTGGATGCATGGCTTGTACCTTCCAGGAGTTGCACGTTCAGTATTATGGACCCATTTCCTGTTGAACTGATGTGTGGGATATTAAAAGGGCAGTCAAACCAATGATTTGTTGTTTGCTAGATAGGCACATGATAGGAGCTGAAGTTTTGCTGTATGTTTGCTAGAGAGAACTCTGAGAACCACTCCCGCTGTGCTCTGACAGAGAGAGGGCATAGCCATATATATTCTCCTTACCTGCATGGGCACATCCTTTTTTTTGCCTCCCTTCACTCTTGCTTCTTCATTTCATCACCAAGCCAGAAATGTGAAAACAACTGCTACAGCTCAGACGCCATCTTAAACTACATTTAAGCATGTCTTTGTAACTGAATTACCATTTTAAGCCTGCCTGAACAAAGCTGCTGTTATCTGTTACTCTTCGACTCTCTGAGTGAGAAAATTTTGTTTTTACCTTTTACAACACTGTTGGTGTGATTGTTGTTTTAAGGGGGGGGGAGGGAAAATACCAGGAGAATCCCATCTGCCTTAAAGCATCTTGGGTTACTTAAACAAAGGCAAAAAACTAGCCTATCTAAGCGTCCTTTTAAGCTGCAAAGGTATGGCACTCTACTCCTGAACTCACAAAAGTGAGAACGGAAGGATAATATTTAATAAATATATCCTAGCATCTATTTACATCCCTACATGATGAATATGTGTTACTGCAGTAGACATTTAAAGGAAGTTTTCTGATTTCCTGGTTAATTTTAACTGTACTGTTCTGTGTCTTGTGGTATCTTTTTGCACAGTGGAGATGCATCATACACTCTTGGTACCAAACTGCTCCAGAGCTGGATGCCTGGCACTTCAGCTCTTGCAAAAGCAACAGGAAACCTGTTTGTTGTTCTTGTGTGACACAGCTCACAATGATCAGTAATCCCTCTCCCCCACCACATCCCCCTGGAGAGGCTCTTTGGGTGTGTGAGTGGAGGGCAAGAGTCATTGCCTTGTACAGTACTTCCACAACACTGGATACAACCCAATATGTAGAAGACAAAACAGAATGAGATAGTTGGGAAGAAGAAGAAAAACAACAACCTTATACCTGGGAGCCACTGTGAAGCAGAAAAAACCTAGAGTGTATGAAGTCAGAGTTTTTGTGTGTGTTTGTGTGTTTTAGTAGAATTCACTTCGTTTTGGAGTGCACTTAATAACTATATACAACACTGTCTTGGTTTCCTGACCATTTGTATCTCAGCTCACTCCATTTCATAAAAATCATACACTGAGGGAAGATGAACATGGAGATGGCAGTTCTCAAAATTGCTATAGATGCTTTGAAAACGTCCATTTAAAGCTAAAAGCAAAACAGAATAATAATAAAAAAGAAATCCTCCAAGTTATATTTATTTCTCTTTCCGCAACAGCTTTATGCATTTAGGCAGTTGGAGAAAGATAACTCTTTTCAACTATTTCATAGTTATTCTTGCAACACGTCTTTCGATCAAATTCACCCATTTTCTCAATGAAAACTTGCTTTGTATTCCTGCAATTGCTACAAAAATAACAGAAGAGTGCTTTTTTCTGTTCAGGAATAACGTTTGCATTTTAGAGGCACTTGACTAATGTTTGTGTGTGTGATTTTTTCCTTGAGAACTTTACCTTGACACATTTTGCTTCCAATGGCTGCAAAAGGACATCATGTCCGCATTCAATAGTGTCAACATTTCGTCACACAGTCTATTGTTTCTCTCCCACATGCTACTGACTCTTTGGCCAGTGTCCCATAGTGTGTTCTTTGACTACGTCATGACTCCATTCCTTTCGGTGAATGCTCTTAGACAAACCTTAGACAAATCGTGCCCTCTTCCCAGAGAGCATGTGTTGCAGTGAGATAGTCAACACTGACCTCACTGCTGTTGTGGGTGGGAGCGATTGGATAGCCACAACAACCCGACTGGTGGTCCATCAGTTGCAGGGGTAAATGTGGCCAATGGGATTGTTTTCATGCATTAACTGAGGGACCTTTATATACTGCTGCATGTTGCGTTGAGCTTCATCTTTTTCACCTCGTGCACCGGATCACCCTCCCACCCTCCATATATTTGGGGTCTTGCTATGCCATTGTGGGTCGTCTGTTCTTGGGACAGGGGCCCGGTAGGGATTTTCCCATTTGGCTGATTGGCTGGTGCCACTTGGGTTTCACCTGCCGCGTAGCAAATCGTCACAACTTTGCAAGGTTTGGTGGTTAGGCATTGGTTCAATGTGGAGGGGAGGTTTTCACAGCTGCCCCTCCAATTCTGTTAAAGGAATCCAGGGGCTGGCCTTGCTTTTCTCCAATCCCCTTCCAGGGGTTAGGGCCATGCCAAAGCCCCTGGGAGCATTTGGGGTGAGCTTGAGTCTGAGCCTGGTCCAATGCTCCCCCAGGATGTTTTTCCCTTACTGACATCTGCCGGAGTCCAAGTCAAGGAACCATTGTCTAAGCAAACCACTCACGATCTGTAATCCATAAAGTTGTGGCGACAATAGTGCCAATTCCATGTCAATTGTGTCTTTATTTATTGGGGGAGGTCTTGGGATCTTAACAGGCAAAAAGGAGAAGAATGATTTCTGCAGACCTGACGAAAGAAGAACTTATGTTCTCCAGCGAGCATTATTCATTTAATTTATCCTCCAACCCGTGGGGAGCAATATGAAGGGCAATGAAGGCACAACCTCCAATTGCACATTGAGCAAACTCCCCTTTAGAACACCTGGAGCTCATGCAGGGTAACAGTTTGTACTGAGAATGTGAATAAAGGGTGACTCCAAGACCAGTGCAAAGCTCATGACACACAGAAATGGCACAGAAGCAAAATTCATAAGATCTATGGGGATATTGCACCAAACTAGATGGAAAAGAGGGGGAGGAGGCATGAAAGGCACATGCCCCAAAGCTATTCTACCCCTTGACTCAATATACAGTATTTTATCTGTTTCCAAGGAAGCGTGACCGTATTGTTCATTGTGGTTAATGCAACTTTTCTGCATCATTGGTGCTAACAAGTTTAGCATTATGATGTGATTAGGGGAGATTGAGCTGAATTATCCCTTCCAAACTCAATGGAATTTTGTGTGCCTCGATAAATATTTTGTGAAGATCTTGTTTTTGTCTGTTGATTTTCAAGTAAGTTTTAGATAATAAATTACCCTGCTTGGCTCCGATTTATGGGTCTCTCACTCACTCTAACTCTAAAAAATTGGATTTAGAGATCAGTTTGCAGTCTTGGATCTTAATTAAAGCATTTAATTGATTTATAGACGGTAGCTGAGAGTTCAGAACAGCCATTTGTAAATATCTTGTAAATTCACTGTAGCATTTATGGATTTCTTATGTTAACATAACAACGTTGAGAGATTTATAAGAACTGCAGTTCTGCAGTACATTTAAAAACAAGGCACTTCTAAACACTTGCCTTGCCTTATGAAAATAAAATAAAATAATAGAAAGACATAGCTTTTTGTGATTGGTTTGCACAGGTTTGCATAGGCATTTGTGATTGGTTTGCACAGAAGATCACTGATGACACAATGGGGCATAACTTAAGGCAACATGCTATTGGATATTCTGCTGTGTTGTTGTTGCTTTTGTTCCTGTTTTAGTTTTAAATCAACTGCTGTTTTGGAGCTGGGGTCCAAAAATGATTAGGACCAAAGAACTGAGGGAAGATGATTCAATCCTTTTCCCCTTTAAAAGTTGCCAAAGCTGCCATTTGGCTCAAAGGGGAAAACACACAGGTTCTGCTTTCCATGGTTCTGAATGAATTAGGAACCTCCCCCTCCTGAGGTTGCTATTCAGTGTTTAAGCTTTAGCTGGGGAGCCAGTGTGGTGTAGTGGTTAAGAGTGGTAGACTCGTAATCTGGTGAACCGGGTTCGCGTCCCCGCTCCTCCACATGCAGCTGCTGGGTGACCTTGGGCTAGTCACACTTCTTTGGATTCTCTCAGCCCCACTCACCTCACAGAGTGTTTGTTGTGGGGGACGAAGGGAAAGGAGAATGTGAGCCGCTTTGAGACTCCTTCGGGTAGTGATAAAGTGGGATATCAAATCCAAACTCTTCATCTTCTTCACATATTTTCTGTGTAGTTTGGTCTGGAGTTAGCATTTGGGGTCATGAAATATATATGTTAAGAGGAACATAAACTGAGTGGTAAATGTACATAAAAGCTTGTTGGGGATTAGGCATAATGACCAGTGCTTTTTTTTCTTTAAAAAAAAAAGTTTAGGGTTACTCTCATTTTGACTCAAGAAAAATCACCATTTCATAGTTCAAACTGGCAAAAATAAATACAGTTAATGGACAGAAGTACAAAGATTCACAAAATGTTTAGGGGTATGCGTCCCCCTAGAAAAAAAAGCACTGATAATGACCATGATTCAGTCATGCTCAATCCCCAAGGCCTGTTGGGGATTATGTAAATTGGCACAGAAGTGTGCAGAAAAGCGGCTATTTTTTTTTTTAAAAAAAACACATATATATATACATTCCCCTGCCCCCTGAGAGAAGTGAAACCCAACGAAGAGCTGCACTTTGATCCACAGAGATCATTTTGGCTTGGAATCCACAAAGGTTTAATTCCTTAAGCATCCCTAGTATCCAGCTATATTTCACAGCTTAAAAGGTGGGGATGGGGGTCAGAAGAGAGAACTCGGCTTTGAGTCATGCTTTTCTGCTAAGTAGCTTAAAAGCAAAAGCCTAACCAGGCCCCTTTTTCTGGTCTGTTGGTAACCTTACAGAGGGAGCCCCCACTTCTCTTCCACTGTACTGTATTGGCTGGGGGGAGTGTGGATTGTGGTGAGAAACCCCCTTTCCCCCCGTTCTGTAGCTTATAAGCAAGAAATGAAGCTCTCTCTCCCACTTTCCTCTGCAGTACTGCCATTTAGAAGTGCCAAGAATATATATAATACCCAAGGAAGAACCAAGCACCAGTAGCATTACAAAACGAACTCTAAGCCATTAATTATTTCAAACATTTCAGAAACATCCAACCACTAACACACACACAGAGAGAATGCAGTACAAGGTACTGAGAGAAATTATGATAATATCTAGCACAAAAGCAGCACAATTTGCTTCAGGCAATAGTCAAATGTTCCCTGCATTGGAAACTTTGAATATTTTTTTCTTTATTTTTCTTTTGGTCTTAATAAAATGAGTGATCATCTGTATGTATTAGTTATTGCTCAAGACAGGATATGTATGCTTTCCTCACAAGTATTTTAAATGCTCCTCATTTATCACAAAGTATATGGTTATGAGCAGGCTGCGAGGCTGATCCGTAATTGCTCTCTTTTAGTGCTGTGTTGAAAATTTATCTGGCATTTTCCATTGCATTCAAAAATTACCCAAGTGAAAGAATAACAGGCTGAAATTCTCGTGGGTATGGTGCAGAATTTTTTTTATTTTTTTGCAGTGTTTATCTTGCTTTTGAGGTGGCCAAGGGGTTGTTTTGTGTGAGTGTCTTTTCATTCTACAAATCAGCTCTCCAGTAGCTTGCATTTTGCAGCTTGCAAAGGTGTCTGTGCTTCCTGAAAATGACATCATCCTTGCTCAGGCATTAGTCCTGAACAGGAAATAGTAATCCATGTTGGAGGCACAGGGCTATTGTCCACCTAAACAAATAAATAAAGTGGACTCTCGGGCTACGTTACCTTCGGGTAACGTAACCTTCGGGTTAGGGAAGCGGGTGGCGCTGTGGGTTAAGCCTAGGGCTTGCCGATCAGAAGGTCCACGGTTCGAATCCCCGTGACGGGGTGAGCTCCCATTGCTCGGTCCCTGCTCCTGCCAACCTAGCAGTTCGAAAGCACATCAAAGTGCAAGTGGATCAATAGGTACCACTGCAGTGGGAAGGTAAACGGCATTTCCGTGCGCTGCTCTGGTTCGCCAGAAGCGGCTTAGTCATGCTGGCACCATGACCTGGAAGCTGTACGCCGGCTCCCTCGGCCAATAATGCGAGATGAGAGCCGCAACCCCAGAGTCGGTCACGACTGGACCTAATGGTCAGGGGTCTCTTTACCTTTACCTTTAACTTTTGGGTTGTGAACGCAGCAAACCTGGAAGCGTATACTTCTGGGTTTTGCCACGTGCACATGCACAGAAACGCTCTCCGCACTGCGTGCATGTGCAGAAGGACGTCTCTGGCTACGAAGAACAGATCCCGTTCATAACCAGAGGTACCACTGTACATGCACATCGATCAGTGTCACAGTGCTTTAATTCAGACGCCACCGGACCAAATTCTGCCTTCCCATGATCACACACCCTCCAAGTGTCCCTATTTTCCAAGGACAGTTCCGGAATTACAAAAGCTGTCCCAGCTTCTGATTTCATCCCAGAATGTCCCTGTTTCCCCTGCCAATGCTGCCGCTGAGCTCGGGGAGGAGAATGGGACAAAAATAGGGTCAGTCAGAGAGGGTCAATTGGTGGAGGAAGTGAGAAATATCCCATTTTTCATCTGAGGACTGTTGGAGGGTATGTAATCAGCACCCACATTATTTTGGCAATATACAGAAGCTCTGGTCATGTTGTTCATCATGTGCTCTTCCAGCGCAAGTGTCAGCCAGCTGATCACTGTAATGAGTATCACTGTAAATTATATGTTGGAATCATGGGCTCAACACAGAGTGAGTACACTGCTCGTTTCAATTAGCACTGGGTTTCAGGTGATATGAAATGCTAAGAAGGATCTGCTTAAGGCTTCTCATCCACGATGGCTGAACTTCCACACGACACATGACTGAAGTCGTCAAGTGGTGAAGATGCATGTGTGAATTCACCCTTAGTCATATCATCCTATATATTTTTTCTTCAATGGAACTCTGCAGCGGCACTCGTGGCTTCCTCTAAAGAACACTGCAGGCTTTGTGAACCGAGAAGCAATGGATTTTTATACACTGTGCTAAAGCAAAATTTATGCCATTAAAAGATTAAAGCAGTGACTCTTAAAAATGCAGAGTCTTCAGAATATGCATTTGGGGAATTTCTTTTTACAGTTAACCAACTATATTTCCTACCCGCAGGAGACAAAATTTATTTTCTTGATGATGCCAGTGACAGCGTAATAAAAGAGACTACTAAAAGTGTGATCTACCTAGGCTGTAAAGATAGTATTCTACCAGCACAATGAACAATATTTTGTTGCATTATGTGGTGCACTGTGTTCAATTCTCAATGCCACACTTCAAGAAGGGTGTAGACAAATTGTTCGGAGTGGACTAATTGTTCAAAGGAGGACAACAAAGATGAATGATGGGCTCCCTGCTAGGGATGGAAAGATCAGCTGAAGTCTGCCCCATTTTTATTGCCTTTTGATCCTAGGTCTACCTTCTCCCATTCTGGCTTGATTTTTTTTTTTGGAACTAATGCATGTAAAGTTCACTTTACCTCATCCCTTTGTGCCGCAGTGTGAGAAGGACAGGAAGCTTCTCCCACATTTGATCTTGCCACAACAGCAGTGGTGTGTTGCTACACACAAATACATTCCATAGTCTGATAGGTGGTTTTTTAAATATTTAAATTTCCATAATATTTTGACAAAGGGTCAGGCTTCGGGGAATCAGCTTCCTCCCCTGTGGCAGTAAATAAGCAGATCAAATGAAAGAACATTCTTACAATTAGTTTCTTTAATAAACACAGTGAGAGACAAAAAAAAGTGTCTCCCTAGAATGGTGGTGCTCCCAATTAAGGCTCACACCCCCATCCCTATTCATCTATGTCACCCCTATGTCTTGTAATCTGAATTTATACCCTCTGCCCTTTCTGTTGTAACACTTTCTGAGCTCCCCGTGTCTTTGGGGAAGGGGGTTGAATGCTGTCCAGAGACTGTGAATCTGTTAACCTTCTCTCTTCCGGTGTTTCTTCTGCTAGCTGTTCCCCATCCAGTATTTCCTAGCTTCTACCTTCTGAACTATGCCCCTTGGCAAACCACTGTTCCAAATCTATACTGCCCTCCTGCTCCTGGGAAGATTCAGGGTCAGGGGGAGGGGGCGGCTCCCACCATTCCTCCTCAGCACGGTCCCTGACACACATATACAATCCAATATTTTTCACAAAAATATGTATTTTGACTCCCCCATTCCTTTTGCGATTTCTTATATTTTTAAATTTATAACGCTGCATCTCCTTCATTACTCCAATTTCCCTAGTCAGTTTTTAACATTAATTTTAATTGTTTGGTTTAAGTTAATCTTGCTAATGAACTTACCAGGTATATGGGTACAATAACATTTCAGATAATCCACAAATTTTCCCCAGTCTTTTAAAAAGTCCCCCCCTTCTTAGTTCCTTTTTGCTCCTGTAAGTTTTGCCATGTCAGCATAGTCCATTAATTTAGTCTGCCACTCCTCCTTGGTTGGTACAGAATCTTTTCTCCATTTCTGAGTGTCCTGGCTAAGGTTGTAGGATACATAAGCAGTTCCCCCCCCCTCTTTGTTTTTCAGTATCTCTGTACCAATTATCCCTGAAAGAAACGCTTCTGGGTTGTTGTTTTTTAGTAAAAGTCATTTTAAACATTTTCTTCAATTCATTATAAATCATTTCCCAGAAAGCTTTTACCCTCCTACAAGACCTTTCTCCTTACATTTCCAGCACATGATTGATTTTGATTTATACATTTTTGCTAACTTACTAGGTGTCCAATACCATCTGCAATCATTTTCAAATAGTTATCTTTCAATGTATAACATGCTGTGTATTTCATATCTACATTCCACAATTTTCCTCACGCAGCCATTTCCAGATTATATCCTGTATCTTTTGCCGAGTGTATCATCATAAATTTCACCTGTTCATCTTTTGTTTCCCATTCCAATAATAATTTATACATTTTGGAAATTACTTTGACATTATTTTCTAATAGGTCTCTTTCAAATTGTGAGGCTTGATTCGAAAAACCATACTTTTTATCCATTTTATAAAATTCGTTAAATTGATGGTATTGTAACCAATCGGTCGTTTGTTGGTTAACTCTTCAAACCTCTTTAATTTATGCTCAAAATCTTTTCCTGTTAGTAAGTCCCTATATGTTGCCCAATCACCTCTCATATCCTTTTTTCACCACCAAATTATTCCAGACCGTATATTGATTCTTTCTTATGATATGATTTGTAGAACCTTCGTGTACTCTAACCATCCCATACCATAAATAAGCATGTCAACTGAACTTATTATCAGGTCCCTCTAGGTCCAACACCTGAGTATTCTTCAATGTCCTGATAGGTGTTTTTTGTGCCTCCCAGACCCTACGCCCCCAGTGGTGGCCAGTTTCACCAACCCTCTGTTTGGGAATGCTAGAGCTATCATAATCTTGCACCAGTTGGTTGGATTCTATAACTTTCCATTCTGTTTACTAACTAAAAACAATCTAGGACAAAAGATTGTGCACATCTGCTGTTGCTGTTTAACCTGAGCTGATTATCTGGGTGGTCTTTTAGTTAATTTATTGTCTGTGGGACCAAAACCCCAGTGGAAAACCTATTAGCTGATGCCGCAGCATTTGAGATAAAAGGAAGATGAAGCGGGCACCAAACTGCCTTATCATACACAACACAATTGCAAAGTATAGTACAGAGAGGACTAAGTAAAGAAATAAATAAACCAAACCATGCAAAACAGATTAGTCAGGATTATTCCTGCTACAAACCTTAATTAAATGTACCATTATTCTATGACCCATTTTTTTTCATGTACTTTCATTCATAGTTAGCACCTTAAAAATATACATGTGGTTAGGAACTATTAGACAAGATATCTGCAAGCCTGCCTGTCAGTTGTCAGCGAAGTGCGAGGCAATCATTGTGTTCTGTGTTGGCTATGGCAGAGCTGATGAAATAAATAGAATATGTAATACGATGTCTCTTTCATGTATAAAAGTATCAGCTCAGAGGTTATGCTTCATTAGCTTCAAATGTAGCATGCATAATAAAGGACGAAGACTCCACATTCCTTTGAATCATCGTAAGGAAGCTTATCAGTCCCTCTTTCAAGTGACACTTTATTAAATCAGGGGAATAATGGAAAATGTGCCTGCAAAAACTGCAAAGGAATTTGGCACCGTGGTGCATGCAGACCCTCCAAGGGTCCCTATTTTCTAGGGACAGTCCCAAATTTACAGAAGCTGCCCTGGGTTTTGATCCCAGAACGTCCTGCTTTTCCTTAAAGGTAAAGGTAAAGGTAAAGGGACCCCTGACCATTAGGTCCAGTCATGTCTGACTCTGGGGTTGCGGCACTCATCTCGCTTTATTGGCCAAGGGAGCCGGTATACAGCTTCCAGGTCATGTGGCCATCATGACAAAGCCACTTCTGGCGAACCAGAGCAGGGCATGGAAACACCGTTTACCTTCCCGCTGGAGCGGTACCTATTTATCTACTTGCACTTTGACCTGCTTTCGAACTGCTAGGTGGGCAGGAGCTGGGACCGAGCAACAGGAGCTCACCCCGCCGCAGGGATTCGAACCGCCGACCTTTGGATCAGCAAGCCCTAGGCTCTGTGGTTTAACCCACAGCACCAACTGGGTCCTTAGGACATCCCTATTTTCATCAGAGAATTATTGGAGGGTATGGTAGGATGCCCCTATTTTCATTCGTGAAATGTTGGAGGGTATGAAGTTATGTGACTGTTGAGCCAAGGAGATACGTAACTATACAACCTTTAGAAGACATCTGAAGGCAGCCCTGTATAGTTTTACTACTGTATGTTTTTATATATGCAGGGAGTCTCCCAGAGTGGCTGGGGAAACCCAGTCAGATGGGCGGGGTAGAAATAATAAAATTATTACTGCTGTTATTGTGGAATAGGGTGTCCCTATCTTCATCGGAAAAATGTTAAAGGGTACGGTGCAGGGATACAAAATACAGATGACAGTATTTAAGAAGGCAGTGGGAACAGGAGATGTGTGAAGAGGAGAACGCCTTGCAAGCAGCACACCTTTTTAATGTTTTTGTGAACTTAACTGAATGCATAAGCACATTAGAAACTGCATTGGGGTGAAATGTAATGATTCTGTGCCCAAACCTTGTAACAAGGTTTAAAGTCAATGGGGAGAAGGTGATAGAAAGAAAGTATAAGGTAAAAGGTAGAGTTTTGGACCACCAATATGAATTCCAACTGGGTCCACATCTGTCACATGCTACAATGCACATGGCATTGTTCCAAAACTGATTCCAGGTATGCAAAGCTCTGAGTGCCCTCCACCGAGCCATCTGCAACACTGCTTGTACCACTGTCTGTGTTATGTTGCGACCAGACCCAGGAATAAATAGAAATCCTAGCGCTGATGGGAATCATTATTTGAACACCACTCTCAAACACTTATGTAGATGCATTTAAATGCTACTGGTAAACTCCTTACTGCCACCAGTTCCAGAGTTCTGGTGTATGCAGCACAGTGCTTGAATAAACTAGTTCAGTTGAACAAAGTTAAATAAATACATCTGAAAGTAGTGCCTATAAATGCTGGGTGAGTTTTCAGTTAATTTCGGGGTGGAACTTTGAATGATTTCTAGTTCATCTTCATCCCTGGTCCCCAAAGCATGAGGCCTGGTCTCTTATCTTTCTTTTTTATATATATAAAGGAAGTCAATCAGACATCTATAAAGGAAGTTAGAAAGCAAAAAGTGGAGACAATTTTCTAAGCTTATTAGGCAGATACAGAGGCTCTGCTGATGCTGAATCACTTATTCACTGCTGCTAAACCATCAGAAGGAAGGGATGGGAGGCATTTTCTACATATAACCCCTAGAGAAATGTGCTGTCTTCCAACAGGAGCAGGTCACAGTGAGAAGTACAGGTATAGTAACAAATTGAATGATGCCTTGTGTCTTTAACAACTGTGTGGGTGCTATGAATTGAACAGAGTAAGCCTTTCCTAGTAGGGAAATACAATTAAGGGGAAAGCTTCACTTGTTAACCTTCTGTCTGTCAGACAAACAAAAGTAATAAGATTATTTTTGTGTGTGGCCCCTGGTTTACTTTTGGACTCTGCACTTCAGCACAGCAGCTTGTAACATTCTGAATGTTTGAAATGGTTTTGCCAAGGATGAATTGTTTATGAAGTAAAAGTTCATTGGATGAACTTGAAATGAACCAGTTCGAAAAGACAAGATAAACTACAGCTACATACCCTCCAACATTATAGGGGCATTTCTCATTCCCCCAACTGACGCTCCTTGACACTCCTTTTTTGTTGCCCCCCTTGCAGAGCATTTGCTATCAGAAGAAGGGTGAGTGCCACTACCACCAGACCAATGGGACACAGCACACACACCCTCCACCATCTTGAGAAACCCCTTAATCCTGATTTGATTTGATCCTTTGATTGATTTACAAAAAGGAAAACACACACCAATAATTAATTTTTAGAAAGGGGCAAGATTAGACATGGACACTCCACTCCACTCCCCTTTTTTTCTTGCCCAGGGTGGCCCTGCCCTCTGCCTGTACCTCAGAGCCGGTGGCAGCAGTCCCTCTTTCTTCTTGCTCATTCTCCAACAGCCGCTAGGAGCTACCCAAGGGAGGCCAGCAGTGGTGGCCATGGAGAGGCCATGGAAAGACAATGGGATGCTCCTTCTGGTGTATATTTTGCTCTAGGAGTCTTAGTTTGGTCAGAATCAAGTGCAGTGGTACCTCTGGTTACGTACCTAATTCATTCTGGAGGTTTGTTCTTAACCTGAAAACGTTCTTAACCTGAAGCACCACTTTAGCTAATGGGAGCCTCCCGCTGCCACTGCCTGATTTCTGTTCTCATCCTGAAGCAAAGTTCTTAACCTGAGGTACTATTTCTGGGTTAGTAGAGTCTGTAACCTGAAGCGTCTGTAACCTGAAGTGTATGTAACCCAAGGTACCATTGTATACACTTCCAGAGTTAACACGAAATACACTATTTCTGGCAAATGAGCCGCCAAAGATGCTACAGGAATGTGAAATTGGAGTCCTGGGCTTTTTAGCTCATCTTCCCATCTGAAACCCAAGGGGGGCATTGGTTGCCAGATGTGAATTTCCCCCCCCCCCCAGCTCTCCTACCCCACTACATTGTTTGTTCGTTTAGATGTTTAGAAAGATGCTTAGAAATTGAGCAATTTTAATCTGACATGGTATTTTAACTTCTGTATGTTTTATTGTATGGTTGTAATTTTTTTCTCGGTTTTATTGTTCCGTCATTTTGTAAACTGCTTTGAGGTTGTTGTTGTTTTTACATTCAAGTAGTGTGTAAATTTCATGAAACAAATTATGCACTCTCATGCATGGGTCTTTTTCTTTTTTTCTCTCCCTCTTTTAATGAGAAAGTCACATTTCTTCCCCTGACCTACAGACCTGTTGGTAGATGTAGTTAGCAGCCCTTAACTCTGTTAAAAGACAACAGAGGAAAACATCTTGACTATATCAAATTTCACTTGAGTCCAAAATCTGATCACTTTGGCTCATTCAGGTGAAACTTCTTATAGTGCCTACTGGCAGCATAGTTTTTGTTTTCGTTTTTTAAAAAAATGCAATTTAAGTGTTAAAAGAAATGTTTCCAGATGGTCTACATATTTTATCCTACTCCCACCAACCCTTCATAAACAGATAGTTGGGAAAAACATCTAGCCAGAGGTGGCAGTAACTAAATTATAAGAACTGTGAAGGTGCCAGCAAGTGATTCATGTTAGCAGACTAACAGTTCTCCTTTGGGGGAATTTGTACTTTGAACTTTTTTTTTCCAGGATGTCACACATCCCCAAATGCTATTTTTTTCTGACCTCATTATGGGTAGGTATTGTGGAATACTTGACATGGGATTCAGGCCATTAAATATATGATAGGAAATCACTCAAGTCTCTTGAAAGGGGGGAAAAAAACATATGTTTCTCCTTGCACAAAGTCCTGAAGGTTCCCTAAAGGTCAGATGGTACAATTTTCATATTTATATCTGTTGATGCAATCTCATTACAACCCATAGGACCATAGGCTTTTGTTCTCGGTCATTTTCCAATGGATGTCATGTGAGATCCACACGAAACAAGCTTGAATCCATCACATGACGTCCACCTCTGAGGGCCTTCTGGCAGTTTCCTCATTGTGAGAAGTGAAGTTACAGGAAGTTATGAGTAGAACATTGGAGTTGTCTGGAAAATCTGCTATTTGGGTTATGTTAGGGCTTTGGGTGGTAGTACCTGAATCTAGACCTGCAATGGTCAGCTCCTCCTCCTGCTGCCATGGAAGGGAAGGAGGGTTGAAGCAGCCTCCTGCTGATTCCAGTTCCAAGAGTAGGTGGAGGAGGAGCTGCTAGTCATTGAGCTGCATGGCTGTCGTGTTAGGCTCCGCCCCCAGCTGCTCCCAATGTCCTGACATCACAAGCGTGACATTGGCCCCCACAATCGCCCTTGCAAGCTGGCTCCAGTCTGATAGTTTTGCCTGCCTTATAGCAATTGTTACAACTTTGGCAGTTTAGGCACTTGGTAAACCTTAGTCTTGGATGGAAGAGTGGTTTTAGCTCTGCCTGCCCCTCCAAAGGACAGGGAATCCTGTTAGAGGCATCCAGGACGAGTGGCTTGTTAGGAAAACATTCTTTAAGAAACAGATAAAAGTTCCTGGAAGCTTAAAAGAGGGTTCCAGAATTTTCTTTAGTGTGTAGGAGTGGCACTCTAGGCTTGATTGGTGTCAGCTGGAGGTGCAAATATGATCCGTGCGGGAGGCGCGTTCGCAACCCGCAGCGTCCATAACCTACAGCGCTGCATCTGCGCATGCCCGGGGTTGCGATTCAGCGCTTCTGCGCATGCGTGAGGCACGATTTAGCACTTCTGTGCATGCACAAAGTGCCGAATCTGGAAGTAACCCGTTCCGGTACTTCAGGGTTCGGCGCATTCGTATCCTGCAACGAACGCAACACACAGCGAATGCAACCTGAGGTACGACTGTAAAGAGAGGAGGTTGTAGGCTGCAATTTCTGTACAAGGAAAGCACACACACACACACACACTGTCAGCACAAACGCTGACAACAAGTTTGGAAGTAAGACAATGTGTGCTGTTGATACTGTGAGTTTTGCTGTGCCAGGATTGTTACTTACCGGACTGAGATTATACCGTGCTGGAGAGATTGAGAAGGAATGTAAATAGCTTGTATATAATAGTAATGGAAATGCCTGTGCAACCAGTCAAGCAACAAAGAAGCTCTTGACTGAAGAATTGGAATATGACTCCAGTTCTTGTCCTCTGCCTCCAGGGAAAACTCTGCTACAAACAGTGAGAAGTGGTTTTACTGAGGTGCCACCACACTAGCAGACTAGTGCAGCGGAAGTGTGTGGGTGGCAACCTCTAAGATGGCTTCTGTCCATACGCCCAGGCGGGGGCTTGGGCCACAGGCGGGGATCCCTGCGGGGATCCCCCTATTTGATGTAAGTCATAGGACGTCCCCTCTGCCAAGTTGACTCAAATTCACTTCTGTCAGGTGGGCCGGAAGACAATGGTTATGCCCAGTGCCTATGCCAAACCTCTTACATCTGTAGTCAATAAAATTGTGGCCTTATTTGACCCAATTTAAACTGTGTTGTGTCTATTCTTCCTATTCAGTTATGACACGGAGCCTGGGCATGCAATAGACCTCAAGGAAAGTGCCGTGTCATGTTATTTGCAATGTGATATTTTATATGGAATTGTTAAGAATAAAGAGGCTATAAATATAGGCATTATGTAGCCGCCTCTACATATGTTTTGAAATGAAATATTTTTTGCAAAATATTGCAGAGAATCTTTGAGCTTTCAGGAGATCTGTCTCCATTGGATTTTAGAACTAACCAGTCCCTGCCACCCGCAGGCTTCCACCAGCTCCCTTTCCATGTGCTGCTTAGCTACACAGGTGAAGAAGCCCTCCAAGTTCCTAACAAATGGATTTTCCAGCAGCCTGAAGCATGGAGCACCAGTTTGCAAGTGCTCACCCTTCACGATTCCTTTTGAGCTGCTTGACAGGAGTAGGAAGGGGAAGTTTGGGACTTGCGGTAAAGTGTATGCAAGAATGCTAGGCGAGTGAACAATAAATAACTGTAGAAAGGGGCATCGCATCTGCTGGCTGACAGTGGTTAGAGGCCTTGGGCCTCAATTGCCTTTTAGATTGTATTAAGTTCCATTAGTAAGTAGCTGTGTTTGTCTGTCGTAAGCCTGAAGAGGCCTCTGTACTGCAGCAGAAGAAAAGAAATATATTCTACCAAAAGGCAGGTTGTGGAAGCACACAGACAATTTTGAAGGAAGAGATCAAAGCCGACTCTACCATTTGGTAGGGACAGCCACCTCAGGCAATTGTTTTCAGTGTCATGTTAATACTTAGTTATTTAATTTATTTTTGGTACACTTTATTGCCAGGGCAGTAAAAAAGGGTGTGCATGTGTGTGATTTTCTGCTTTGGTTTGTCTTTGGTTCTAAGCACATTGACTTGAGGGGGGAGGGGGGACGGACATGGGTGGCACTATGGTCTAAACCACTGAACCTCTTGAGCTTGCCGATCAAAAGGACGCCGGTTCGAATCCATGATGGGGTGAGCTCCCGTTACTCCATCCCAGCTCCTGCCAACCTAGCAGTTCCAAAGCATGCCAGTACAAGTAGATAAATGGGTACCGCTGCGGCGGGAAGGTAAACGGCGTTTCTGTGTGCTCTGGCTTCCATCATGGTGTTGCGTTGCGCCAGAAGTGGTTTAGTCCTGCTGGCCACATGACCCGGAAAGTGAGATGAGCGCTGCAACTCCATAGTTGCCTTTGACTGGACTTAACCATCTAGGGGTCCTTTACCTTTTACCTGAGGGTGGAGGAGGTGCAGAAGGCACCCTTTGCTGCTCCATCTCATCAAGGCCGAGGGTGTTTATTCACCATATTATTTCACCCTAAATTATCGCTGCCTTGGCATACCCTCCAACATTTCTCTGATGAAAATAGAGACATCCTGAGGAAAAGCAGGACATTCCGGGATCAAATCAGAAAACAGGGCAGCTTCTGTAAATCCGGGACTGTCCCTGGAAAACAGGGATGCTTGGAGGGTCTGCCTTGGGCTTTAGTTTGCACACCAAGCTCAAAATGTTTCCCACAACTTAGAATATTAGTGCAATGATAATATTAGTGCAATGATAAATGTATTTGGACCATATATACATGAGATATCTTTATTTTCAGGTTTTGTTTTTTAAAATGAACTTCAAAAGTAAGTTACTATGCCATGGGATTGGCTAGTTTGTAAGGAGAGTTCCGCACTTTCCGCTTCTCCCTCAGTCTGAACTGAGGCAGCTAGTTATTGTTTAACCTTTTACAGGATAAGCATCACTGTGCTATTGTTAAGCCACTGGGAGTAGCCTGCAAGTCTTTTTAAATCTTGAAGGAAGAAGAAGTGGCAAACACTGGCAAACCTAGCATTAGCTGACTATTGTCTGAACTCCCCACCACCACCACTCCCCCCCCCCCGGGCTGTTCTTTTCAGCTCTAAAATGCATACAAGAAAAAAAGAATGTCAGCTCTCCAGCATTGGGATTCTCAGATCAGGAACATGATCCTGCATCGGATGGGGAAAGGGAACTTTCCTGGGAGTAAATGCTGCTGCCAAGGTATTTGGAGCAGAGAAGAAGAAGAAGAGTTTGGATTTGATATCCCGCTTTATCACTTCCCGAAGGAGTCTCAAAGCCGCTCACATTCTCCTTTCCCTTCCTCCCCCACAACAAACACTGAGGTGAGGTGAGTGGGGCTGAGAGACTTCAAAGAAGTGTGACTAGCCCAAGGTCACCCAGCAGCTGCATGTGGAGGAGCAGAGACGCAAACCCGGTTCACCAGATTACGAGTCCACCACTCTTAACCACTACAACACACTGGCTCTCAGAGAAGTGTTAAACATTTCCTCACACTTGCCAGAATGGTTAATCCACAAATTATACATATATTATACCAGGGATAGCTAAGTCATGCCCATGTAAGCCCCTCACTGAAAGTTTATTGTGCCCCCCCAAGACATATACATACATGCATAACTTCATTTGTATGCCACCTTTCCGCAGTCCAAACCATGCTCAAGGCAGCTTACCACATGAAAGAATACATAACTACGATGTAGCCATAAACAATAAATAAAACATTTAAAAATACACAACCAAGCTGAACAATTTCCACATAAATCACAAGATCTAAAATAAAGACATACACCAAAAAAAGCAGCCGCAAACCATCCAGTCCAAGAGTCTTTTCAGCAGCCTCAGCTTTTGCAGCTGGAGTCAGTCAAGGCCCCACAACTCCTAGGCCAGGTAGAAAAAGGCTTACGAGGCACGAAGCAGGTCTTCCAGGAACCAAGATGGATGGTGGCAGCAGGAGCCTTTTAATTTTTGCAAATGTTATTGCTGTTCCCTGTGTCTCCCTCCTCCCTGTCATTCTCCTATGTTCCTCCTGTTTTTTTTCCAGAGATCCCAGAGTGCCCTAAATCCATCCAGAAGCTATTTCCTAACTAGGGGCAGATCTACTATGAAATAAGGAAGCTTAAGCTTCTGAGTCCCTGATCCTGGAGGGGCCCCAGAAGCGGCTTTGGACCTTATTGCTTATAATTTTGGGGTCTAATAGACCCAATTTGACTCTAACCGGTTAATTTTTTGTTGCATTTTGTCAGATTCCCTTAATAGTTGCTCATGAGTAAAGACCAAGCCCGTCTTGTCTTTCCATGATTTTTATTGTGCAAAGTATGTACAGTGCGGAGCTAACCTAAAACATGACCACCTAGTCATTAGCAGAATCCGGAAGTGCCCCCCTCCTGTTTTGGCGCCAACACCAGAGTCTCGGCACCCTAAAGTGCCACCTCCTTTCTCCCCTGACCCTTCTGCGTAAAGCAGGCGCCGGAAACTGTGTCTCCCCCTCAGAGTGGGTCTGCTGAGCGGTGCTGGGTCTATCTGCATCATCCTGGAGACCCCTTCCCACCTGGCTACTCTCTGGTAACTCCTCCTCCCCTGGGGAGGAGCTGGCAGACTCACTGGGAGACGTGTCCGTCGACAACAGAGGCTGAGGCTGCCGGTACCCACTCAGTGCCGGGCTGGCAGGGGAGGGCACGTCCCTGACACATATATTTCAACGATCCCAAAATTTGAGAGTCGGTAGCACAGATGTTGTAAAGGTGTGGGATGTATCCTGGAACAACCCCACTGAAGAGGATAACAGTGATTACCCAGACCTTGTTGCTGGTTGCAAAGGGGCGCCTATGGCAGTTCATGCTTCTGTGCCCCCAAAATGTAGATCTGTCACTGCTCCTGACTCAGCAGCACTTGGGAAGCTTCCTTCAGTCAGTTTCCTGCAATTTGCAGTAGTTTTAGCTCTTGTCAGGATCAGTCAGAAGAGCTCATATCTTTCTGTCAGAGCCAAGGAAAGAAAAACGTAAAAAGTGACTGCGGCAAAATGTTAATAGCACAAAAATGGAAACAAGAACAAACACCGACAGTGGAGGAATGGAAAATGAAACTATTGGACTATGCAGAACTGGACAAAATGACGGGGAGAATCCGAGAACAGCGGGACCAGAAGTTTGTCAAAGACTGGACTAAATTTACAGACTACTTAAAAGAAAGTACTCAATTGAATACGTTAGTAGGACTGCAAGAGGTTTTGTAGATCAAGGAAGAAATGCTGTTGTTAATATGAACTTAGAGTGATTAAGGTAGCGAGAGATATAATAAAACAATGGAAGAAATAAGAAATATAAAATTAAGGTATAGATATTAGAAGGTCACAAGGAAGGTCTGAAGGAAGTCAAGGCTATAAAAAGCCAAAAAGGTATAAGAAGTGAAAAATTATGTGAATGTTATTATTGTAATTTTTTTTTTGAAACTAATAAAAATGATATCTAAAAAAAGAAAAGAAAAAGAAAAACGTAAAAAGCCAGAAGTTTTGTTGTTTAAGGAAATGATGTGCATTGGGAGTGTATTGGGAATATGCTAGTGGATGCTTCTCCCAGCAAGCGTTTGTTGGCCATACCAACGGTCTGACATTTGCAGGGGTGGCTTGCTGGAAATTTAGCTCTCAGGGTTAGCGGCAGCTAGACTGGTGACTGGGAGTGGCCGCCGAGACCATATAACACCGGTCTTGAAAGACCTACACTGGCTCCCAGTACGTTTCCGAGCACAATTCAAAGTGTTGGTGCTGACCTTTAAAGCCCTAAACGGCCGAGGTCCTGTATACCTGAAGGAGCGTCTCCACCCCCACCGTTCAGCCCGGACACTGAGATCCAGCACCGAGGGCCTTCTGGCGGTTCCCTCACTACGAGAAGCAAAGCTACAGGGAACCAGGCAGAGGGCCTTCTCGGTGGTGGCGCCCGCCCTGTGGAACGCCCTCCCATCAGAGGTCAAAGGGATCAACAACTATATGACCTTTAGAAAATACCTGAAGGCAGCCCTCTTTAGGGAAGCTTTTAATCTGTGATGTGTTGATGTATTTTAATGTTTACTGGAAGCCGCCCAGAGTGGCTGGGGAGACCCGGCCAGATGGGCGGGGTAGAAATAATAAATTATTATTATTATTATTATTATTATTATTATTATTATTATTAGCAGTCCTTGACTATACCTTGGGAGTGGTGAGAAGGGGGATACATATACTCTCACAAGAAATTTCAAGGATAGTAAAGGAGCTAAAGGAGCGTGTGAGTATTAATGACATGCACCTCCACTAGGGAAGGAAACATTCAGTTTTAATGCAAAACCAGCTATTTTGCACTTCCCGAAACAGTATGCAAATGAAACACATCTTAAGCCTTTGGAATTCACACTTCTCTGAAGTTTCTGCAATTCACACTGCATCTTTTGTGATGCAGGCCTCCAATTAAGCAAAACGTGTTCGTTTGGAGCAAGTGTGCATTAAAATCCACATAGTAGTAAAAAGTAGCATTCACCATATTAGGGGAGATGCCTTGCAAAAATGTGTATATTAGGAAATGCGTGCGTTAGAATGCTGGCAAAAATTTGGAGGCGATTAGAAGAGAAACTGAAATGGACAGATTCAACCACAAAGCAAATGCACCGATGGGGCTGGCACTCAGAACCTGGTGCAAGTTAAATCTTAACAACTATATCTGGAGGGGAAATCAGAGGCTGGCAAATTTGGAAGCAAGCAACCCTAATTTTAAACCACAAACAGGCATCTTGAACCCCATGATGAGGGAAAGAGGCTTTGGCGACAATTTCAGAGAGATATTGGCAGGCAGGGAAGTATTACTCACCTCCCTGCTGCAAATTGCTTTTTCCTGAAGCTACTTTGTAGAGAAGTAGTGGCTATCAGGGTTTTATTACTTGTGCTGATGCGTACTATGTAACCTCAGAGTACATTCTAATTCTGAGCATGTACTTAAAATATTTTTTAGTTTACGGCAGAAGCTGAGTTTCCTTAGCTGCCCGCATTACTCCCGTTGCTTCCTTGTATACTTGTTAAGATTTTTGATAGTGGGCTTTATAAGATACTTTGTCACAGTACAGATGGAATATGAGGGAAAGATGGATGGCAGAATTGGTTCCTTCCAATCTGTTCCGTTCCTATGTCACAGCAAATCCAGGAAATGTGCATCCATACCAGGCTCTATATTATATGGGAGTTACACTGCTTTCTGAGCATCCATTTCTCTGCATTGCTAAGAGTCGTGGGAAGAAATGACTTGTGAGCTCATTTTATGAGCTGTGGGTCTAATTAAGAGCATTTGCATCCTACTCACTGCATGAATATTTCTGGAAGGTTAAAGCCTCGACACATTCGCACCACCAGCAACACTTCCTATGTAACTGGAGGTTTTGCAAATATCTTAACAAGGGCTTTGGGGGATATTAAATCGGAAGGTGGAAAAGGATGGCAATTAATACATTCTGATTACTTATTTATTGCTATTTATACCCTACAGACAGTGCAGAAGGGACTGACGCATCAGAAGAAATGCCAGGACATTCATTTGAAAGTTTGAAATAGATTTGTTTGTGTAAATTGAATAAAGGCCATGCTATCATCGACTTGAACCAGAGGCCACCCTGTCACTGGCTGGAACAGGGAGTCAGGGTGGAAATATTCTCAAGTTCTCTGGCAGCTTTGCAAATTTCTAACAGTTACTGAAATCTTTATAACACGTTCTGTCTGCTTTTCATAAATATTTTCCATGTCACTTGGGTATTGACTGACAGGCTGACACAAATACAAATAAAGACGTGTTCAATTTTGCTGAATTGCTTTTTAAATCCACGCACACATATGCCCCACTCAAGGTATGTTCTGCTTCCTTCCTCCTTATCCTTACTGACAACACCATGAGCCTTCTTCCCCTGAGACAGATTGGGCAGGATAGAACGGGGCCTTTCCCCCCTTCCCGATGTCAACATTTATGATTTAATTGGGATCTCTCTATAGTTTGTTATAGATTTGGAAAGGATTGTAGACTGTCTTCAGACCCCATCTGTGTTATTTATTCAAAGCAGTATCATACCATTTAAAACAGTCATGGCTTTCCCCCAGAGTATTCTGGGAAGTGTAGTTTGGCTGTTGTTGATGGTGATAATGATAATGATTCAATTTGCTGTATTTTTCTATGTATAAGACTTGGTTTCCCCCCTAAAAAATAATGACCAAAATTTGGGAGCATCTTATGCACGGATAGATCTCCCCCCATTTTCGAGTCCCCAAAAATAGGGGGCGTCTTATACATGGGGCATCTTATAGACGGAAAAATATGGTATATACTGCCCTTTATCAAAAGATCCCAGGGTGGTGTACAACATTAAGAAGACATGTTACAGAACATAATGATAAAAGCATTAAAAAGCATAATAATAAAATAAGCATAATAACAGCCCCCCTGCTCAGTTTTAACAGGCCATAGATTATTTACTAGCCATAGGCCTGGGTAAACAGGAATGTTTTTGCCTGGTACCTAAAGACATGTAGTGATGGCTCCAGGTGAGCCTCTCTAGGGAGAGCATTCCACAATCGGGGAGCCATCACAGAAAAGGCCCATTCTCGTGTTGCCACCCTCTGAACCTCTCAGGGAGGAGGGACAAAGAGAAGGGCCTTGGATGGCAAGTGCAGGGTCCAGGTCGGTACGTATGAAAAGAGGCAGTCCTTCAAATATTGAGGTCCTAAGCCTGAGCACATTGAATTGGGCTCAGAACTATTCAGCAGCTGGGCCAGGGTGGGCATAATATGCTCAAACCATCTGGCTATTTAATTTTGCACCATCTGCAGTTTCTGAACTGTCTTCAGAGGCATCCCCATATATGACAGGTTGCAGTAATCCAACCTAGAGGTTACCAGAGCATAGGCCACAAAGGTTAGGCTGCCCCTGTCCAGAGAGGGACGGTGCTGGATCACCAGCCAAAGCTGACAGAAGGCACACTACACTGAGGCCACCTTGGCCTCAAGTGACAGTAATGGCCCC
The DNA here is from genome assembly GCA_034641385.1 of Darevskia mixta. NCBI lineage: Eukaryota > Metazoa > Chordata > Lepidosauria > Squamata > Lacertidae > Darevskia > Darevskia mixta. The sequence goes on from JAWWNH010000017.1 coordinate 16,551,262, forward strand.
AGGAACACCGCCAAGCTACATATCTGCTCTGTAAGAAGGAGTGTGACCCCCTCAAGAGCAGGCAGTCTCCCATCCACCCAGTCTAGGGAACTACCCACAAACAGTGCCTCTGTCTTATCTGGTTTGAGCTTGTGCTTTTTGGCTCTCGGCCAGTTCATTACCGAGGTAAGACATTGGTCCAGCCCATCTACAGTCATGCCTGTAGATGTACAGCAAATTAAAAATAGAGATGTGTGGTCCCCCCCTTTTTTATAAATTTATTTATTTGGTTTTTCAGATTAAAATGTTACAATTACATACATATCGAACATACAACATGAAAACAAGATTCGAATGAATCTCTTGGACTTCCCTCCTCCCCTTTGTGGTTCCTACTGTTAATCATTTCCTCCTCCATCTTTTATGATAATCCTAATCTTTTACATCTCCATTGTATCCAAAATTCACCATTAAACTACAAGTGTTATTCCAATCCTGCTAATGATTTTATCTGTTCACAATGGTTTTTAAGATAAATTGTAAATTTCCCCCATTCCTTATTAAAATGTTGGTCTTCCTGATTTCTGATTCTTCCGGTCATTTTAGCCATTTTGGCATAATCCACCAACTTAATCTGCCTTTCTTTTCTGGTAGGGACATTATCTTCTTCCATCTCTGGAATAGAGCATACTACTGGCAACACACTAGGAAACTTTGGGTGACTCCACACAGTGGCTTCGGATAAACAACATGGGGATAGAATTGAGCCCTGAGGGACACTACATTGAAGGTCTCCATGGTGCTGAAAAGCACTCCCCAAGCATCACTCATTCAAGATGACCATCCAAGAAGGACCAGAACCACTACAAAGCAGTGCCACCCACCCCCAACTTGTATTGCCTCTCCAGGAGGATACAGTGGTTTCGAATGGATACAATGGTATCGAAATGCCCCATCTCTCTCCTGACAGAGCTCATCATATAATGCAACCAAGGTAGTTTCTGTGGCAAATCCAGGCTGAAACCCCGATTGAAATGGATCTGGAAAATCAGTCTCCCCCAAGAGTGCCTGCATCTGAGAGTTGTTAGGAGACCTCTATTCTGCTCCACACACACACAAAGCTACAGTTCCCTGAATTTCCTAGGAAGATACTGGTAGATGGATTGTCAAACCAATCTGAGAACTATAGAGGCTGTCATGCCATGGTGACATGAAGTGGCCAGGTGCCTCTTCTACATCCCATAAGCAGGAAAGGATAAGCACAGATCAGTCTGGTGACTGGAGTCAGGTTGCAATTGTCCACCACTGATTGACAAGCAGGAGAAATGTCTTTTGAATGGCAAGAGCCCACATTGAAGACTTTTGTTTGCTTTCAGCTACTCTGCTGTTCATATTGCAAATCTTGTTAGTTAATAAGTCTGCTGTTCTTCATGCCCCATTGGTAGATACATATCTTGTCTTCATTACAAATTTTGGGGTGGGAAATAAACTGCACCCTTTCTGCATGCATTTATGAACAATAGTCTTTCTGTAAAAGGAATGGGAAATCAAAGACTATTTGTGTGACAGACCACATGTGCTCTTGTTGAGTACACACTACACAGAATTAAGCAGCTATCGATAAAAAAGAAGACCTTGTACAGTGTGCATTTTCCAAATAACAAACAGACTAATTGACTATCTAAAACTGTTCCTTTATGCTACATAATAAGGACCTTTTCTTTGGCAGGAAGTTTAATTAAGTCTAGTTAATATATGGAAGCTGAACTTCAAACAATGTTCATAAACTACTCATATTTTTAATTCCCCCCTCCCTCAAATTTTAGGCAAGAAAAATGAATTTAGTTTAGCTGACAGCTTGGTAGAGGCACAACTGAGATGTAATAGATTTAAAGTGAGGCTAAGTATCTAAATGAGGATATCAAAAAGGAGTGTAAAAAATAGATGCTAATTAAACAGAGGTTTTTTTATATATTTTTATGTTGCCTTCTGTCTGGCCTGTTTTTAAGTCTTTCATCTTCAGCATCGTCAACACATATTGAAAAGATCTGATTAACATCTGAAGAAGTAGGGTTCCTGAAAGCAGATTTGCTCCCCCCCATCTCATTTTAGGAAATGCTTTTTAATCAAAGGCTAGTGCCCAATCTCCAAGACAGCTAATTAAAGCAAAGGAGGGTGAAACCTGAATGCATTAATGTTGCAAATGTTGCAGATTTCTATGGAAGTTAACATACAAGGTTGCAGTTTGTGAGCAAGACAATGGCCGCTTACTGCCTTCCCCATCTTTGTCTCCCCATCCACCTTGGCTGCTGCGGAGGCTCATGGGTCCCCGCCAAATCCCATCCATGGGGAGTGGACCAGAGGGAGACAGGCTTCCTTCGGGTCCGCCTGCCATCTACTTAGCCTGGTTGACCCCCAAGCGCAGCACCCAGTCAGCCAGGAGCATCACCCACCCTTTCTCTCCCTCCATTAATTGCCAGGGTAGTCTAGTGGTTAAGGGCGGTGGGCTCATAATCTGGTGAACCGGGTTCGTGTCTCCGCTCCTCCACATGCAGCTGCTGGGTGACCTTGGGCTAGTCACACTTCTCTGAAGTCTCTCAGCCCCACTCACCTCACAGAGTGTTTGTTGTGGGGGAGGAAGGGAAAGGAGAATGTTAGCCGCTTTGAGACTCCTTCGGGTAGTGATAAAGTGGGATATCAAATCCAAACTCTTCTTCTTCTTCTTTTACTGCACTAACCATTTCCTTTTCAGCTAGGTGGGCTTTGCTGTGGTCTCTTGTCAGTTACCGTATTCGGGTCCGGGAATGAATTTCCCCTGTGTTGCAGGTTTCGCCTTCCCCATAGCACTAGTCACAGTTTAGGCAGTTTAGGCCCCTACAGTCTTTCATCCAATTGGGATGTGGTGAAGTGGTGACTCACCCACCCCCAATTTCTTTGTGGGGGAAATAACAGGGTACCCCATTAAAGGGGTCTGGAGGGAATTCTTTGTCCAAAGAGCCAGTTGCGTAGAGCTAGCGGGCCATAGAGCTTCCCTCAGCATTTGGGGACCATCTACATAAACCTGCATTTTGCAATGGACCCACCCCCAAATAGACCCTGTCATGCCTCAATCCCCCAGTGGGATGCATATCCAAGGCCTCCTACATTTGAAATCCATAAAGCTGTGTCCACTTCAAATCCCAGACTGTTGTTGTGTCCATTCATCTACCACTCAATAGTCGGGTGTGCCGGGGTTGGGGGTTTTGAGGCTGGGTACGCAGCAGCTAAACAAACGTTTGCACCCTTGTTTCATTTCTAAATGCATTTTAATACTTTTATATTCCACCTCTACACCATCATGGAGCCTGATTTCTAAGGTCGCCTCATTTCAGGCACCACTACAAGATCTAGATCATTTTAATTTCAGCAATGTGATGGCACTCACCTTGCCTTTATGTGTAGATCTGAGTATCTCCCAGTGACATTTTCTCCGCAAAAAGGAGTCAGCTTAACATATAAACTCTTGGAACAGCACAGGAGAAAGACTGACCGCAGGTGCATTGATGTGGCGTATGAGTGGACTAAGAGCTCGAGTGGTGAGTCCCCAGTTCAAATCATGCCTCAGCCATTACTTCTTTGGACAGCCTCAGGCGAGGCATTATGGCCTCAGAGTCAAACTTGACACACATCTATATATTACAGGGATCATTAAACTGACCTGCTCTGTGAGGCTGTTATTAAGTGCAACTGAGATATGTATGATTATGAAACTCTTTGAACGCACTAAACATATTGTATACAGAGTATTAATAGCAAAATGTCATAATTATGGCTTTGCCAAACCTTCAATATGTTTTTCCCCCTGTTTTGTTTTGTAAATGAGTACTATCTATTGTTTCTTCTTATTTTTGCTTCTTATCTGTGCACTTGCAATTTTGTACTTTTTATACAAAAGACCTTCAAATATAAAAGACCTTCAAACGGTCTTTACTTAAAGGAGTGAAGGAAAGCTGCATCTGAAAAAGCCAAATGGGAAGTAGAATTTCATTTCCCCCTAATGGAAAGGTGGCAAGCAATCTTTTTGTTTTGTTTTCAGAAAGACTGTGGCATCATCGTTTTCGCAGACACAATTCCATCTCAGCAGGGCTTCTGGGAAAATCTAAGGACAGTTGTTGTTTTTCCTCAGCTCAAGGACAGATGGGGGAAAATAGTATGCATAGGTGAACTATGGAACTCCCTGTCACATGACACAGTGATGGCCACCAAACCTAGATGTCTTTAAAAGAGGATTAGACAAATTCCTAGACGAAAAGCCTATCAAAGGCTACTAGCTCTGATGGCTATGATCTGCTTTCACAGCTGGGAGGTAGAAATGCTTCTGAGTACCAGTTGCTGAAAACCACAGGAGGGGAGAGGACTCATGTGCCCAAATCCTGCTTGTGAGTTTCCCACAGGCATCTGGTTAGTCACAGTGAGAACAGGATCCTGGACTAGAGGGGGCACTGACCTCATCCAGCAAGCTGTTCTTAGGTTCTCAGTAAGGTAAAGGTAAAGGTAAAGGTAAAGGGACCCCTGACTATCAGGTCCAGTCACAGACGACTCTGGGGTTGCGGCGCTCATCTCGCTTTACTGGCCGAGGGAGCCGGCATACAGCTTCCGGGTCATGTGGCCAGCATGACTAAGCTGCTTCTGGCGAACCAGAGCAGCGCACGGAAACACCGTTTACCTTCCTGCCAGAGCGGTTCCTATTTATCTACTTGCACTTTGACGTGCTTTCGAACTGCTAGGTGGGCAGGAGCTGGGACCGAGCAATGGGAGCTCACCCCGTCGCAGGGATTCAAACTGCCAACCTTCTCATCAGCAAGCCCTAGGCTCTGTGGTTTAACCCACAGCGCCACCTGGGTCCCTAGGTTCTCAGTAGTATTGTAAAATAACCCTTTACTTTCCCCCGATAAATAATAATTGGCATTCATTCATTTATCTGGGCACTCAGCAATTTTATTGTGATGGTGGTGGCTAGACCTCTTTCCTGACCCCAGTGATCCTCAGTGACTCTTTTAGCTGTTGAGAATCAAGCCTCCAATCAGCTCCCTCTCACCTGCCAATTAGATCTCCACTTTCTGGGCACCCAGGATAAGGATCAAAAGTTAGGAGAATATGTCAATAAGAAATTGACTTTTTGAGCGAAAGAAAAAATGAACTTGCAACATTGGGAAGATTGAAAAAAATACTGGATTATAGATGATAGAATGGCTGGAATGAATATTATATACAGCTGCAGGACAGAGAGCCGAAATTCCTTTAATTCTTTTCTATCTTTCTGTAGTTTTTTCCCCTTTCGCTTCCTTTCGCTTTGTTCTCTTCTTCCTTCTGATTTTCATTCTTTCTTTCTTTTTACTAAGTAGCTTTCTTAGTATATTATAAAATGATACTTCTTTCTAATGGGTACCCTGTTTTCCCTTTTTTAATACGTAGTCATAAAGTAAGCCATGGCAGGTTTTTTTTTACCTTTGTGAGAAGTAAGACGTACCCCAAAAGTAAGCCGTGGTGCCGCCATTGTTCCCGTCATCTCCTCAGCCCCTTCTGCATGTGCAGGGAGCCAGTGAACCAGTGAGAGGCACGGGGGGGGGGGATGCGGCTCTTGCGGAGTTCTGCCCCACCTGCTCAGCACGCAGGAAGAGGCGCGGGGTGGGGGGGAGACGCCTCTTCCTGCCCCGCCTGTTCCCCGTGCACAGGGAGCCAGTGAACCAGCGCGAGGCGCGGGGGGAACGCACCTCTTGCGGAGTTCTGCCCCGCCTGCTCAGCGCGGGGCACCCTGTGTTTTTTTTGAGGGAAACAAATTATAAGACGGTGTCTTAAAAAGGGGGAAAGACGGTATGTAATTTTTTTTGTATCTATGAGTAAGTATCAATAAATAAGTTAATTTAAAAAGAAAAAAAAGTCAGGAGAATATGAATTGACTTATATGACCACTGTTGTAGTATTATTATACCTCACAAGGTCATATTTTGTGTACCACCAGATATGTATGCAGGCAAACACAGCATATTTGTTGTGAGTTGCAGGAAAGAAGCATTCTAAGTTTTTAATCTCCCCCCTTTTCAAATCCATATCTTGCCTGCCTCTTCTCAATCCCCAGCAAACACTTGCCTTAAGTATTCTTTTCACAGCCAACTCCCCTCCTTTATTTCCCCTCTAATTTTGTGTCATGTGCAGTTCCTTTTCTTCCAGCCATTATGTGGGGAGCATGAATTTCTTTCAGCAAGAGATCTTTTTTTTATATTGTCTCCATTTGCCTTCGAGAAAACAGAGCCATTTGTTTTCAGGCTTTTTAGTCCAGGGCACTGAATTTTCTTTTATTCACTTTCTTTTCCACAATGTGCAAAAGCACTTGAAGATCGTTGAAACCTGTAACAACAAGGATGCTTCCTGCCAGCACCATTTGCTACAGCGTTATTAGAAAGAATATCAGTGTTAGTCTAGATTATGGGTCCCCAATAGCTCTCAGTTCTGTGTATATTCAAAAAAACACCCCACAAACATTCAGAGTATAACATAACTATCAATCTCTATGTGATTGTGTAGCAGCAATGCGGATGTTGTATCCCTTTTGATATCTTCTAAAGTGCTCTTATGGAGCCATTCATATTTACTGCATTCCATTTTGTGCTGAATGTTCTTATGATGATTGTAAAATGGTCTATACATAGTTACTTACTTGTTTGTTACAGCAAATATGGAAGTCCTTTTTTATCGGTACACATGATGTTCTTTGCAGAACAGCCCTCTGTGTTCTTCCAAATATTATCGGGTATTTCAGATTCTTTAATTAAGACTGACATCCTTTAGCCACCTGCTTGCATTTGTACACCTATGGTCTGTGACCAAGACCCATATATATGCTTTTTCTTCCATAAGTGATCAGTGTCTTTCTCTTCTTTAGTTCTCTGGTGAGCAGTCACTTCAGTTCATCTCCCACCCCGAACCCACGTAGTCCTGGTTCCCATAGCTTTATTTTAATTAGACACAGCCTTTCTGAGTTTTGTCAGCTCCAGTGTGTTCACAGCTGTTCTGCCACTTCCTTCAGGCTTGAGATCATGATCACATCAACTCCATCAGTGAGGTAAGTGTGAAGAAGTTCTTTTTAGCTGATGGGAGGTGGTGGAAACAAGCACCTCGCTATAATTTTACCTGTGCCTACTACAAAGTTTTGCCTCAAAGTTCACAGGAATATGAAAAAGGAACACCAGGCTAAACTGGCCATCTGGGTCTTGTGTAACAGGTTAAATTTAGCCAGGAAGGCTGCGTGGACATTTTAGCCATACATAAACAATAGCACTGGCTATTCAGCTTTTTAAGATTTTGGCAAGCAGAAATAATGTTCCAAAGGCTTTTCAAAGTCCATTTGGGGAGTCGTTGTGTCTTCTCTCTGCTTCTTCTTGCCACTGCTTTTTTGCTCCTTTCCCTTTCTTTCTGGATTATTCAAATGGATGATCCCAACCAACTGGGAATCATATAGTGAACTAGATGGTGACATGACATATAGCCAATCAGGTTTTGCTATGTAGCTGTGTCAATAAAAGCGAGGGAAATAGTCCTTCCATCAGCCACTTGGGCGATTCTAGCCAATCAGGGATGATGCCGTTAATAGGATGCCTGCCACTGTACTGCATAGCCAATCATGATAAGCTGTATCATGATGTAGTATCTTTCTGAGAGGCATTCTAGAAAGAAAGAAAAAACAAACCTGGGAGCTTCCCCAAAAATGTGAAAAATGCAAGGCAGTTTCACCTGTTTTCATTCCTGAGCCTTCACTCTGAACATTTATTCAAAATAACAGCTGGCCCTACAACTAGCAAGCATAGGGGCACGATGGCAGTGTCGGGTCGAGTGGGGGCAAGGACAATCCCCCAGGCATGCAACAGGAAGGTTTCCAGCCCGTCTCCCCCATCAGCGATGAGCGTGCAGCTCCAGGGAGTTCCCACAGCCTTTCCCGACATTTATTATGACCCGTGCCCTGGAGACATCGGGCACATATTCAGAGTCCAGCAGAGTAAAAGCGCAGACTGAGCTATAATAATAATAATAATAAATGTTATTTATACCCCGCTCTCCCCAGCCAAGACCGGGCTCAGGGCGGCTAACACCAGGTATAAAAACAATTGATTAAAATACAACTTAAAAACAAGATTAAAATACAACATTAAAATGCAGTCTCATTTCAGTAGAAACTCAAATCAAAAACTGTTTGGGGAAGAAACCATCAAATCTTCACCAAGGCCAACTATCCAGACTGGTCTTACATGGGCCAGAAAGAAGCCAGTGAAGTCTCCAAATAGGAGTTCCATCACAGAAGGAAAAAGGAAAAAGAGGGGATCGAGTTGGATCCAGGCCAAAGGCCAGGCGGAACAACTCTGTCTTACAGGCCCTGAGGAAAGAAATCAGATCCTGCAGGGCCCTGGTCTCATGAGACAGAGCGTTTCACCAGGTTGGAGCCAGTGTTGAAAAGGCCCTGGCTCTGGTTGAGGCTAATCTGACTTCCTTAGGGCCCGGGACCTCTAGAGTGTTGCTATTTATGGACCTTAAGGTCCTCCGTGGGGCATACCAGGAGAGGCAGTCCCGTAGGTACGATTGTGTGTAGGCAGAGATTGTGTGCTAAAAAACTACTTTTATTAAGCATAAAGGCAGAACAAAATAAAACATGTCTCCTCTCGCTGAGAGAAGTCCGAAGAAGAAGTGAAACAACAACAAACGGAAACAGAGTACAGTAAACACCCGTTCCCGTGATTCCAACAATCAGTGCTGTGGAATGCATAACAAAGACATGTGACCTGCACAGTGAGAGGAATAAAAATCCCAATAGGCAGCTCCCTGTCTGTATCCTTTAGAGGACAGGGCTGTTTAATTGTTAAATTGGAATTCTTAAACTGCTCACTGCCATGACCCATGTGGATTCCTTGCCCACAAGCAGCTCTGAGGGACAAAACAATCTGAAGTCTAGATTGCTACCATTATTAACCAGTATTTTTATTATTATTATCATTGACAATGGCTATTGCTTGTTATTTCTTTTTTTTCATCATGGAGCTCTTTGAAAACATTTATATGGAGCATGCTGTTTTATATTAAAATTCTATTATTTTCCCTTCAAGCAGGGAATACAAAATGTATTATTAATTGCACAATTACTTCTGTACATGAAGTACTGGTAAAAAGAAATCTAAAGGTTCGAAGTGTCATGTGAAGTGTTCTTTCTTAAATATATATATAAATTATCCAGATTCTTGATTTTCTACTTCTTACAACCATTTCTTTCCAAACCCAGGAAACTAATTCATTTTATATTAACACAGAAGTAAGGCATTCCACATGGGCAACAAATTACTTACATAATCGACTACTTAGCTTACCTATAAAATTTATTTCAGAGCAATTTACTCTGTTTACATTTTTCCCCTTTTTCCCCTTTCATGAAAGCAAGAGAAATTGAAGATCAAGGCCTGACTCTTCCACTCTCTGATGTAATAGCAGGGACACAGGGGAGCATAGCAAATACTCTGGCTTAGTTCTAGGATATGTTTAGTTCCAGCCCTTTACAAAGGCGATATGCCACTGAGGAAGGACTCGGTCAGAGGCTTTCTGAGTACCCATTGGCAATTCAATTTATCTCTCTGCATCAGTTCCCCCTGAAGGACAGTACTACTTCTCTCTGCTCTGTGGTACTGTCAGGAAGATTAATTTATTAACTTTTTTTTTAAAGTATTTGGGCTACTGGGAAGTAAGTCAATCAGTCAACAATGTGGTCAAGCTGTTTTGAATAAGTGTGTGTGTGTGTGCATTGACTGTATTGTACCCACTTTGGTCCAAGCAGGAGAAATAGTAATTGGAGAAATGTATCCAGCAAAACCTTTAATGACGCACTCTGGAATCAGCTACATTAGTGAAAAAAACAGCGCTTTGAATGCGTTATAAACATGCAACACCAGATGGTGATAGAGAGCAAAATAAATTCTTTGCAGTTACAGGTAGGTAGCCATGTTGGTCTGCCAAAGTCAAAACAAAATAAAAAAATAAAAAAAATTCCTTCCAGTAGCACCTTAGAGACCAAGTTTGTTCTTGGTATGAGCTTTCGTGTGCATGCACACTTCTCAGGTATCTGAAGAAGTGTGCATGCACACGAAATTCTTTGCAGTTTTCCATAGTGTTTTTTTCCCTTTCGTTATAATGTTTTAATTTCTGACTTATTTATAGCAGTTTTCCCACCTGTGTGTAGATCCACACCCTGAAGATGTGCAAATACTGTCTGACCTTGACTGGGCAAGTCACAAGTAAAGCTGCAACAGTCTACCAGCTGCAGCCCCTGTAGGACAGAAGTGACTGGTAACTAATGTATACAAAAAGTTATATACCAGGGTAAAGTGATTTTAAGAGTACACATGTTAGCAAAAATAGCACACAGCATCTGTTATATTGGGGAAAGCTGCTTTACAACAATAGGCAAAATTGCATATGAAAAACTGCATATTAGAAGGAACTTGCACCAAAATGCTGGTGGATTTCCATGAGTTCATTAGCAAAAGCAATGACAACATGGCAAGCTGATGTGAGAATATGGCCAACTCAACTGAAGATTGTTAAAAACGAGAAACTGAAAGAAACCGAAATTGATGGAATTCAGCCATTTCTAGTGCATACTGATCCCAATACCCTGGGTCATAGGAGCCAATGCCTAGCAGCGCCCGCGTACCTGTGGAGAAGAGGTTAACCTGCAAAAGAAGGCGTAACTGAGGGAGGGAGGGAACCATCTGCCGCTTCGCGGGTAAGATTCACCTGTTGTGTGGGCAGGGCAGTCCCTCCCCCTACCTGGCTGATCCCCTGGCAACGCCTCCCCAGGCGGGATTGGGCGATTGGCTGAGGTAGGCGGAGACCTCCAGGTATCCAGCCTGGGGAGGGCAAAGCCAGCCCATACTACCAGGAGCCGCACTGGGATCTGGGGGGCTACACGCAATCACACAAAAGGCGCCCCCCATTTGATGTGGGGAGCGGTCATTATGACAAATTTCTACACTATAGAATCACTATAACTCTTGCAAGGGTCGCCCACAAGCTGGTTCCTCAATGGCTCAAAAGGGTCTAAGTGTTGGAGATTCATTCCCCATGTGCAGTCATGGGTTTGTTGTTTATCACATGACTGGGTATGTGTTTTGATTCCACAGGAATGGGAAGTGACGGAAGACAGGATGTTTGTCTTACTGTGTTCCCTCAAGTGGGACTATTGTCTTTTGTTCTTTCTCTTTGCTGCCTGATGATAGAGAGAGCAAGAGCCATGTTTCAGAGCTCTGTGTGTGTTTATATGTAAATAAAGTAGATTAGCCAAAAAGCTGAGTTGCTGAGGTCTGTTATGCAACTGCGCAATACTCTGCAGATGTCTTCTGGCATCTGTCGCTGTGATGTTCGGGTGGAGGAATGGCTAAGAAGCTCCCGAACGATCGCCCAGGAAGGAGGGAACATGCCAGTTGGGCATGTGTCTCTGCCGAGGTTCTACTTGTGAGTAGGATACTTCCTAACACTAAGATGCTGTGGAGGCCACCCCCACCCAACCTTCCTCCTCTTCCATCTTCTCCATATTGGTCTTCGCAGTGCAAGAGATTGAACTTGGTGCCCCATCACTCTGCAGTGCCCCCCTCTTCTGCTGATCTCAAATGCTTGCAGACCTGAGAACCGTAGGAGTGCAGCAGCAAATTCATTTTAAATCGCAGACCTGTGGGTGATTCATGTTGCGAGGCTACATTTGCCATAGAGGAGGGGTTCCCCCCCACACATTGTCATCATAACGGAATGTTCTGCCAACATGATGCAGGTGTAAACTGCATAAGCAAATGAAAGCAGGGTTGGGAAAGGAGGTTCTAAAATTCTATCTATAGAACGTATTCTTCCCCGAGGTGCCTTTGTGCATCTGGTATATGTTTCTGAGAAGCTTTTGCTCTTCTTTTTTCATGGTTTGAACTTTATAGTTAAGGTGGAATAAAAAGGTATGCGATCGCTTTGGAGCTGATGCACTAAAACGGCTAGATAACAAGCACTGTTGGGATATATTTGGGAGTGATACACACATTTATTTATTTCAATTTTTACATGCTGCTTTCCCATGAAAGAAAGAAAAAAATGTCTCCAAAGGAGCTTGCAAAAAATAAAAACCTGGCTTACAAAGGAGGACATAGGAATTGCCGCTCAGCCAACTGCAGCATTGATATATTTCCTTTCTGCTTAATGAAATCATTACTTTATCATTCACACATTTGCTCTTATTTAAACCTTCTGTCTTCTTTTGCATACTGTCAGAAGTGCTGGACGAGGAAGGAACTTGGGTTTTGTTGGACATCCGCTTTTAGAGTGGAAGCACGGAGAACAAAGTTTGCCGGATAGAAAGCCATTGTCCAATTAGTTTAGATGTCTGGAGAGCTGAGCATGAATGTGTTGCAGCTTCCATTTCATCATCTGCAGTTGTCAGGAAACATTGTGGAGAATTGCGGGGGGGGGGGGGGGAATCCAGGCAAAGGCTTGAAATATATCTAGACGAAACAGGGACTGAGGGAAAAAGTGATAAGATGAGTGCTGGGCAGAAGTTCTCCCCTTCACGCACCTTTGCAAGTTTATTTAATAATAATAAATAATAAATTTTATTTATACCCCGCCCTTCCCAGCCGAAACCGGGCTCAGGGCGGCCAACACCAATAAAAATTACAATAAAATATAAAAGAAATAAAAAATGTTAATTAAAATACAGGTTAAAATACAATTTAAAATTTAAATGCAGCTTCATTTATCGCGCAAAATCAAAACCATAAGGGGAGGAAAAAACATTAGACTGAGTCCAACCCGAAGGTCAGGCGGAACAGCTCTGTCTTGCAGGCCCTGCAGAAAGATGTCAAATCCCGCAGGGCCCTGGTCTCTTGTGACCGCCTCTCCCTGTAATTATTGAATGAAAATGGACGGTAAGAAACCTCCCCTTGTCTTTACGCTTTCCTGGGCAAGTAGCCGGAAGTTGCTGACAGCATCCCTTCACTGTCTGGCCCCAGGGGCACTCCACAGACCACACCCTCTCTGTGGCCCATTCCTCACACCTCGAACATTTCTGCCTGACAAGAGTTTTTGAACTGTACTCGCCTATAGGAAGGATAAGGAGGGGTGTGAGAGTGTATATACAAACTAGGTAAAATTTACAGTTGTTGCTCCACCCACATTTTCCTCTGGCCCTGCCCACCACTGGCATGTGGTACCAACCATTGATTTATAGCCTGTCCCCTAAAATGGGAAAGACATTTGATCCCCTAGAATGTCTGAATGGCAACAATGCTCTGTTGAGATGTATCCTTCAAATTGCCTCACATCTTACAAGCAAAGAGGCTTCTTCTTGGAGGTCAAAAATATGAACCTGAGTGCATTCATGCAATTAAAAGCCACATCTCTGTGGATAACCGATCCACTGAAAGGGTTTGACATGACCAGAGGAAAGATCAGACTTTTAAAATGGTGCCACAGCACCAATCAAGAAAGTTGTTCGGTGCTTTCTGGCAATGGGGAAATGATGTTAAATCTTTCCACAAAAGTAGCTCTGCAGGGAAACTTTTGGAAAATAAGATGAATGGTGCTGGCATGTGCAACAGGAGGGATCACGGGTTGCTGTCAAACTGCAACTTAAGAGCTAGTTTTAGAGTTTTATGCTCCAGGTAGGCTCATCAGAATTTTAGCTGATGCATCACAGACTGTTAGGAGCAGTAATTCTGCAGAAACATGGTGATTGCTGGCAACCAGTGGCATATGTCTCTACGTCTGTGACTGATGCAGACAAACCCAGAGAGTTGTTGAGAGAATCTTGTTTGCTTGGGAGTGCTTTCATCAATGTATCCGTGGCCGGATTCCTGAGGTGGAAACAGACAGTGCTGTTTGGCAAACCAGCGAATGGCTGCATGTGAAAAATTCAAAGATCAAACTGCAAAATAATGGTTTTGACTATCACCTCTAGACCAGGTAAATTTATGTTTACTGCAGGTTCCCTTTCCAAAGCTATAAACTCTACTTTGAAAGCAAAAACATACAAACCCTGAGCTTGCAATTCAGGCTTATGTAGACTTACTTGTCAAACTACTCCCAGCAGCAAGTCAAGGAAATGAAACGCGTCAAAACAGAAGAGATGTCTGAGAATTCAAAAGGAAGTGGTCATTTCAGGAAGCCGGCAAACAAAGGCTGCTGTCAACTCTGCAGAACCATGCACTTCAATGTATGTCTACTCAAAAGTGGACCCCATTGATTTAACTGGGACTTACTCCCAGGTAAGTGTCGTTGGATTGCAGCATAAATGTACAAAATAGATGTTTTGCAAATAAATTAAGTGTACTACTCACACAGGCATTTGCAGGAGAGCATGCTGTCGTTTTAGCAGACACCCGGAAATATGCTGTCCATCTCAAAGCTTTAGGTTACCCAGAATCACAATGGCAGCATCAAAAATGTTATAGAATGAGTAAACTTTGAAAATGACGTCAATTGGTCCAAAATACAAGGGCTTGGTTACTGAAATGGGTCCATATATACCAGAAAGCCATTTTAAAACAGCTTCATTGTTTGTCAGTTTGTTTTGGGGCCCAACTCAAGCTTCACCCTCAAGTATTGGAAAGACCGACGTCTTCCCTACATGTTAAGATTGGCAGAGAGGACCTTCTTTGTAGTTTAGCTACCATCACAAAGCCCAGGGAATCGTGACCCTGGAGATGGAAGGCATGGTGGAAAGACAGTGTCTCCTCACAGGCAGGAGGAAATGTGAAGGATTTTCTCCTTTGTTACGGAACTCCCACCCAGAGGAGGCAAAGGAAGTGACCACACACAAAGGGTCTTCTCTAGGAAGTTCAGGAACTCTGTGTACTAGCCCTGTGCTTGTCTTGTAAAACATGCATTTGTGATATGGACTGCAAGCCACTCAGTTACTGCCGCAGCAAGCATTCCCCACCCAGAAGTCAAGCAGACCAATGGAAGATTCAACTTGAATGATCAACATTTACACACAAAGGCAGCACTGGTATGATACCAAGGAGCCTTAAAAAAACAAAAACAAAAAGATTTAAAGCAATATCTCAGCTATTTCAGTCAAAATCTTTCCTGCTTTCATCCATCTTTCTCTCTCTGCTCCTTTTTCTTTCTTTTTATTTCATCCCACAGTCACTAATCTGCTTTTTTCCACCAAGGTGGGACATGCAATAAGGTGCAACATGCAACTTAACAGAATTCAGATGAGAGGTTTCTCAACTTCTGTTCTATTTTGCCAATTCTTCTCACTCTAAAGAGTATCTCCAAAGTTCTTTTGAGACTGGCCTATACAATCAACATCCGTACCCTGGAAATGGAGGTAAGCAAGCTAAAATGAAAATAATGAACACGCCTTTCTAACGATATGTTTAAGAGCTAAGTGAAATATCTTTTGGGGGAATCGTTTGCCTGAGATAAAAAAAATTAAATTGCCAGATGCAGTCATTTTCTTGTGGTTCTTGCATTATACACGTTCCCTACTCCCACAAATACATTACATTTTATTGTTGCAATATGCTTAACTGTAATTATGAGCTTACAGTTAGGTAGTTTAAACTCTTTGACTTGAAAGTACTCTTTGACTTTCTTTTCAAAGTGCACTCCTCTCTTTTTAAAAATAAATAAATAATCACGTTTTAGCTTCGTCTTAATTTTATTACTTGATTCCCCTACAGTTCCAAGAAAGAAACAGCAACAAGCTGTTGAGCAAGGATTCTTTAAACTAATAGAGGCAGCCCTATTTAGGGAAGTTTTTAACCTGTGATTTTAATGTATTTTTATATCTGTTGGAGGCCGCCCAGAGTGGCTGGGGGGACCCGGCCAGATGGGCGGGGTACAAATAAAAGAATTATTATTATTATTATTAATATTTTCAGCACATACTCTCATGGAATACTGGCTTATTATTATTATTACTACAGTGGTCCCTCAACTTACGAATTTAATCAGTTCCGAATGGACATTCGTAGGTCGAAAAAATCGTAAGTTGATTTCCCATAGGAATGCATTGGGAGAAAAATATTCGGAAAAATTCATAAGTAAAAAAAAAACGCATCTAAAATTCGTAAGTCGAGGAAACCGCATCTAAACCGGCAACGATTTCCATTCGGATGTCGAAAAATTCGTAGGCGTGCAGCCACTTTTTTTCATTCGTAAGTCGAAAAATACGGATGTCGAGTACTTCGTAAGTCGAGGGACCACTGTATTATTATTATTATTATTATTATTATTATTATTATTATTATTATTAATCAGAACACATGTTACACCTGATCAGGGAATAATGGGATAAGGTATGCATTATTGGGTGAACTGCGGCCACAGTTTAATCTAACTTCAGAGTTCCAGAACCCTGAGAATCAAGTCTTGGGAATTAACACATCACCTTAAAGGGTGGATCTAGACACACACACACACACACACACACCCCCCAAAAAACCACACATTGTAAACCTATGGTAAGAATTCACCTCTACACCATCTTGTTCGTTACCCAGGTAAGGAACAACCACCTTTTTAATAAACCACAGAACCAAGGAAACTATTTTTCAAGTGCAGCATCTGGATTTAAGGACCCAGTGTTTATTATAGCTATTGCAGTAGGACAGAGCTCACTCAACTCAAGGTGCCAGTTGAAAAGGTGTGCCCTGAGGCACTTCAGAACAAAAGCTAATACAGTAGTTCAAACACAGGAAACAAAGAGTCATAAAACATCTTCACATGTGTCAGGGAAGGTTACAGGTCAGGAGAAGTAAAGCACACATGGCTCCATACTGGTATCTTTGCCCCAAAATCACCTGATGTGCCCAGACCATTTGACCATTTTAGGTCTCAGATGTCTGGCATTACCCTGGCAACCTAGCCTTCAGTGAAGGAAGAGCATCATAAAATCCTCTTCCTGGGTCTCAGATAGCTTCAAGGATAGCTGATTTACACTCTGGTGCTAAAACATGCTGCCATTTGTACCACTTTCAGGGGTAGATAAGGCGAGATGGAATGCAGCATAAGAAGAGGCATTTGTGTCAGCCACAACTTGACCTCTTTGGCACTTCCCAGCATTTAAAATTTGCCAGGCTCATTTTGCACCTGGCTATCGGCTGCTTGCGACCAAGTAAAGCTGCCCGGGCGCCAGGATGGCATCTGACGTCTCCACCATCTGGAGGTGCATGCCTGGGGATCCTTGGATCTTGGCTTTTCGCACGCTAGCAACACATCCTGCAGAATTATCTCTGATATATTTCATCAGCACAACCAGAATGAATTCCAGGAACCAAAAAAAAAGTTCTTATTGAAAAACACGACTTGCCAGCCATCTGGTCCAAAAATGGCAACCGGGCTTTCCGTTTTGGCGACTGTAATCCTGGTTTAAGCAGCCATTTGGTGCCTTGCTTATGTATCTGAGTTTCTAACACTGGCAGTTCCCTCAGCCTGGATACCTCTACTGTACCTCTCAGGTTAGCTTCTGAGGGAGGCTGGGGGCACTTTACTGTTTGTGCTCATTAAGTAAGAAATGTAAGCAGCATCCCATTTACATTTCCCCCCTCCCCAGGTATGCAAATTGTAACTGTGAAAAAAGCTATTAGACAAAATAAACATAGGAACTTTGAAAGTCCCAGGAAGGGAGTGGGCTGAAGCAGCAAACTGAAAGCAGCACATGTTCAGTGAAAATTTAGTCTCTTTGATTTTCTGTTGAGAAGGCAGTTGAGGGGTAGCCCCCCATGAACTCTTTCTCATTGCTGTTGAAAATGACTGTACCTTCGGCCCCGACTCCTGAACACCTTGGCTCAGGTCGGTAAACAAAGCAAGAAGGAGTTCAGAGAAAGCACCTCACTCCTGCACACTTTGGAATATCCTGTCCTGTAATCTTTTTTTGGTTCACGGCACTCAATTTCAGGCCTAGAAGATTTTGCCTTTGACTTATTCTCATCCTGAAGAGGAAAGAGCATATATAGGACAGGAATGATTTGAACTGGGATTGAAAGGAGCTGAGTGTTGTTACAGCGGGACTTGGCGGCAAGGTCTGTTTCTAATCGTTTATCTTCATTACTGTGATTGGGAGGACAGAAATGGCTAAACAAAGCTCTAAGTTGAGAGATGCATAGACAAACTGAGGAAAACTCAGCACCGCCTCCTGCATGCCTGGTTGTGGAATGCACTCCCTAGGAAGGCCTACCTGACACCTACTCTTAAAGGCTTTCATGCCAGGCAAAGACCTCCCCTAACATTTTAAACTATGCTGTGGTTTTAGTATCATTAAGCTCTGTGGATTCTTTATCCCTCTCCTCTCTTTTTTAATTGATCTGGCTCCTTGGATTGGTTGATTGATTGACTGATTGACTGATTTTGTATACCTGTTGATCACAACATAAAATCACAATTAAAAAAAACAGAAAATACATAACAAAGATAACCCAATAACCCCCCTTCCACAACACATTTTAAAAGGGCATCGGATGTCAATCAGCCAAAGGCCTGGTTAAAAAAGAACATTTTTGCCTGGCACCAAAATAAAGGCACCAGGTGAGCCTCCCTGGGGAGAGCATTCCACAAATGGGGAGCTCCTGCAGAAAATGCACATTCTTGTGTTGCCACCCAACCAGACCTCTCGTGGTTATATTTCTTTGCTCTCTGTTTTGAATTTACAGGGGTTTTAAATTTTTATTGTCCTGTGTTTGTTGCTTTTATCTGTCTTTCTATTATAATGCAGTTATTGGTATGTTGTAGGCTGTCCAGAGAACTTTTGGTGTGTGTGTGTGTGTGTGTGTGTGTGTATACATGTAATGATCTCAGGCAGTCAAGCAAACCCCAATAAGAATTGATGACTCTCTGGCAGTTTTATGGTACGTTTATTTACATACTAAATCTAGAGCGCGGCTACGAACCTGCCGCTCTTTGCTACGAGTTGGTCAGTCTGAGTCTCTGCCCCATCACAACACATAGGGTGCCAAAGTCCAGTCCTTCCTCTTTTGTACTTCCATTGCATCTTAACCCTTTCAACTCTTCTAATTTGGGGAGAAGGTGGGTATTCTCCCCCTCCCGCAATGCGCTATCAAACGACAATTTCTCCAAATGCTGTCTCCCTCCTGGTTGCATAGCAACTCCCTCAATGTCTTCTATCTCCTCCCCTCCCTCTGCCTGTGAGTCTGGGAACTCTTGATAAAGGGGGGGCCAAACTACCCCACTCCTGCTCTTTCTGTGGGTGTGATCTCTCGCTTCCAGAGTCAGACTCTGGCTCTCTTTGTACTGGCAATCCTTCATCTCCAGAGTCTAACTCTTTCAGGCATTCGATTCAGCCACATCCTTGCCAGTCCATGTACCAGAAGCTGCCACCCTTGCTTGCTCTGCTTGCCAACCCTGCTAACTCCCACTTTGCCATCAACCTTTTTCCCAAACCTGAGCAACATCTGCTCCACAGCTTAACACAAAATTCCACCACTTCCCTCACAGCTTGCCAAAACAGCCCTTCCTTTACAGCTTGCCAAATATTCAGTGGAGGAGGTGTGCACTTGAGGGTGCTCTGCTAAAATTGCACGCTGGAGTAGACAACAATGTTTCATGAGGCTGCTATTGTGATTCTGAGTAACCTAAAGCTGTGGGTTGGACTGCCTATTGCTGGAGATAGCTGCGAAACAACATGCTCTTTTTCTTTGGTGCTGAATAGATAAAATATTTTGCATTGGTGTGAATTACAAGTCATCTTCATTGTGTACGTTGAATTAAGTCCAACAGATTTAATTCTATTCCACCTCTTCCACCTCACTGTCAAAATGTGATGGAGCTCAAGCACGAATAAAGAGGTGTTTGTGTGTGTGTTTATATTGTCACTGTGTAAATAATACAAAAGTCACTATGTTTGCATGTTGCACAGATATTCTTCCAAGAGATTTTCTCAAATGTAGCCGCAGTCCTTCAATGGAGACTATCACAGGGGATGCCATCTGACCTATTGCAGCAAAGCCAGTGAACTTTCTGATGTTCTGGGATTGTTAGCAAGATGCCTGAGTCAAATGGATTAGCAATTCCTTAAATATCCATTACATTCCTTGAGAATTTCGTCACTCTTGGCTTTTGTGAGAAATCATTATCTTTCGCAGTTTAGCTTTATTATTTTCTCTTTAATGGGATTAGTAAATAATCACATTAAAGATATTAGGATGCCAAATAAAATAAAATAAACCCCTTCCCTAACCCCATTAGCATGATTATTATTATTAGACCGATTCTTGTTACTCTAGGCTCTTTACAAATGATATTATCCTCAGCTATTCATTTTCTTGGGTTTCTAGTCTGCTGGCAAATGACCACAAAGGCTGAAGCAAGCAAATAATGAGATTGTGTGGGATATATGTGACAACTGTTTTAGGGTTGTTGTTGTTGTTTAATCTTCCTATGTGTACAATGAGGCAAACGGGTTTGGCACAGGAAATATTGTTAGTATTTCCAGTGCAAAGTCTTTGCAATTACAATATAAAGATAGAGTATATGGCAATATAATTGAAGGTGTGGCAAGAAATGAGAGTTAAGAGCTTAGAGCCACATGCTCTCTGCCACTAAACAACATGGAGGAAGCAGAAAGACACGTGTTAGGATTGAAGAAGAAACAGCCCGAGGAAGTCCATGCAGAAGAGAAAATTGAGCTTCACTAGACAGGTCCTGCCCTTGTCAAAATCTCATTTTCAGACTTCCTCTGTTAGATCTGTGCTGGGATAGGCTTCATGACATGGTATCTTGGGTCCTTGCTTGGTCCTAACCTCCCAGCAGCCCTTTATGAAAGGAAAGGGGAAGAGGCTAATGGGAGGTTATTCAAGAGTTGCTTTAGCCGTACTGCCCTTGTTGTAGTTTGACCTCTGTTTAGAGATGGGTGAATTCCTCAAAGCTTAGGCTGGATTGGGAACAGCAAATCAAGGCTGCGTACACATTACTGACCGCAGGTTGTTCTTTTTTTCTCAATTCAGATCAAAGCTGGCTTGGGAGCAAACACATAAAAACGATAAGTAACGGCAGGATAGATATAGGAGAGATGTGGGATGTGGCTAATGTGTGTACACACCACTTCCCAAAACAGCAGTGGGAGCACACTGGATGCAGAGGAAGTGGGACTGTGCACACAGCCCAAGTGAAAATGGCAGTGGCAGATCTTGGGGTCTCAAATTTCAGTGGTGTGACACCACAATTCAGCGCCCCTCCACCTCTCACACTCCATTCCAAATCTTGGTTGTGGAGCCCCTGAAATCTGCCTTTGAAAGTGGAGAAACTTTGAAGGAGGAAAGGTGCCCCCCCAATTATAAGTGGATTCCAAATTGCTACATCAATGAGCTAATTCCATTGTCAGGAGCCCCAGTTTCCGACTTGATAACACAGCGAGCGTGGTTAATTAAAAATGAAGATTTATTGCAAAAACAGAGTTCTCTGGACGGCTCTAACATGCTGCCAGTCTCATCAGTCATGATGACCCTTCTGACTGCTTCCTGCGAGAACAGAAGCAACTGAACTTTTGCTTATGACGTCTTTTGTTTTGGTTCCTGTCTTGTAGCCCTCCCATTCGCCGAGACCATGGAGAGAGAGGGTCAGCTCCCGCCTCTTCCCCACTCTCTGAGAGGCTTCCCTTAATTCTTTTCTGCCTGCTAAACTGCTTTTTCCTCTGTTCATGGCATTTTGCACTTCCCGAGAGCATTGGCAGGGTTCCGGCTCGCGCTCATCTATTTCCTTATCAACTGACATTCCTAAGGTTGGGGAAGTTGGAACTAGGCTATGCTCAACCTGCCTGGTGTGATGGCCTGGGATTCAGACTCAGACGCTGAACCTGAGGGATCCCAGCCTGCACAGGATTCCCTGCCTCCAGAACCAGCAGAGCCAGGGCTGGGGCCTGAGTCTGAAGGGGACTCACCTGTGCTAGATCCTCAGGTGCAGGCATCGGCTGAGTTTGATCTGGCCTCTGATGGAGTGGAGGACTCATTGCCTGCAGGTGCTCCACTCCCCACCCAGTCAGGGGAAGCTGAGGTTGCCTCTGGGTCTGGTAACCCTCCAGCTTCTCCTGAGTTGCAAAGGTTCAGGGCAGAGAGGCGAAGGGAACTAAGTTCCCGCAGGAGGAGTGCTCGCCTCCAAGCCAGGAGAGGCGAGTCACCTGACGATCGGAGCCGCCCTCTGCCTCGGGGCAGATAAAAGCCGGCCAGTCCCAGTCCCAAGTTGCAGGAGCAACATCGTTGCTGCCCAGTTCCTGGTTCCTGACTCCTGTGTTCCTGACCCCGGCTTTGTTACCTCGGCTTCTGACTCCTGGCTTCCTCCTGACCTCGGCTTTGTGACTTTGGCTTCCGACTTAATCCTGACCTCGGCTTTGTGACTTCGGCTTCGTGACTTCTGGATTGGACTGACCTTGGACTGGACTAGACCTCGCCTATCGGATATCCCTTGGGACCAGCACAGTTTGCTCCTGCCACACCCGCACTCCCCCTTCGTTGGGGTGCGTTCGGGAGGAACCGGTCATTATGACTGACCAGGCGGCTGCGCTGGCGGCATTGGCCCAGGAGAACCAGGTCTTGACCCACACAGTGCAGCAGCTGAGCAATGCGGTTACGGCGCTTCAGCAGCGTTTGGACGTCTTACCGGCTCCTGGTGCCGGCGTCCCAGCTCCAGGCAAGTACCCAGTGGCCCTGCCAGAGAAATTCGATGGGTCCCCGGCCAGCTTTCCCATGTTTCTCGCCCAGGCCAAACTGTATATTCAGGGGCGAGCCCGGGATTTCCCTGACGACCGCACCAAGGTGCACTTCCTGATCAGCTTGCTGAAGGACCAGGCGGCCAAGTGGGCGTTGCCGCTGCTACGGCAAGACTCCCCCTTGCTGACAGACTATACGGGGTTTTGCAACCATTTTGAAACCGCGTTCGCCAACCCTCAGAAGGCGAGTCAAGCCAATCGGGCGATTCGGCGGTTGAAACAGGGCAAGTCCACAGTGGCCGCCTATGCCACAGAATTTCGGCTGTTGGCACAGGACTTGACCTGGAACGATTCCGCACTTCGGGACCAGTATCTCGAGGGGCTTTCTGACGAGATACTGGACCAGCTGGCCACCTTGGATCGCCCCACCACGCTGGAGGCCCTCATCCAACGGAGTCTACAGATAGACGATCGGTTGGAGGACCGTCGCCAGGCCCGGGGCCGTCGGCACTCCGGGCTCCCGACTCCAGTGCTTCCCAGCAGTTCCACGGCCAGAGCCGAGTCACTAGAGGAGCCGATGCAGCTCGGGGCAGCACGGCCTCGCCTCTCCCCTTCGGAGAAGACAAGGCGTCGGGAGGGGAACCTCTGTCTCTACTGCGGGGGGAGTGGACACTACGCCCGAACATGCCCCGAGAAACACCAGCCGCAGGGAAACCGCCAACCCCAGTAGCCAATGGCCCAGGCTATCTGGGGTCCCAAGCGTCGCATGATGGGCCCTCACCAGTGGAATTGCAACACCTCATGATCCCGGTGCGTCTGTACCCCCCAGGCGGGCCCTGGATTCTCACCCACGCTCTGGTGGATTCAGGGGCAACCCGCTCCTATATGGACTCTGCCTTCGCTGTTCAGCATCGGGTGCCACTCCAGAACAAGCCAGAACCGGTGCAGGTGGAGGCAATCGACGGACGGCTCCT
Organism: Darevskia mixta; assembly: GCA_034641385.1. Classification (NCBI taxonomy): domain Eukaryota; kingdom Metazoa; phylum Chordata; class Lepidosauria; order Squamata; family Lacertidae; genus Darevskia; species Darevskia mixta. Next base: position 16,574,929 of record JAWWNH010000017.1, read on the forward strand.
GCGGTCAGGCGCCGTTACGCGGGAGACCCAGCCCTTGGTCCTGTGCCACCAGCAGCACCAGGAGGTGCGTACCCTGGACATTGCCACCATGCCCCGGTTTCCCCTGGTGTTGGGGATGGACTGGCTGGAGTCTCACAATGTTCAGATCGATTGGGTCAATCGAACTGTACGCTTCCCAGACTCGGGTTCGAATGCTCAGTCCGAGATGCTTTCGGCCGCCTCCATGGGGGAGGCTGCGTCAACGCTCCCCGCCGTGTACCGGGACTACGTAGACGTGTTCGAGGAACAGGGGGCAGACCGGCTGCCTCCTCATCGGTCCTTCGACTGCGGCATAGACCTCCAGCCTGGGGCGCCCCTGCCTGTGAGTCGCCTATACTCTCTTTCGGAGCCAGAGCGTGAAGCCTTACAGGACTTCCTTCACAAGAACCTGGAGCGTGGGTTCATTAGGCCCTCGACCTCTCCCACCGCCGCTCCAGTACTCTTCGTTAAGAAGAAGTGTGGGGAGCTTCGCCTCTGCCATGATTACCGAGCCCTGAATAAGATCACCATCCCAGACCGGTATCCCTTGCCCCTAATTGCGGAGTTGCTGGAGCGGGTGCAAGGGGCGCAGATGTTCACCAAACTGGACCTGCGGGGGGCTTACAACTTGATTCGGATCCGTGCCGGGGATGAGTGGAAGACCGCATTTGGGACCCGTTATGGGCAGTTCGAATATCTGGTCATGCCGTTCGGACTATGCAATGCGCCCGCCGTGTTCCAACGGTACATCAACCACGTGTTCCAGGACTTGCTAGACAAGTACGTGGTGGTGTACCTCGATGACATTCTGATTTATTCCCGTGACCCAGCTCGCCATGAGAGTCATGTCCGGACCGTGTTGCAGCGCTTGCGGGAGCACCGCCTGTACGCTAAGCTCAGCAAGTGCGAGTTCCACCAGCGGTCAGTGGACTTCCTCGGACACCGACTCTCCCCTGACGGTGTACAGATGGACCCCGGGAAGGTGGCTGCGGTTCGAGAGTGGGCGGCGCCGCGGAACCGCAAGGACCTACAGCGGTTCCTGGGGTTCGCCAACTATTACCGGACATTCATTGCGGACTACGCTCATCGCACCACCCCGTTGACCCGTCTGCTGCGCCCCAAGACTCCCTTCTCCTGGGACGAGGAGGCTGAGGGGGCATTCCAGGGGTTGAAAGCCTGTTTCCAGAAGGCGCCGATTTTACAGCATCCTGATCCCTCTCGTCCCTTCGTGGTGGAGACGGACGCCTCCAGTACGGCTCTCGGTGCTGTCCTGTCCCAGCAACACGGACCTGATGCGCCACTGCTACCCTGTGCCTACTACTCCCGGCAGCTCCTTCCGGCGGAGCGCAACTATACCGTGTGGGAGCGGGAACTACTGGCCATTAAGGTGGCCTTTGAGGTCTGGCGCCATCATCTTGAGGGGGCACGACACCCGGTGGAAGTGAGAACCGACCACCGGAATCTGGAGTATCTCCAGACCACCCGCAAGCTGAACCAGCGTCAGATCCGGTGGGCACTGTTCTTCTCCCGATTCCAGTTCCGGATCCGTTACATCCCCAGCTCCCAAAACCAGAAGGCGGACGCACTGTCCCGGAAACCGGAGGACATTGCAGAGACGGTGCAGCAGGCGGCCCCAACAACAATCGTCCCACCAGCAGCGTTCCTGGCTGTTCAGGAGACTGAGTCACTACGGGACCGAGTGCGGAAGCAGCAACGGGTCGATGCGTGGGCTCAGGAACGGATTCAGGAATTGGCCAGTGGATCGTGCCCTCGATACCCAGAACTGGTTGTGCACCAGGGTCTGCTGATGCACCGTGGTCGGTTGTACATCCCACCAGGGCCTTTGCGGGCCGAGGTGCTCCGAATGTCACATGATGCCCCGGCAGCTGGCCACTTCGGGAGGTATCGGACCACCCACCTGGTCAGCCGGGAATTCTGGTGGCCCCGCTTGAAAGCCGACGTGGCACGGTACATTGGGGGTTGCGATGTCTGCCGGCGAGCCAAGGGATTGACCGGGAGACCTGCGGGACTGCTACAGCCACTGCCAGTTCCTCCTCGTCCGTGGCATACGGTTTCGTTGGATTTCGTGGTGGACCTACCCCTGTCCCATCAGTGTACCTGTCTCCTGGTATTCACGGACCACTTCACTAAGATGGTGCACTGTGCCCCGTGCTCGTCTGTACCCTCAGCCAAGGAGACGGCGCAACTGTACTTACAACACGTCTTCCGCTTACATGGCCTACCAGAACGTTTGGTCTCCGATCGCGGTGCCCAGTTCACCTCCCGCTTCTGGCGTGCTCTACATCAGGCTCTCGGGACGGAGGTCTGCCTATCTTCGGCCTACCATCCGCAGACAGATGGACAGACCGAACGGGCAAACGCGGTGTTGGAACAGTACCTCCGGTGCTACTGCAGCTTCCACCAGGACGATTGGGTCGACCACCTGGCGTTGGCCGAGTTCGCGTATAACAACGCAGTGCACGCTTCCACCCAACAGACCCCGTTTCAGGCGAACTATGGGTACCACCCGCGGTTGTTCCCAAGTGTGCTGCCGGCATCCGCAGTTCCCGCAGTGACAGACTGGCTACAGGAGCTCCAGTCGCAGCAGCAGCTTCTGACAGAGCAACTGAGCCAGGCCAAGGACGCGTATAAGGCCCAGGCCGACCGTCACCGTCAGGAGGGGCCGGAACTCCGTGTCGGTGACCTGGTATGGCTCTCCACCCGCCACCTGCACCCCTCTCGGCCTTCGCGGAAGCTGGATGCCCGCTTCACCGGCCCATTTCCGATCGTGGACCGGGTCTCACCTGTGGCATTCCGTCTCCGATTACCCGCGACCCTGAAGGTCCACCCGGTATTTCACCGGTCCCTACTCAGTCCGGTCGCCCCGCCCGATGAGTTCCACCCAGACCGTCCACGACCGCAGCCAGTTCTGGTTCAGGGGGAGCCCGAGTACGAGGTGGAGCACATTCTCGACTCCCGATACCGCAGGGGGAAGCTCCAATACCTCATCGACTGGAAGGGGTATGGGCCCGAGGATCGTTCGTGGGAACCAGCGGAAAACATCCATGCGCCTGCCTGCCTCCGTGAGTTCCATGCAACTTACCCCAGCAAGCCTGGTCCGGCCCCTCGGTTGAGGGGGGGGCCTGGGAGGGGGGATGGTGTGATGGCCTGGGATTCAGACTCAGACGCTGAACCTGAGGGATCCCAGCCTGCACAGGATTCCCTGCCTCCAGAACCAGCAGAGCCAGGGCTGGGGCCTGAGTCTGAAGGGGACTCACCTGTGCTAGATCCTCAGGTGCAGGCATCGGCTGAGTTTGATCTGGCCTCTGATGGAGTGGAGGACTCATTGCCTGCAGGTGCTCCACTCCCCACCCAGTCAGGGGAAGCTGAGGTTGCCTCTGGGTCTGGTAACCCTCCAGCTTCTCCTGAGTTGCAAAGGTTCAGGGCAGAGAGGCGAAGGGAACTAAGTTCCCGCAGGAGGAGTGCTCGCCTCCAAGCCAGGAGAGGCGAGTCACCTGACGATCGGAGCCGCCCTCTGCCTCGGGGCAGATAAAAGCCGGCCAGTCCCAGTCCCAAGTTGCAGGAGCAACATCGTTGCTGCCCAGTTCCTGGTTCCTGACTCCTGTGTTCCTGACCCCGGCTTTGTTACCTCGGCTTCTGACTCCTGGCTTCCTCCTGACCTCGGCTTTGTGACTTTGGCTTCCGACTTAATCCTGACCTCGGCTTTGTGACTTCGGCTTCGTGACTTCTGGATTGGACTGACCTTGGACTGGACTAGACCTCGCCTATCGGATATCCCTTGGGACCAGCACACCTGGCAGTTAACCCTCTCTGTTCCTGGCTGTTTCCTTTAGCTGGTTGCAAACTTTCCCTGGGGACTGACTCATTCATGACACCCATGATCTCCTTCCTTATGATACCCCATGAGCCTTAACCTGGTGGCTGCTGCTTTCCCCCATCCCTTGATAGCAAGGAGGGAAGGGGGGCACCCTGGTGCTGGAAAGCAGAGAGATGCTGCTAGCATTGAGGACAGGAAGTGGGAATTGATGGATATGTGCCAACAGTGCTCTGTCGCACACATGATACAGAACTACCCTGTGATAATTCTGGTAATTATTTACCTGGCGCCACATTTTTCATGGAGATTTAAGGACATATAGATGGCTCCATTTCCTCAGCTGGGAACCTTTTGACCAGACCAGACCTTTGGATTCATTGTGCTTGGTGATTGGCCAAGTGTATAATATTGCAGCACCAGAAAGGCACTTTCAACTCAAGAATGGTCTGCGGACTTCATTTATTGTTGAATGGTCATTATGCCATAAATGTGAAGAGGCACATCTAAACATGCAGACAAACTTAGATTTTTATTTGAAGATGTGGAAGGTAGAGCAGCGATACTGAAATTACAATATGGAAATATGTTGCATATGTGCCCTAGTTCCCTCTCCCTTAAATCAGACAAATCTTACAATTGATTCATATCTGCAATATCCATGCTTTACTCTGCAATATCCATGCTTTACATGGATTAAAAAGAAGGTGTTTAAAAAGTTCCAGAATACATGTTAAATGTTGGGATTAATTAACCATGGAACTTTATACAATGCTTAATCTTCGTATTGTTGTTAAGGCCAATTAGCTACAGTATGTATGGAGCATTTCAGGTTATCATGCAGTAGGGGGCAGCATGATACACTCTTTATCTACACAAGTAAGCTTATTAGTTGTATTAACATGATGAATTCAGTAATTAGAACAGGACATTGCTGGTGAGTAACAGCTCAAGGGATACGGGTGGCACTGTGGTTTAAACCACAGAGCCTAGGGCTCTGCGGTCAGCGGTTTGAATCCCAGGGTGAGCTCCCGTTGTTCGGTCCCAGCTCCTGCCCACCTAGCAGTTCGAAAGCACGTCAAAGTGTAAGTAGATAAATAGGTACCGCTCCGGCGGGAAGGTAAACGGTGTTTCTGTGCGCTGCTCTGGTTCACCAGAAGCAGCTTAGTCATGCTGGCCACATGACCCGGAAGCTGTCTGCAGACAAACGCCAGCTCCCTCAGCCTATAGAGCGAGATGAGTGCCGCAACCCCAGAGTCGTCCGTGACTGGACCTAATGGTCAGGGGTACCTTTAACAGCTCTCACAAAAATGGCTATATCTACTATGAGTAACAAGGGGACAACAGAGGGCAAGATGGTTGGACAGTGTTCTCGAAGCTACCAACATGAGTCTGACCAAACTGCGGGAGGCAATGGAAGACAGGAGTGTCTGGTGTGCTCTGTCCATGGGGTCACAAAGAGTCAGACATGACTTAACGACTAAGCAACAACAACTATGAGTAACCTATCTCTGGGACTTGGCCTATTTTAGGGATATCTACATAGTACCCAGGATTTTTGTTTTTATTTCATTTTTAAAAAAAATCATAATGGTGAAGGTCAGCCATTATAATGAGAGACCTCATTTTTTCACCAGTTCTCAAAAATTAGTGCATCAGTAATGCCAATAGCAACTAGATTAATCCTGAGCTTTCCCAATATTTTGTGACAATTTTGCTAAAGCACTGGTGCACTGACAATTTACTATGTGTGCATCCTATTCCAAGATTTTTACAATTCAGTTTTGTATCAAAAGTGCATGCACTCAGGTTTTGCATGATTAAGGGACCATTTTTTTTTTTTTTTTAAAGAATACACTGAAGTACTTGCTGGCAGCAAGGAAGATTTATCTCTGCGGTGGTCCACAAAGGGTCAAACGAACCTCTGATTATTCTGAGAGTCTCTCTTTTATGGCTGTGCCCACCAGATGTAGATCAATACAGCTGTTATGAAAGAGCATCCTGAATTAGCAAGACACTTGCAGTGTTCTGCATAATTGATTCTAAAGTTGATTTTTAAAGTGCACCGATCCTTTATCTGATGTTTAAAAAAGCAAAACAACAACAACAAACAGAACCATAAAGGGGGAAGGATCGTAAGGGATGCTGAAGGATCCAGATGACCTCATATTTCTTAGTCATTCTAATAGACTGGATTGCCCTTGTTGGAGCCTTAAATTAAAGGACATTGTAAGAAATTAAAGGACTCTATAAGAAATTGGTTATTAATCTCCCTTAAAAAGCAGTCCAATTGAATGATGGCCATACTTTCTGACCTGGAGTGGATAGGTTTTAAGGCTCTAACTCCTTGTGACGGAGCTGCGGTGGGGAGTCTCTAGTGTTTTCGTGAAACACAAAGGATTATATGTCTCAAGCACACTGCTAATCAGTCCCAACTGGATTAACAGGTATTACAGGTAATTAATGATCATGGAGTATTGAAATCAATGAGGCTTTCGAAAAGACATTATGAAGCCCACCAGTGTGACTTCTACAGTTTAACCACTTTGGCTGTAACAATTTGCATTGAAGTAACAGAGCTCTCTGCTTATGAAATATCCTGTATTCTGGGAAGTAGCAGAGAAGTGCTAATCATGCACTTTTAAATGCAGTATCCAACAATAAGACAAAGCAGTCTAGGATGCTTGATGAATTATGTATTTCCAAATTCTAATATATAATTACCTGATCTGTTGCTCTCGGACTAATGTGCAGGTCGAGCTTAGCTACTCCTCTGATTCCATGTTTCTTTGAATATTGCAAAACAGTTCTCTGCAGTCGAAACATATCAAAAGTTGCATTTTTAAAAACAAGTATTTTGAAGAAAATAGACTGCGAATCTGGGTGGAATTAAACATAACTGCCATTTCTCTAAGTTTCTCATTTTACCAGTCTGAAATTCAATTTTCCAAATTTTGCAGCAATTTGCTGTTTCTAAAGCAGAAACGAGACGCTGGTGGCGCTGTGGTCTAAACCACAGAGCCTAGGGCTTGCCGATCAGAAGGTTGACGCTTCGAATCCCCACGACAGGGTGAGCTCCCATTGCTCGGTATGTATGGCAACCCTAGTAAAAAGGTACAATTTGTATTCATTGCTTTACCCCATGGGTAGGCAACCTAAGGCCCAGGGGTTGGATCCGGCCCAATCGCCTTTTAAATCCGGCCCCCGGACGGTCCGGGAATCAGCATGTTTTTACAAGAGTAGAATGTGTGCTTTTATTTAAAATGCATCTCTGGGTTATTTGTGGGGCATAGGAATTCGTTCATTTATTTTTTTCAAAATATAGTCCGGCCCCCCACAAGGTCTGAGGGACAATGGACTGGCCCCCTGCTGAAAAAGTTTGCTGACCCCTGTGAGTCTACCTTTTTGGGCCTCTGATGCCACCTGCCACTGTCATGTGGCCCTCAGAAGGTCACCCAGAATATTATGTAGTGCTTGGGCTGGAAAAAATTCTCTGTCCCTGGTACAGTTACAGACAAATCTGAATATAAGCTGAATCACCCATTTTATACTAGGCCTTTTGCCTTAAATCCCTGGCAAAGCATCTGTAATTTCAAAGTCCTTTAATCAAATGCAATGTTTAGGTGGTGGTAAAAGAGAATACAATCAGTACTTACCCATACCCTCTTCTTTATTATCCCTTCATGTGCTGTTTGCCTTGGGAAATGTGGTTTGGGAACTAAAACACGAAATATTACCAAACAGCCATAGCACTCAGTTTTATTTAAAGGTATCCACATGTACCAGGAGCGTGGAAATGGAACTTTTGTTTTCCTGTTAATTAACAGGCTTTAAACTGGGTCACTTTATGAGTTTGCAGGATGTGGAATATGCATATTCTCAAGGTTTTCACAGGGAAGGAGATGAGAAACTCAGCACTTTTACTTTGAGCCTGCGTTCGTTTGAACCTGAACCTCAAAGCGAAAGGTGAGGGGGAATTACAAAGCCACCATGGTTGAAACTGAATAAAATATTTATACAAACCCTACGAAGCAAAGCGAAAACTCAAAAGTGAGCAGGATATTAGACACTTGAATATCTGCTTTGGCTCTTAAATTAGAGTCATTCCAATGACCTTCGCCCTCCGAAATGTTAGCGGTTGGAGCTCCATACAGTCCGCTGGATGGTTTCCTTATCTGAATGTGAAAAGTTTGGCCATCTTCTGCTAGTTTCATCCCTGAGCCCAATCTCCAGGTGGAAGCAGCTGTGACGGGGATGGCCACTCCAGTTAGCAAGTCATTCATCGGCAAGAGCTTTTGATTTATATCAAATGGCTGTGCAAGGATTTGCAGTGGCTTGGCGGAAATTACTGAAACCATGTGATTGTCAGTTTGCATTTCTTAGTACAGAAAGTATTGATCTGATGTGTAGAGATCTTTATTAATTCAAGAAGCTTCTGGAAGTTTCTCTGTATGAACAAGCAGAAGATTCACGATGTTTGGATTTTTCCTTCAGAGAAGCTGAATACAGCTGGCTTAAACTGGTTCTCTTATCTCTTCTGTCAAAGCTCATGCTGACTATATAGGTAAGGCCAGAAGGGGCCTGGGTCTTACTTTCTTTTTCTATCTCTGTTGTGGTGTTCTGTATGCTTAGTGTTAAATTTAAGTCTTATTATAAGTCAGGGGTGGCCAACTCCCAAGAGACTGTGATCTACTTACAGAGTTAAAAACTGGCAGTGATCTACCCCTTTTTTAGGCATTCAGGTCAAAGTTGTTGTTGAGCTTTTTTTAGGGAGAAGGAAAGCCCTGTTTTTGGGGGGTGCAGAGCAAAAAAATGAGCTTTTTTTAGGGGAGCCAAAGTTGTTGAGCTTCTTTGGGGGAGCTAGTGATCTACCAGTGATCTACCACAGATGTCCAGTGATCTACCGGTAGATCACGATCTACCTGTTGGACGTGCTTGTTATAAGTCATTGTAAGTTTTATTGTAAGTACTGCAACCAATGGCTCTAACTAATTCTAACTAAACATCAGGAAAAACTTTCTGATGGGAACAGCTGTTCAATGGTGGAACAGTCTCCCTCAGGAGGTTGTGAGCTCTCCTTCCTTGAAGGTTTTTAAGCAGAGGTTAGATGGTAATCTGTCATGGATGCTTTAGCTGATATTCCTGCATGGCAGGGGGTTGGACTAGATGACCCTTGGGTCCCTTCCAACTCTACAATTCTATGATTCTATGAAGTTGCCCAATGCCCATCAACAGCTAGTAGCACACAGGATGCTGAAATGTATTGTATTTTTATTTAAATGATACTATGTCTAAATTCATATCTATACATATCAGCTACCATATGCAAATTTTATGTAAACGGATGCCCTCTTTCATCCTCTCTTTTTTAGCAATGCATAACTGGCCTCCCAGTGTGATTATGAACCCAGTATAAAGTGTTGGTGATCAATTGGAGCCCTGCGCTATGATGGCAGCCCAGTAGGAATCCTTCTGCAATGCATCGCTTTCCACAGGCACACATAACCACTTCAGTACCTTGCAGAGGCATTCTGGGAAACCAATGAAAGTAAGTTTGAGGTCAGTTAAATCAAGTACATGAAATTGGTTCTTCATTCTTAGTTCAGCAACCCCAGTTACCGAACCTTCTGCTCAGCCAAACCACACAGTTAGCTGAGGAGAGGTCAGCGTAAGCCATCAACATTTTTGAACACGGTATGTTGTTCTTACCTTTCCGAACAGATCTGTCATCCCAAGGGGCTCCAAGGCCTCCAGCAGTCTTTTGAAATTAAAAGTGTCTATAGTGAGCAGTTTATTTCCCCACCAACACCTCCTCCTCCTCGCATTAGTAGCGGGACAAACTATTCCTCTCACGTACAGTTATCACTGCCAGTAGCCTTGTGCTCTCCAAGTTGCGTTTCTGTTTTAGGGGACACAAAATATTATTATTACGGTATTATTATTATTGTTACGATTACTGTACTTGTGGGGGTGGGTGGGGGCATAAAAGTAGAATAAAGTCATTAATGAAAAAGAGCAATTTAGATAAATAGATTATTGCATAATGAAACAGATCAATAAGAGTAAACATTATGCAGGCAAAATCCTATTAGTATTTTGCATCAGTGTAGGCCAGAGCCTTCAATCTAATTAACGAATTTAGCAGGCTTTTAACAGGTATCACGAGTCCTTAAGAGTTCATAACGCTAACCTTTGGTTTTTCTTCATTTCCCTTCACATTCTGTTGTTCTCAACCTGCCATTTTCCATTCAGCATGGGGTTTAGGGTTGACGGGTCTCCTAAGATTTTAGACCTTGAAATGGGAGCGCCAGGGAGATTTGAGGGAAGAGTTTGACCAGTGCAGTGTGGAGTCCAGTATGTCTGACAGTGGTTGCCACTGATGGGTTGTGGAACAACGCACAACCATTTTTGCTCTGGTTCCACTCACCACTGACACGTGGCCTCCAGAAGCTTGCTCATGAGGAGATGCATCCCTTGGATTGCAAAAAAATTTCCCCACTCTTCAACTGCCGAACTAGGGCCATCCAAATTTTTCAACAAGGAGGGAATTTCTACCCCCCCCCCCCCAAGTGCTTGGAGGCCCAACCTCTAGACTTGGTGCTGATGGATGGAGTCTGGACTCATCATGTGAAACGTGGTGTCTTTAGTCACAGGACACCCGCTGAGTTGGAACTGAACATAGGAAGAGCTTGCTGGATCAGACCAATGGCCCATCTAGCCCAGCATCCTGTTCTCACAGTGGTCAGTCAAACTAAGTTTGTTTTTGGTATGAGCTGTCGTGTGCACGCAGATATGTGCGTATCTGAAGAAGTGTGCATGCACATGAAAGCTCATACCAAGAACAAACTTAGTTGGTCTCTAAGGTGCTACTGGACAATTTATTTTTATTTTGTTTCGACTACGGCAGACCAACACGGCTGCCTACCTGTAACTGGATGTATGTATGATTGAAACAAACAAACTTAACTAATTATTTATGCAAACATGATGACATCTTCAGATGGACAAACATCCCCTCAGATTGGGAACATCAAATGGGAACACCAGGCAGAGGGCCTTCTCAGTAGTGGCACCCACCCTGTGGAATGCCCTCCCATCAGATGTCAAGGAGATGAGTAATGATATTTTTAGGAGACATCTGAAAGCAGCCCTGCACAGGGAAGCTTTTTAAAGTTTTGCTATGTTTTTATATTTGCCCAGAGTAGCTGGGACAACCCAGTCTGATGGACAGGGTAGAAATAAATAACATAAATTAATATAAATAGTAACTGTGGGTCATTTCTGAAACTGCTAAAGGAGTTAGAAGTAGCACACTAAATTGTAATTGTAGCATGAGCTGTAATTGTGTATTTCAAAGAGGCAAATTTGCAGTCCTTGAACTGGGTTGGCAGTATTAAAGTCTGGAGCCAAGAAGCTGAAAATCAAACTCCTTTAAGAGATCTCAGCATTGCAGTGCTGCAGAGCTGCACTTGGGTTTTTTAATGGATTTTTTCTTCTTCTTCCTGCCACTTGGCCATGTACTTTCTTCATTGATATATGTCCCCTAACTTAACCTCATCTTCTGATTTTCCTATTGCCAAGGAATCATCAGTAGTGGTTTCAAATTTCTTTGCTTTCACATCATCTGTATTTCTCTCTCTGGTCTGTATAAATTACCCAGTTGACCTGAAGATTTTTATGCTGATAAGTGTATTTCTTGTGCACTGATAGATTTCTCCCCTTTTCCAATCAATAGCTGGCAATGGTGTAACTCATATCTATTGAGCTGGGGAGATGGGCATTGTTCTCCATTGCACTCTAATTGCCTTGCATTACTCTGATGGTGCAAAATGATCAGGCCTGTACGCGAGAGCCTTCTTATCTGAGAGGGATGAGGCATTTAGATGACAAATAGGTCAGCAGCATATGTATTAATATATATCAGCAGTATGATAGGGTTCTCTGACGGTTCCTCCCAGAACTGCATTTCAACATCATTTGGTTAACATTGTCAACATAGGTGTTTTGCTTACAAATAACTGTTTGCAAATGATAAAAATTAGTAAAACATTTCATTGCCCCAAAGTCAAGGCAAATTCCAAGGGCTTGAAAAGCCTGCCTCAAATAAGAGAGATGTTTTTGAAGCCCCCAGCAACTTTCCCAACTTGGATCAACATACCCTCCAACGTTTGTCCAATGAAAATTTGTCCTATTCCAGTGATGGCTAACCTTGACACTCCAGATGTTTTGGAACTACAACTCCCATCATCCCTAGCTAACAGGACCAGTGGTCAGGGATGATGGTAGTTGTAGTCCCAAAACATCTGGAGTGTCAAGGTTAGCCATCACTGTCCTATTCCATGATAATTATTTTATTATTTTTACCCCACCCACCTGACTGGGTTGTCCCAGCCACTCTGGGAGACTTCCAACACATATAGAAACAAAATAAAACTATACAGGGCTGCCTTCAGATGTCTTCTTAAGGCTGTACAGTTACTTATCTCCTTGGCTCGAGGGTTGCATAACTCCATATCCCCCAACATTTCTCCGATGAAAATAGAGGCACCCTATGATACCCTCCAATATTTATCTGATGAAAATAGGGACGTCCTATGGAAAAATAGGGCATTCCAGGATCGTCAGAAACTGAGAGGCTTCTGTAAATCTGGGAATGACCCTGGAAAATAGGGGCACTTGGAGGGTCTGCATCAGAAGTGGAAAAGAATTTCCTTCCGGCTTCCCACCTCTCCTGTCCAGGAATGAGCCAGCTCCAAGCAAAGGTTTGCAGCCAACTGCATAAAACAGCCAGAAACAGAGAGGCTTAGATGTTAGTCAGGCAGGGGAGAGCTGGCAGCTTCAGACTTCGGCTCTTCCTGACCTTGACAGGCAGACTTATAAGGCAAGTAGCTGAGAGCAGGCTAGAACACAGCCAAAGCTCGCCGGAAGCACAAACAGGTGCAAACAAACTTAGAGACAGCCTCTCAGAACAGGAAGAGGTTGGAGCTGACCCAATAAGTCTGAGGAGTCGGCGAATGGGAGGGCTGCTAGATCAGAAGCAAAACAAGAGACATAAGGGTCATAAATTCAATATCTTCTTTAGATGCCAGAAGGAGTCTTCAGAAGGGTCATCTTGAGTAATGATGCCGGAGGCTTTGTTAGAGCCGTCCGGAGCTATCCGTTTCTTTCTTTCTTTAAAGGTGCTGATCTTTAAAGCCCTAAATGGCCTCGGTCCTGTATACCTGAAGGAGCGTCTCCACCCCCACCGTTCAGCCCGGACACTGAGATCCAGCGCCGAGGGCCTTCTGGCGGTTCCCTCACTGCAAGAAGCAAAGCTACAGGGAACCAGACAGAGGGCCTTCTCGGTAGTGGCGCCCGCCCTGTGGAACGCCCTCCCAGCAGAGGTCAAAGAGATAAACAACTATCTGACATTTAGAAAATACCTCAAGGCAGCCCTGTTTAGGGAAGTTTTTAACCTGTGATATTTTAATGTATTTTAATATCTGTTGGAAGCCGCCCAGAGTGGCTGGGGGGACCCAGCCAGATGGGCAGGGTACAAATAATAAATTATCATCATCATCATCATCATCATCATCATCATCATCATCATCACAGAAACCACATTTTGCAAACTAGGAGTCATGAGAGATTAGAGTGTCCCACCTGAATTCTTTCTCTTTGACGTCACTGCTTGAATTTAGCTGAATTCTGCCATTTATTATTACCACCTTACTGTATATTCTTTCTCAGATCTTCAGGGATCTCTGCTGAAACAGGAGCACCCTGATACTAGAGAGCCCTAAGGTTTGCAGAAGCACAAAAAGTATTTAGGGTGAAAACAACCATCTTAAGGTGATGGGCCAGCACACAAACTGCCTAATGAGAACTGAGCATGTCATGGTTTGCTAACTAATACTGTCCGGGGGGGAGGGAGGGAGAGACTATACTAGTGAGGAGAGGGAATGGAATGGAATATTATTGTTAGGGTATGGCTGGCTGCTTAAAATACTGAAAAGGAGCACTGTGTACTGCAACATTTTGTTGCAGGGCACATGTGTTTCATTATACAGTACTATTAAAGCTGCAAATGGGCACGGTCTGGTGTTTCTTTCTGTTTTTTAACCAGTTGATAGCACCTGTTGCTGGATTTCCTGTCACTTCCAATAAAGAAAGCATCACAGAAGAGACCTTTAAATTCCCTAACCCTTTTGGGAATTATAGGGACAGAACTACCCAAACTGTAGGCCTATAGTAATTTATTCATGTATGTGGCTACATCGGCAAGAATGTAACTTGCCCAAAAATGGAAAGAAGAAGAAGTTCCAGCAAAAGAAGAATGGATACAGAAACTTATGGAATATGCAGAAATTGACTAAACTTACCGGGAAAATAAGAAATCAAGATAAACTTTTTATAAAAGAATGGAAATGGTTTATTGAATATTTACAAACAAACTGTGAACAGATAAGAACACTGGCAGGATTATTGCAATAACCTGCAGTTTTATAAGAGTATATATTTAAAGTAGATGAATAAATGAATAAGTTAAGTTAATTTGGAATATGCATAAAATATATATTTTTAAAAAATTAAGGAACCACAGAAAGAGGGGGAAGGAAGTCAGGTTTCAAAATGTTAAAACAATTGTAATTTTTTTGGAAAGTATAAAATTGAAAATCCTAAATAAAGGACCTTTAAAAGAGGTGACTGTGGCACTTTTGCAGTACAAGACTGTTGCACCAGAGTACAGTTCATAATAAGCAATAGGAAGAGGGAACCCTATGAGGAAATCAGGAGGAACTGATATACTTTCATTATATCATTATATATATCATTATAATTCATTATATCAAAATCCTACTTATTCTTGCAAATCACAAGCAGGCAAAGAAAGATGCTTTCTGAAAGCAGGGAGCAGAAATGAGGACTCTATTTATCGTACAGTTTCCAAGTTTATGTTCAATGGAAGAACTTCTCCCCGGCAAATGAAGGGTGGTTTGAAATTTCTTCTGCATTCCTCCTCTTGTGGGATGTGCAACATATTCTTAGGACTTCCAATTCTTTCTTTGAGGACAGCTTTCCAGGAAAAAACAACAGCAACCTCATAGTGTGACAGGTGGAGTAGGAAGGGACAATTTAAAAAGAGAGAGACCAGTTGTTTTTCTGATTAGATGCAAAGTCGATGACAATGCAAACCTATACATGTTGCTTTCAGATGCAGAAAGTGCTGGTGCAATTTCCATGGCAACCAAAATGGGGGGGGGGGAGGGAAGATGTTTCTAGCAGGTCTAACTGTGGAATCATTAAAGTAACTCCGGGGGGTGAGTATGTGAAAACAGCAGTCAATAACTCTAAAGGAATGTTGTTCTAAGTATAGGAAGACAGAATTTAGAGCAATTTGAGGTAAGCCATCTTGCCCTGCACAGAGCACTCTGGGGGCTGGGGAAGAGAAAGATGTATTGGTTCCTTTGACATGAAGTAAAGCAGGATTAAAGGTAAAGGTAAAGGTACCCCTGACCATTAGGTCCAGTCGCGGATGACTCTGGGGTTGCGGCGCTCATCTCGCTTTACTGGCCGAGGGAGCTGGCGTTTGTCGGCCAGTGTGGTTAAGAGTGGTAGACATGTAATCTGGTGAACCGAGTTCGCGTCTCCGCTCCTCCACATGCAGCTGCTGGGTGACCTTGGGCTAGTCACACTTCTTTGAAGTCTCTCAGCCCCACTCACCTCAGAGTGTTTGTTGTGGGGGAGGAAGGGAAATGAGAATGTGAGCCGCTTTGAGACTCCTTCGGGTAGTGATAAAGCGGGATATCAAATCCAAACTCTTCTTCTTGTCCGCAGACAGCTTCTGGATCATGTGGCCAGCATGACTAAGCCACTTCTGGCAAAACCGGAGTAGCGCATGGAAACGCTGTTTACCTTCCCACCAGAGCAGTACCTATTTATCTACTTGCACTTTGACGTGCTTTCGAACTGCTAGGTGGGCAGGAGCAGGGACCGAGCAATGGGAGCTCACCCTGTCGTGGGGATTCGAACTGCCGACCTTCTGATCAGCAAGCCCTAAACTCAGTGGTTTAGACCACAGCGCCAGCCGTGTCCCTTACAAAGCAGGATTATTTGGGTCATAATCTCCACACTGTAGCAGACCTGAAGGTCTTGGTCTTAGATTTTAAGGTCCAGGTCCCATTCAATCCAGCCCAGATTTTAGCTGAAGCAATTTAATTAAGAAGTTTGGATGATAACACCCTTGCATTGTGGAAGCCACTGCTGTTTGCCAAACAAATGTGAACAGGCTGTTTCTGATTGGAAGCATTAGTTACAATGTTTTGTAATTTCTTGTTTAATTATGAGTTTCCGTTCCACGGCTTATTTAAGATTAGTTTCTTCCGCAGTTTCCTAACATTTAATCCTCAGCATTTATGCTGATATTATATCTGAGGCATAGCGGGATTGTTTGCTTGATTTCCACCACCCCTTTGCCTAAGGCTGTTGTTGTAATTAATTGTAAGGTTTCAATTCACATGGGCTTTGTAAATGCTTTATGGAACAAAAAATAGAGTTGACGCACCAAGGACTCCATTCAAAAAATATCTTTTAGCTGAGAACGGCATCCTGCCTCTTCCTTTCTCCCTGCAAATCTATGTAAGAAGGGTCTTGCGTCTCTAGATGTTGTGATAGTCACTAAAGGTGGCTTTAAAAAACCCACAGAGGATTTGTCTACCAATGGCTGCGAGTCATGGGGGCTACATAATATCTCCAGGATCAGAGGGACCATGATATTGTGTCACATTTGTGGGCTTTCCTGAGGTTTATGGCTGCCCACTCTGGGAAGTGGGATGTTGAACTAGATAGGTTGCTGTCTAGCGGGGCTCTTCTTATCTTCTGTCAGGGACTGGACTGAGGAGGAATGGTGGGAACCGCCCTCCCCTCTTCCTGCACCTTCCCGAGAAGAGGAGGAGAGTATAGATTTAGAACAGTGGTTTGCAGAAGGTCATAGTTCGGAGGCTGCAGAGGGGAGAAGCTGGGAAATATTGGAAGAGGAAGAGCAGGAAGAAGAAGCATAAGGGGAGAGACAGCTAACAGACTCAGTGTCTCTTGAAACCATTCCTGACCACCCCCTCTCCCAGAACAAGGTGTGTCTTGAGAGTAATAGAACATAAAATTCAGAGGCAGAAAACACAGATCAGTCGGCACAGGGTGACATAGAATAGGAGGGACTGAGGAGGTGGGACTTTACTTGGATCAACGCCATTATTTAAGACAGACTGCACTCCTTCATCTCTGTGAATATTGAATAAACTATATTCTTCTTGTTCTTCTGCTTCTTGGCATCCCAATGTGAGAGGGATAGGATTCCCTGAAGCCTTGACATCTTCTTAGCAATTATGAAATTAAAAATTGCCTTGCTGGGTCAAGCCAAGGGTCTATCTAGCAGCACCTGAATTATGGAGGACAAGGAATGTCAAGAGGCTTTAATGAAGTCCCTAGTATGCTTCTGAAAATAGTGATTAAGCAAGCCGTTGACCCTTTCCGTCCTTTGTAGTCCAATTATCTATCTAGTCCACATTTTGCATCCATCAATAGCCATGCAGATGCCCACATACATTCACTAAACATGCAGTGGGGATGATGGAATTACACTCGCTAGCACCATCCTGCTATGTGCATGCCTGCTAGTCTAGGTGTGTTTAGCATAAGGTGAGAATTGGGTTGCCACAAAAGTACAGTTCATGCATACAGGCCTTCCATGTCCTTGGGAGCCCTGTGTCCTCGGGGTTCCTGACCACGTGAAACCTACCATATCCTTGCTTGATCATAGCTGAGTCTGGTGTGGCACTCATATCTATCTCATGTCAGTTAGGCTGACGTGCAGTTTGTCAGTAAAACACGTTTCGCATGTGCAAGTCATCACTTAGCCAATTCGTTGTGAAGGTACCTATGTGCGACCTGTATTTGAAAACCTTGCATTCTGCATAGACAATATGCTAGCTGTGCACATCACATTTGTTTAGACTTGTGCTTCCTTTTGTGAGAATCCAAAATATGTGCGAGGTTTTAAACAATGGGAGCTCCCAGATGGACTGCTTTGAGTCGTAATCCAAAATGTCCAGGTTGTGGAAGTCTGCTGTATGCCAACTTAACGTTTAAAGCACAACACAGGGGGAAAATAATGTTTATCCGAAATAAATTGATGTATAATTGATGCAGCCTCCAGACATTTTTGAGGTGGGAAATGTGATTCATCATACGGTTCGAGTTTGTCACTCCTAAGAGTGCTTTTACACACTCCAGAATAGGCAAACATTGTTCTCCTACTTTTTACACGGATCTGCTGACACTGTCTCCAGTAGGTTCTTCTCATTGTGTTTTACTCAGTGCTTTTTTTCTGGCGATACTCAAGCACCAGCACCACCACCCCAAGCACCCTCCACCCTTCAAATGTTAAGTGTGGTACTTACTGTAACAACTTCAGGAGGAGTTGTTGTTTAGTTGTTTAGTCATGTCCAACCCCATGGACCAGAGCACGCTAGGCACTCCTGTCTTCCTCTGCCTCCCACAGTTTGGTCAGACTCATGCTGGTAGCTTCAAGAACACTGTCCAACCATCTCATCCTCTGTCGTCCCCTTCTCCTTGTGCCCTCAATCTTTCCCAACATCAGGGTCTTTTCCAGGGAGTCTTCTCTTCTCATGAGGTGGCCAAAGTATTGGAGCCTCAGCTTCAGGATCTGTCCTTCCAGTGAGCACTCAGGGCTGATTTCCTTAAGAATGGCTAGGTTTGATTCTTCACACTCTGCTCCCATCAGGGACCCAATATGCTCACTGGGACATCCTATTTTTGGTCCTTCTGAATGCAGAGCTTCAACCTCCGGAGGGCAGGGGCCACAGAAGTCTGTGTGGCAGTGAGGAGGGAGAATCTGACATTGAATCCCACTCTCCAAGGTCAAAGCTCCCTCTCTGCCCTCAGAGAGGAAGAAGATTCCTATGGACCCTAAGACATGCTCCCAGTCTTTCCCAAAGGAAACCCAGTCGGCATTTAAGCCATATTGCCATTTAAATATTCCTTTAAATAGTTGTGCAACAATTCACAGTAATGATGTTTGCTAGCAACTCAGAAAATTCAACCTTTGTGGAAATTGTCCATCTATTTTTGTATATGCACATGAAGTTTCCCATCCATGTCAAGCCACTTTTTGATTACCTAGAAATATCCATAAATATAAATAGGGTAGTTTCACACATTCTAATCTTTATATATGTCATCGCCAACAGAAAAGAATTATTTCAGTAAGGCTATTGTGAGATAGCTTCACTGTATAGCTTTTTTGACTGTTTCCTAGTAATGTCTTTCAGCAGATAAATTCATGATGCTTGAACTGGGGTATGTTCCCCCCTCACTTCCATCATGTCTGCCTGAAATAACATCCTATTAAGCAAAGTATTGACTATTAAATTGCTCTCTTGGTTTATAAGCCATTGCATTACAAGCCTCCCACTTCTCATTCCATGTATTTATTTTAATTGTGAATTCCATCATGAGTAGAATTCTGTGACTTTTACTCTCTCTCTCCGTGTTGCGATGAAGCCAGCTATTACTGAGTAATTTCTTATAAGGCGAAAAAAGATATCTGTTTTGTATCAACAAAACGTAGACAGACTAAGGAGGTTCTTTGTTTTCTTGAAAGGTCTTGTAATACAAGTGACAACAGAAGTTGAGGAAATGGCTCGATTGTGGGAATGTTTGGGAACGTGGATGATGATTTATAATTTAATATATCTCATCCTAACTTGCGCTTGCAAGTTCAACTAGCAGAGTAACATTCCCTTTTAAAATACACACAGCGGAAGTTGCTTTGATTCGCTAGAATCAACTTAATCTAGTTTCCTGGTTTGTCACTATATTTCCCCTTTGTCCCTCTTCAAATAAGACACAGCACACGTCTTCTATAAAAAGATATAAAAGGTTTACTCACGTACATTCTGTTGGAGACACAGTAAGATTCCCAAAAGAAGGCAGGCTTATGCATAGTAAAGATATATACAATTGGAATCTCTCTATGTGGGAGAGAAGTCCATTAGGCCCCAGTTGGCTGGAAGCCAACTGAGCATCCTTCCTGATAATCCAGGCGAGAGGCAAGAGAGAGAAGAGAGAGAATGGCTACATGACCTGTGCCTTTTGTTCTGACCTGCCCAGGTAAAGCCACTCCCACATCTAGCTGCAAGAGGAAGTTGTTTCAGTCCAGGTGACCAGGGAGTTGTGGCTGGAGGACTGAAACCCCTTCTAGCATTGTTGTACTTGACTGCTCTAGTGTTTACATCCCACATCGATCCTGGTGCATTTCAAACCTGAAGCCAGAAGTTTGAACATTAGGAGTAACTGCTTGAAAGCAGGAATGGTTTGCTTTGCAACTCATTTCCTAAAGGGGTTGTGGTTCTTCCTCTGGAGGTTTTCAAGTACACAATGGATAACCAAATCTCATGGGTGCTCTAGCTCTCCTGCATTGAGCAGAAGATTGGAATAGATGTCCTACAAGACCTCCTCCTAGTCTACGACTCTATGAATCCCCAACTGCCATTAATAGCAGCTGAGATCTAGCCATCGAAACCAGGCAAGCCATCAAAACTCAGGCTTACATCTATTGTGAGGTCTACATAGGAGTGGACCACAGCAGCTCAGAGAAGAAGCTTCCTCCTTTGAAATGGATTGATGTAGCAGTAACACCCTAAAACCATAAAAGCACTGTGGAATGGCTCTGTGAGTTGTTGTTGCTATTAGTTAAACTAGTTAGCCACTTTAACGTGGCCGAGGCACCCCAAAACTTACAAGCAAAGCTTACCGCACAGATACAACAAAGCTGAAGCAATGACAGTAGAGAAACATGCCCCTCATTACTGTAGCATAATCATTTAAATGTGCTCCAACCTGTTCTTGCTCAGGTTTGGTCCATGTTTCATGTTATTTCTTAAACAATTTATTATGTTGGCTGGCATCAACGGCATATCCTCAAAAACATTCTGGAAGCCCACTGGATCAGTTTGTTTCTGGGAATGAAACACCTGGATCATTGTCCATTTACATGGAGTAAAGAGGTGTCCAAAATCTGAGTCTGAGTCTTTTCTGAACTAAACAGAGCCAGATCTTCCAAACATTTGTCACAGGGTTTTGCTTTATAGATCCATCACCATCTTGCTTGTGCTCTTCTGGACACACACACTACTTTGTCAATGTCTTTCTTCAAAGGCAATACCCAGAACTTGGCACAGTACTCTAGATGTGACGTAAACATCAAAGAATACAGTTGACCTGTTACATAATGTGATCTTGACATTATGCTTCAAGGAATTAGGACTAGCATACAAGAACCTAAATGGTTTGGGACCATAGTACCTAAAAGAGCATCTTCCTTAGCATCAACCCTCTGGTTGGGGGTGACTCATGGCCATTTTACATGGCTAGATCATAGAATCATAGAACTGTAGAGTTGGAAGGGACCATGAGGGTCATCTCGTCCAGCCCCCTGCAATGCAGGAATCTTTCACCCAACATGGGGTTCAAACCCATGACCTTGAGATTAAGAATCCCATGCTCTATGAACTGAGCTATTGTAGAAATTTCTCAAACCCTCCAATATTGCAAAAATGAAAATGGGGAAAACATAATTTATTTTTGCATTTATTTAATACGTTTTTAACCTGTCCTTCATCAAATGATCCCATCATTTGGTTGACAGCATAAAACATTTGATTATCAATTGGTTAATAGCATAAAACACTTTCAACAGCATACTTATAATGACTTTTAACACTGGCGATCTCATGCTAAGCATTCGGTGCCTGATACCAACCACTCCACGCTAGTGCTCAGTGCTTTAGGCTCTGTTTTTGTCTAGCCTACAGTCAATCCATTGATTTAAAAGCAAATACAGGGACGTGGGTGGTGCTGTGGTCTAAACCATAGAGCCCAGGGCTTGTCGATCAGAAGGTCGGCGGGTCGAATCCCCGCGACGGGTTGAGCTCCTGTTGCTTGGTCCCTGCTCCTGCCAACCTAGCAGTTCGAAAGCACGTCAAAGTACAAGTAGATAAATAGGTACCACTCCGGCGGGAAGGTAAATGGCATTTCCGTGCGCTGCTCTGGTTCGCCAGAAGCGGCTTAGTCATGCTGGCCACATGACCCGGAAGCTGTATGCTGGCTCCCTCGGCCAGTAAAGCGAGATGAGCACCGCAACCCCAGAGGCGTTCGCAACTGGACCGAACAGTCAGGTGTCCCTTTACCTTTACCTTTTACAGGGTACGGGCAAAATGTTTCTAGAGGAATTAATAACTGAAGACAACACCTTTGCTCTTCCTTCCTTGCTGCCATTTTTGGCCTGGAACTGTGTATGTGATTCCTCCTCTTTTATTTCCTGCAAATATCTTCTCTGAAAGCTTTCTTTTCCATTAAGCCTTTGACACAACGCCTAAGTACTTGTAACAAATAGATGCATGCATAAAAGCAACGAACCCTCCTGTTTATCTCTGAGTTCTCTTTGGGAGCAAGGACCTTTTCCTCTTGTTCTTTAGAAGGCGCTATGAAGATGGTTCTTGTTCCAAAAAGGGTGATCTGGCTTACACATGAGCAAGAAGTGTCACCATTCGATTAACTGTTGTTGTTTTTTACTGCTCTAAACTGCAGAAGAAGAGAAAAATTCTGCGTTATAAATGTGTCATGTGGTGGCGATTATCATATTTATTCTCCTAAGCTAGAATTTATTGCCAGCTGAAGTGAGAGCCATTTGCACTGTCAGAGATTCCATAAATCAAGATATTAAGAAGTCATTTGTTTGGTGGGAGACACATACCTTGCTCACAATTCTAAGCAAATGCCTAGAAATTTGAGCAGTTCATGATTGCACTCCCCAGTGAGGTGCAATGCGGTGCAAATGCATCCATTCTGAACAGAAGCCCCATCTCTGCTCAATGGGGCTTACTCTCCAGTAAGTGTGTTTTGGAGTGCACTCAGTCAACTCAAAGACATTAGTGAATCTTCTGGATGAGAGTGCGTTCCAATTTAGAACCATATACTGTCCGAAGAATAGGACAGAAAACACTTGAAGGAGGATAATGAGTGAGAGGCTTACAAAGCCTTCCCACTTGCTCTGTAGTTCTTACTTCATTTATGGGGAATTAAAGAAACTGCAGTGGTTTATAAGCACTCCAGGCTAAGAACAGAAGTAGGAGTTCATTTATACTGAAGATGAGTAGGTGGAGAGGGTAATTTTTATTGCCTGCAGTAAATCTGTTTGTCTAATGCATTGACTAAATACTGAGCTTTCAGAAATGCTTACCCTTGTAGGGGGAAAATTGACCTCATAATGCTGTCAAGGTCAGGGAGTTTTGCTTGTCCTGTCATAAATGTAACTGCTGGTCCCCACAAAGTGAAAATGCCTTAGGGCAACATTAACTTCAGTGCCTAACTTAAATGCACGGGGTATATTTTGCATCTTAATTTCACTTGCCCATTGGTGCTGCCCTGCTTCCTGTTAAGCTTTTTTGAGCTAAAAGAAAGGTTCACAGTGCAATCTTAACCACGTCTATTCAAAAATAGGATGATCCAAGAATTCTGAGAAAGACTAGAGTGGAAATTGCTGGTGTTCTCTTACTCATCTCAAGTCCGGAATGGAAATCAACCCAGTGGATATGATTGGTATTTACTGTTGTTGCTTTCATCGCACAAATAATGTGTGATTGAGTGCCTCTTCCCCACTGGCACTGTGAATGAATTTGGTGGAATACCATAATGACAATGACTAAAGCTGTGGTCTCTCTCTCTCTCTCTCTCTCTCTCTCTCTCTCTCTCTCTCTCTCTCTCTGTGTGTGTGTGTGTGTGTGTGTAAAAACAATAGGTGTGCAGTTGCATTTAGATTTCAGGTATTTGTACCAGGATTCAATCCACGTAGTAGGATGCACATTGCTATCCGGGAGGGTTGGGTGGGTGACGCTCAGGCTGACTGCACTGCTTAGAGCAGCCCCAGCCTGCTTTTATGCCCGGGGAGAGGACTTGAGGGAAGACTGCATCCCACAGGTCCGCTCCCCAAGCCACACACCCCAGGACACCGCGGATTGGCCGATTCAAACTGTGGGCCTGGCGGTGCCCGTGATGCTCCGTGGCGGCCGGGAGGGAGCAGTAACCGCTGTAGAAAAATGGTGAGGCTCTGCGGGGCTGGGTGTGATGACCTGGGAGTCAGACTCAGACGCTGAACCTGAGGGATCCCAGCCTGCACATGATTCACTGCCTCCAGAACCAGCAGAGCCAGGGCTGGGGCCTGAGTCTCAAGGGGACTCACCTGTGCTGGATCCTCAGGTGCAGGCATCGGCTGAGGTTGATCTGGCTTCTAATGGGATGGAGGACTTATTGCCTGCAGGTGCTCCACTCCCCACCCAGTCAGGGGAAGCTGAGGTTGCCTCTGGGTCCGGTAACCCTCCAGCTTCTCCTGAGCTGCAAAGGCTAAGGGCAGAGAGGCGAAGGGAACTAAGTTCCCGCAGGAGGAGTGCTCGCCTCCAAGCCAGGAGAGGCGAGGCACCTGAGGATCGGAGCCGCCCTTTGCCTCGGGGCAGATAAAAGCCAGCCAGTCCCAGACCCAAGTTGCAGGAGCAACATCGGTGCTGCCTAGTTCCTGTTCCTGGTTCCTGCGTTCCTGACCTCAGCTTGGTTACCTCGGCTTCCTGACCTCGGCTTCCTGACCTCGGCTTCCTGACCTCAGCTTTGTTACTTCGGCTTCCTGACCTCGGCTACCTGACCTCGGCTTCCTGACCTCGGCTTCGTGACTTCGGCTTCGTGACTTCTGGCTTGCACTGACCTTGGACTGGACTAGACCTCGCCTATCGGATATCCCTTGGGACCAGCACAGTTTGCTCCTGCCACACCCGCACTCCCCCTTCGTTGGGGTGCGTTCGGGAGGAACCTGTCGTCATGACTGACCAGGCGGCTGCGCTGGTGGCATTGGCCCAGGAGAACCAGGTCTTGACCCACACAGTGCAGCAGCTAAGCAATGCGGTTACGGCGCTTCAGCAGCGTTTGGACGCCTTACCGGCTCCTGGTGCCGGCGCCCCAGCTCCAGGCAAGTACCCAGTGGCCCTGCCAGAAAAATTCGATGGGTCCCCGGGCAGCTTTCCCATGTTTCTCGCCCAGGCCAAACTGTATATTCAGGGGCGAGCCCGGGATTTCCCCGACGACCGCACCAAGGTGCACTTCCTGATCAGCTTGCTGAAGGACCAGGCGGCCAAGTGGGCGTTGCCGCTGCTCCGGCAAGACTCCCCCTTGCTGACAGACTATACGGGGTTTTGCAACCATTTTGAAACCGCGTTCGCCAACCCTCAGAAGGCGAGTCAAGCCAATCGGGCAATTCGGCGGTTGAAACAGGGCAAGTCCACAGTGGCCGCCTATGCCACGGAATTTCGGCTGTTGGCGCAGGACTTGACCTGGAATGATTCCGCACTTCGGGACCAGTATCTCGAGGGGCTTTCGGACGAGATACTGGACCAGCTGGCCACCTTGGATCGCCCCACCACGCTGGAGGCCCTCATCCAACGGAGTCTACAGATAGACGATCGGTTGGAGGACCGGCGCCAGGCCCGGGCCCGCCAGCACTCTGGGCTCCCGACTCCAGTGCTCCCCAGCAGTTCCATGGCCAGAGCCGAGTCACTGGAGGAGCCGATGCAGCTCGGGGCAGCACGGCCTCGCCTCTCCCCTTCGGAGAAGACACGACGTCGGGAGGGAAACCTGTGTCTCTACTGCGGGGGGAGTGGACACTACGCCCGAACCTGCCCTGAGAAACGCCAGCCGCAGGGAAACCGCCAACCCCAGTAGCCAATGGCCCAGGCTATCTGGGGTCCCAAGCATCACATGATGGGCCCTCACCAGTGGAATTGCAACACCTCATGATCCCGGTGCGTCTATACCCCCCAGGCGGGCCCTGGATTCTCACCCACGCTCTGGTGGATTCAGGGGCAACCCGCTCCTATATGGACTCTGCCTTCGCCGCTCAGCATCGGGTGCCGCTCCAGAACAAGCCAGAACCGGTGCAGGTGGAGGCAATCGACGGATGGCTCTTGCGGTCAGGCGCCGTTACTCGGGAGACCCAGCCCTTGGTCCTGTGCCACCAGCAGCACCGGGAGGTGCGTACCCTGGACATTGCCACCATGCCCCTGTTTCCCCTGGTGCTGGGGATGGACTGGCTGGAGTCTCACAATGTTCAGATCGATTGGGTCAATCGAACTGTACGCTTCCCAGACTCGGGTTCGATTGCTCAGTCCGAGATGCTTTCGGCCGCCTCCATGGGGGAGGCTGCGTCAACACTCCCCGCCGTGTACCGGGACTACGTAGACGTGTTCGAGGAACAGGGGGCAGACCGGCTGCCTCCTCATCGGTCTTTTGACTGCGGCATAGACCTCCAGCCTGGGGCGCCCCTGCCTGTGAGTCGCCTATACTCTCTTTCGGAGCCAGAGCGTGAAGCCTTACAGGACTTCCTTCACAAGAACCTGGAGCGGGGGTTCATTAGGCCCTCTACCTCTCCCACCGCCGCTCCAGTACTCTTCGTTAAGAAGAAGTGTGGGGAGCTTCGCCTCTGCCATGATTACCGAGCCCTGAATAAGATCACCATCCGAGACCGGTATCCCTTGCCCCTAATTGCAGAGTTGCTGGAGCGGGTGCAAGGGGCGCAGATGTTCACCAAACTGGACCTCCGGGGGGCTTACAACTTGATTCGGATCCGTGCCGGGGATGAGTGGAAGACCGCATTCGGGACCCGTTATGGGCAGTTCGAGTACCTGGTCATGCCGTTCGGACTATGCAACGCGCCCGCCGTGTTCCAACGGTACATCAACCACGTGTTCCAGGACTTGCTTGACAAGTATGTGGTGGTGTACCTCGATGACATTCTGATTTATTCCCGTGACCCAGCTCGCCACGAGAGTCATGTCCGGACCGTGTTGCAGCGCTTGCGGGAGCACCGCCTGTACGCTAAGCTCAGCAAGTGCGAGTTCCACCAGCGGTCAGTGGACTTCCTCGGACACCGACTCTCCCCTGACGGTGTACAGATGGACCCCGGGAAGGTGTCTGCGGTTCGAGAGTGGGCGGCGCCGCGGAACCGCAAGGACCTACAGCGGTTTTTGGGGTTCGCCAACTATTACCGGACATTCATTGTGGACTATGCTCATCGCACCACCCCGTTGACCCGACTGCTGCGCCCCAAGACGCCCTTCGCCTGGGATGAGGAGGCTGAGGTGGCATTCCAGGGATTGAAAGCCTGTTTCCAGAAGGCGCCAATTTTGCAGCATCCTGATCCCTCTCGTCCCTTCGTGGTGGAGACTGACGCCTCCAGTACGGCTCTCGGTGCCGTCTTGTCCCAGCAACACGGACCTGATGCGCCACTGTTACCCTGCGCCTACTACTCCCGGCAGCTCCTTCCGGCGGAGCGTAACTATACTGTGTGGGAGCGGGAACTACTGGCCATCAAGGTGGCCTTTGAAGTCTGGCGCCATCATCTTGAGGGGGCACGACACCCAGTGGAAGTGAGAACCGACCACCGGAATCTGGAGTACCTCCAGACCACCCGCAGGCTGAACCAGCGGCAGATCCGGTGGGCACTGTTCTTCTCCCGGTTCCAGTTCCGGATCCGCTACATCCCCAGCTCCCAAAACCAGAAGGCGGATGCGCTGTCCCGGAAACCGGAGGACATTGCAGAGACGGTGCAGCAGGCGGCCCCCACAACGATCATCCCACCAGCGGCCTTCCTGGCTGTTCATGAGACTGAGTCGCTGCGGGACCGAGTGCGGAGGCAGCAACGGGTCGACGCGTGGGCTCAGGAACGGGTCCAGGAATTGGCCAGTGGATCGTGCCCTCGATACCCAGAACTGGTTGTGCACCAGGGTCTGCTGATGCACCGTGGTCGGTTGTACATCCCACCAGGGCCTTTGCGGGCCGAGGTACTCCGAATGTCACACGACGCCCCGGCAGCTGGCCACTTCGGGAGGTATCGGACCACCCACCTGGTCAGCCGGGAGTTCTGGTGGCCCCGCTTGAAGGCCGACGTGGCACGGTACATTGGGGGGTGCGAGGTCTGCCGGCGAGCCAAGGGATCGACCGGGAGACCTGCGGGACTGCTACAGCCACTGCCAGTTCCCCCTCGTCCGTGGCACACGGTTTCATTGGATTTCGTGGTAGACCTACCCCCATCCCGTCAGTGTACCTGCCTCCTGGTATTCACAGACCACTTCACTAAAATGGTGCACTGCGCCCCGTGCCCGTCTGTACCCTCAGCCAAGGAGACGGCGCAACTGTACCTACAAAACGTCTTCCGCTTACATGGCCTATCGGAACGTTTGATCTCCGATCGTGGTGCCCAGTTCACCTCCCGGTTCTGGCGCGCTCTACATCAGGCTCTCGGGACGGAGGTCTGCCTATCTTCGGCCTACCATCCACAGACGGATGGACAGACCGAACGGGCAAACGCGGTGTTGGAACAGTACCTCCGGTGCTACTGCAGCTTCCACCAGGACGATTGGGTCGACCACCTGGCGTTGGCCGAGTTCGCATATAACAACGCAGTGCACGCTTCCACCCAACAGACCCCGTTCCAGGCAAACTATGGGTACCACCCGCGGTTGTTTCCAAGCGTACTGCCGGCATCCGCAGTTCCCGCAGTGACAGACTGGCTACAAGAGCTCCAGTCACAGCAGCAGCTTCTGACGGAGCAACTGAGCCAGGCCAAGGACGCGTATAAGGCCCAGGCCGACCGTCACCGTCAGGAGGGGCCGGAACTCCATGTCGGAGACCTGGTATGGCTCTCCACCCGCCACCTGCACCCCTCTCGGCCTTCACGGAAGCTGGATGCCCGCTTCACCGGCCCATTTCCGATCGTGGACCGGGTCTCACCTGTGGCATTCCGTCTCCGGTTACCCGCGACCCTGAAGGTCCACCCGGTATTCCACCGGTCCCTACTCAGTCCGGTCGCCCCGGCCGACGAGTTCCACCCAGACCATCCACGACCGCAGCCAGTTTTGGTTCAGGGGGAGCCCGAGTATGAGGTGGAGCACATTCTTGACTCCCGATACCGCAGGGGGAAGCTCCAATACCTCATCGACTGGAAGGGGTATGGGCCCGAGGATCGGTCGTGGGAACCAGCGGAGAACGTCCACGCGCCTGTCTGCCTCCGTGATTTCCATGCGACTTACCCCAGCAAGCCTGGTCCGGCCCCTCGGTTGAGGGGGGGGCCTGGGAGGGGGGATGGTGTGATGACCTGGGAGTCAGACTCAGACGCTGAACCTGAGGGATCCCAGCCTGCACATGATTCACTGCCTCCAGAACCAGCAGAGCCAGGGCTGGGGCCTGAGTCTCAAGGGGACTCACCTGTGCTGGATCCTCAGGTGCAGGCATCGGCTGAGGTTGATCTGGCTTCTAATGGGATGGAGGACTTATTGCCTGCAGGTGCTCCACTCCCCACCCAGTCAGGGGAAGCTGAGGTTGCCTCTGGGTCCGGTAACCCTCCAGCTTCTCCTGAGCTGCAAAGGCTAAGGGCAGAGAGGCGAAGGGAACTAAGTTCCCGCAGGAGGAGTGCTCGCCTCCAAGCCAGGAGAGGCGAGGCACCTGAGGATCGGAGCCGCCCTTTGCCTCGGGGCAGATAAAAGCCAGCCAGTCCCAGACCCAAGTTGCAGGAGCAACATCGGTGCTGCCTAGTTCCTGTTCCTGGTTCCTGCATTCCTGACCTCAGCTTGGTTACCTCGGCTTCCTGACCTCGGCTTCCTGACCTCGGCTTCCTGACCTCGGCTTCCTGACCTCAGCTTTGTTACTTCGGCTTCCTGACCTCGGCTACCTGACCTCGGCTTCCTGACCTCGGCTTCGTGACTTCGGCTTCGTGACTTCTGGCTTGGACTGACCTTGGACTGGACTAGACCTCGCCTATCGGATATCCCTTGGGACCAGCACACTGAGGAGCTGTTGTGGCGGGCAGCAACTGCCGTTCACCATGGTACGGGTAAGTGGCCATTCTCACAACTAAGTATATCTATGTATACACAAATGCAACTGTTTAAAACTGCCAAGAAGAACTTGTAGAATGTATCACATTAGCCATGTACTGTGGCCTGTTAGGTTCCTGGCCATTTATACAATGAGAGACCACATAAGGGTGCTGTGCTATTTTTGACTTGGGGGGACACAAGCTAGGCAAACCGAAATTAAAATAACAAGGACTGCTTACCGCCAGCTGGGGGCAAGTGGCAGTTGCGGCCCAGCATGGTTGTGGTTCAGGCAGGGGTTCATCCTCCTGCCCTGCATGGCTGATGGACGACATCATATCCTTCCCCTCTGGGTTGCTGGTGACCTGCCTGTGAGCTGGAACAATCACAGGCAGGCAAATGAGCTTGGCTTGTGTGGCAAACCGGACTGGTGACTTCAGCCCCTGGTCTTTGCTCCGTTCTACTTGCTGTACATTTCAGCAAGCCACAGTTGGACTCACCAGCTCAGTCGGAGCTGGATTTGAAATGACAAATCCCTTTGCTTGTTTAAATTGGTCCACAACAGATTAATTTATTTTCCTCCTAAAATTGATGGCAGTTTCCATTGAAAAAGAGCGCTGCATTTTGAATTGCCCATATATTTAAGCTGTAATACTGACACATCCTTCTACATTGACCTTTTGACAATTTCTTTCTGGTCTGTTGTCCATTTCATCCCTGTCTCTATTTACTACTCAATATGCCAATGAGAAATGGGGGTTATATGTTTGCTAGTCAAAGTGTAAAATATGGAAAGGTCAAAGTAGTAAAGTAGCATATTAGGAATAGAAATTATGATCCCACTTTTTCAAGACAAAGTGAGCAATAAGGGAGAGAGTGTTCCGTGACAAAGTCTTTGGCCAATTACCAGAGGTGCTGTTAGTTGAAAAATTGTGTGCAATATTCTTTTCATATCCAAAAAACTAAGTTTTCTTCTATTGGGAATTCCATATCCATTTAAAGATTTACTGTGCAAGCCTGTGCATGTTTGCTTTGAAGTAAGTAATATCTTCTCCAGGACTTATTCCCTAGCCTAGTAGGTTTCTCATATTGCACCCTCAGAACTCACAAAGCATGGTATTTATGGTATTTAAGGATGTGATGATGCTGTGAGATCATGGGCTCACATGACTGTCTCCAGTGCTGGTACAACTGGTACTGAAGGACAATATTATGACATTGTGTGAAGAAAGTTTGTGTATTTGATTTGGTTTTGTTGGTCTCACTCTTAAGCCAGGTAGGATTTGCTCCTTTTATCTGGCATGTTGTACATATCTCTTTATATCCTTTAATGAATTTGGGGAGAAGACAGCCATTGCTCTTCTCATCCATTCTGTCCCATATCCTATCACCCACAGGTCATCGCCTGCCATCAAGCACACATGGAAACTTATTTGCCATGGCAGGTACACAAGGAGTAGATAACAGTGTTGGGAGAGGAATGGGCAGAAAAAGCAACATCTGCCCTGACTTCCATTGCAGAATGCAATGCACACTGGTTTGCCTTCAGTGGCTGGCTTAGAAGATAGCAAACATCCGGAAAGCCAGACCTACACAACTTGTGGTAGCACACATATTCCTATGCCTGTTCACTAGGGAATTATTACATTTTTGTTTTGTCTATGATGGGCTGCAAAAACCTGGGGAGTGCAACTACCTAATAGGTGCCACAGTCTAACTGTGATCTATGTTCAGCTTGGTAAATTGCAAGTTGCACAGGATTGTCTTAAGCTGTAACGGCGATTTGGTGGTTATGCCAGGGTTCAGCATTAAAATGCTGGCATTTAACAGGAATTTACACATGGGAAGTAGCATGAAATGGTTGTTGCATCCCCCTCTCCCCATTGTCTAAAAGCAACAAAGGTTTGAGCAGAGTTATTAGATTAGGGCTGCCATACGTCCGGGCAGAATTGTTTAAAATCAGTGAAAATGGCAGGGAAAACCA
The DNA here is from genome assembly GCA_034641385.1 of Darevskia mixta. NCBI lineage: Eukaryota > Metazoa > Chordata > Lepidosauria > Squamata > Lacertidae > Darevskia > Darevskia mixta. The sequence continues at coordinate 16,606,733 of JAWWNH010000017.1, forward strand.
GGGCATATGGCATCCCATGTTGGAAATGTTGTTTTGGATGGATTTCCTAAATAATAGCTTTAAAAACTTCAATTTTGAGATTGCCATATGGTCCAGTATATCTGAAGGAGCTTCTCCACCCCATCAATCTACCCGGACACTGAGGTCCAGCGCCGAGGGCCTTCTGGAGGTTCCCTCACTGCGAGAAGTGAAGTTACAGGGAACCAGGCAGAGGGCCTTCTCGGTAGTGGCACCCGCCCTGTGGAATGCCCCCCCCACCAGATATCAAAGAGAATAACATCTACCAGACTTTTAGAAGACATCTGAAGGCAGCCCTTTTTAGGGAAGCTTTTAATGTTTGATTGATTATTGTATTTTAGTATTTTGTTGGAAGCCGCCCAGAGTGGCTGGGGAAGCCCAGCCAGATGGGCGGGGTAATAATAATAATGATAATAATAATAATAATAATAATAATAACAATAATATATTATTATTATTATTATTATTATTATTATTATTATTATTATTATTTTGCAAAAAAAAGTTTAACAACTCTGCCGAAAGCTCAACCACTTCTTGAAAAATGGCAACCCTATACTAGATGCTTCAAATAGGAAACCTACAGTCTGTATCCTCAAAATGAATTCCCTGCTCATCTACCTGTACAAGCTCAGCCAAGCTCTTCATTCTTCTCCAAAGCTGTATTCAGTCGGTCAGTCAGATCTGCATCAACATTAGAGGATCAATTGTCCAGCCAGCAGAAAGGAAAACATGTTGATGTAAAAACAAGCAAAAAGAATGCTTCTTCCTCCTTTTACTTTGATAAAAAGTTTGTTCAGAAATAACCTCATGTATAATTACAAACATAATTTGCAACCAGCTGTTTCTTCATATTAGAGGATGTTAGCCCTGTTTAGACCATCGCTGAATTCACAGGGGTGGCATGTGCCCTGCACAAAGTCACCGCCATCTGCACAAATCAATTGTTGGACAGGGTGAATGACTCCGAGACTTGTTCTTTGAATGTGAAATTGGGTGTCAGTGCAATTAGGAGAAACTGAATGATGGCTTCCCAGAACTTATCAATATTCTTGCACCTCATCTGCCAGTTGAAGGCTTGCTCTTCACAACCAGCTCCAGATTTTAGTGTCTAGAACAGCCTCCACCCACATAGTGCCCACCAGATACTTTGAACTGCAACACCCATCAGCCATGGGCAGGCAGGCACTTGGTTGGAGAAGGCTGGTCAGGCATAATTTTATCTCTTAGGTTTATTTTGCCCTTTTGCTGCTCATATATACACTTTATCCCACAAATTATCCCACCACTCCATTAAAATAAAATCTCAAGACACTGTAATTAAAACAATAAGAAAACACAATATAATCAATGATGATATATTGGTGCACACTGCCCCAATCTTTGAATGGTGAATGTTCAAAGCATTGCCACCCCAAAAGGATCTTGCATCTCCCATAGCCAGAGCCTTGAATTCCAGCAGAAATGAGGTCTCTCTCTCTCTCTCTCTCTCTCCCCTCCCTCCCTTTCCAGTCTGCAGCTTTTTTCTCTAGGTCGCAATCACAGCAAACTCTGCCCTGAAACTCTGGCTTTGTCCTTTTAACTACATACAGCAGTGGTGGCTAACCTTGACACTCCAGATGTTTTGGGACTACAACTCCCATCATCCCTGACCACTGGTCCTGTTAGCTAGGGATGATGGGAGTTGTAGTTCCAAAACATCTGGAGTGTCAAGGTATGAGCTGGAGAAGGGCCCCACCCAAACCTATTCTTCTAGAAAAGTTGGTGCAGGAACTGACCATAAACACTTCCCTCATTCTCTTAGAATGGCAATGGCACCCACCTGAGAGGTGCTGGAACTGAGTTCTGGTGAGTTCCAGCTGGAAAAAAAAACCCTGCTCTCCAACCCATGATAGCCTCTTTTCATTTGTTCTCTCAATGGTCCATCACCCAGGCAATTAGCTTTTTACCTTTGCTAGGATTGTAGGGGTCTGGCACAATATATTTGAATAGTTTCATTGGTTAAAAAAGAAGAAGTTCCTTTGCCAGTAGCATGAGTAAACCAGCATGTTTGGAATAGAGCTGTTTTTCCCACTCTGATGTGCTAGTTTACCCAATGCAGTGTGTGGTGTTTTTTTAAGTGCAGGGACAGTCAAAACAATGAGATCTCACCTAGAATCTGAAGTGATGTTGTCTAGAATGTTACCACCTTGGTCTACAAAATCATTCTGCATAAAGTGTAGAACGGTTGCCAGAGGAACAACCACCACCACCTGAATCACTCTCTGTCTCTGTAAATGTGTTTTGACGTAGTTTAGATTATGGATTGTGATTTGGGAAACAAATACTTGTTCTCTCTCAAAGCTCTATTTTATCTTAATGAAGATTGGAAAGTAAATTGGGTAAGTAAAATCTTATTAGTATGAAGCTATCAGAATGTATTTCTTTCGTTCAGCTTGATGCAGTTCCATTGGGATTTTGGACTCTGCATCCCATTTTATTGCTAAGAATGAGAAATATAGAAATCCATACAGTATATGGCTGCTAGGTACACTTTGGAAAATGTAATTACTGGCTTCATCCATTTTATTTTATGGTATTGAGTTTAAAGAAGCCAGAAAGATAAGATTAGATATTTACTCAGATATAGCTTGGATAAGATGAAAACCATGTCAGTCTAATTATCCACTGCAGGCTCAAACTAAAAACTGGATTTTTGCTGAGTTCTTGATCTCTCTACAAATCCACATAATAAATCTTCTGGCTGGATATATCCAAATTGATCAGTTTGATTCAAGCCTTTAAAAAAATCAATAGTGTCTTTGAATTTCATAATGTCAGGTTATTTTACTCTGCAAACACTTAGCACTTATACTGATGCTTTCCCCAGACATTCTCATTTTCCAGAAAACTATAGGAAAGCTAGAGATGATTGTTCTATGGGGTTCCCCCGCAGGACTTATCAGAACCAAACAAGATGCAAAATTCTCCATTGTCTTTTCCTTTCCAGCGCTGTCTCCTCTAGCTGGAAATAACAATCTTGCAGTAGACTTTCCCTGAGTTGCTGTTAAGATATTATAAAAACTGGAGAGACTTCTAAATGCCAATCTTGTGATGGCCCCTTCAGTGATGACCCCTCCAATAGTCATCTTCCAGCAGTTCCTGCTAGTCAACATCTCTTTGGTTTAATTTCAACTCCTAGTGAGGTCTTTGCAGTGTGGTCAATTTAATTTTGTATCAGTAGTTTAATTTATTTACTATTTCCATTTGTAGGCTGCTTACTATCCGGAGATCTTAAAGTGGTTTACAATATGTATTTACACACACACACACACACACACACACACACACATGGATGTAACTAAGGTGGAATCTGCACACATATATGAAACACTTAAAATGTTTTATTTGCAGCTGTATAGCTGAGTCCTAATTTGCTGTGTGCATGGAATGAGGTCAGCTCACAGAATAGGATACCCTGCACTCCAATCTAGTGCATCAGTGAATATAATAGTAATAGTAATCGTAATAATAATAATAATAATAATAATAATAATAATAATAATAATAATATTTATTTATTTATTTATACATACATACATACATACATACATACATACACCACCCATCTGGCTGGGTTTCCCCAGCCACTCTGGGCGGCTTCCAACACAAGATTAAAAATACATTAAAACATCAGTCATTAAAAACTAAGTAGAGGTTCCACAGTAGTAGTAGTAGTAGTAGTAGTAGTAGTAGTAATAATAATAATAATAATAATAATAATAATAATAATAATAATTTATATCCCAACAGAATATTAAAAACATGATAAAACAACAAACATTAAAAACTTCCCTAAACAGGTCTGCCTTCAGATGTCTTCTAAACATCAGATAGTTGTTTATTTCAACTATCTGATGTTGATAGTTGGGTGGGGGGAGTCACATACAGTCCTCTAACTAGTGTGGAGCATGTTTGCTGGTGTTACTATTGCTCTACCTGTGGCAATGTGTGCAGGAATGCAGTGACAGCCATCTTGCCAAAGAACTGGAGGGTTAAAAATACCTGTCCCTTTCTATCTCTGTTGTTCTCCAGACCATATATATATATATATATATATATATATATATATATATATATATATATTCCAAAAATTGATTTTTCTCTTCAGAATAATCATGCATATTGCATACCTGGTCCTGAGCAGAATACCAAGCTTGTAATTCAATTGCAAGGTTTTGCTTCCTCTTTATAAATCACTTGAAGTCTGCTCTTATGTCAGCAGAACTCTTCAATTGAATTATGTTCTTCTACTCAATCAAGACTCATCTATATCATATTATGCCGTTGTGGAGCTTGCTTTGGACGATGGCTCTCTTCGTATCTCAGTAACCTCAAGTCACACCAGCTCAACTATGCTGTCATTTTCAACGGTACAGTTGTTTGGACAAACTAGGCACTTTGATAACAATTACTGCAGTCTTGGACTTTCTTAAGGCTCAATAGGTTGGATTCATTGCAGACCCATTGTAGTCAACAGGGAATTAATCACAGCACCATCCTAATCATGTCTGCTCAGCCCTATTAAATCCAATGGGTTTCAGTCTCAGGCCACAATCCTAATGTGACCTACCAAACAGTAAGCCCCGTTGACTGCAGTGGGACTTTCTTCTGAGTAGGCATGGTTAATTGCTGCCTCAAGTCACTAACTTAGGTCCTCTTGATTTCAGTGAGTCTACTTTAAGCATGGCCAAGTCTGGATCCAACCAGATGTTTATCTACCGAAGTATATTCGACGTCTCTGTGCAATTCAATCACATCCAGTTTATGTACTATAAATAAGAGGAAAAACTTAAATGGCTAAAACAGAAAAGAAACAGACTTATACAAAATCTCAATAGCAGAGCCATACAGAAACAAACAAAATCGAAAAGAGCTTCAAAAACATAACAAATGAAACACGTGAGCAAATTTACAAGAGAAATTGTTGAGCATAATCTTGATAAATTATCCCAATAAATAGGGACTCTCTCTGAACAAATATCTCCTCTACTTACCTTCCACATATCTCGCAAAGCTTGTCAGCTTCATCAGCAAAGCTATTTCCCAGATAATTTTGTGCCATGCTTTAAAACTCACAGCACATTTATATCTTAATGGAACTTCTGTATATTTTTTTATCTGTTCTCGACATGTTACTCTACATCACAGGTTTTAGTTGGATATAATAACCTGCCATATATAATTCTTTCTTACAGCAAGGACTTCCAAATTATCTATCAATGGACAATTCCAACAACAGCTATGGTTTAAATTTCTATCTGTTCAGAAGTTAGCATATATTTATATACCAAATCTTTAAATAGTTTGGGTTTGGGTGCCCATGGGGCTGCTACGTCTGATACCATCTTGTTAGGCTTTCTAAGATCAGAAGGAGAGGTCCTTCACAGTTCTGTCTAGGGGTGCAGGCATTACTATTGATGTCAAGAGAGAAGAATTTTCCCCAATATTATGGTATATTATGCCTTGTGAAGCATTGTCTTTCGCTGACTGGTAAAGATAGTTTCATTCATTCTGGCAAGAATTATCTGTGAAGGCCATCTTTATCTGTGACCAATGCCTTTGTTGCTTTTAAATGTATTTTTACTATTGTATTTTTAAAATTGCATTATTGCATTATGATTTTAAATTGTTGTAAAATACATAGGCCCTAGAATGGTGGGATATAAATCTTTATACAAATAAAATACTACAGCGGTTGATTACGTTTGTGGGGGATGAAGCCATCTCTTCCTCCTCCTCTTCCCTGAGCTCAGCAACAACAACACTGGCAGGGGAAATAAGGACATTCCAGGATCAAATCAGAAACCGGGATAGCTTCTGTAATTCCTGGAAAACCAGGACACTTGGAGGGTATTGCTAAAGGCAAACAGTGAATAATTACTATGCAGTGCCAGATTTACATATAGGCTAAACAAGCTATAGCTTAGGGCCCCACTCTCTTGCGGGGCCCCAAGAAAATTTAAAGGAAAAAACCCTGGATGTTCATTTCCAAAATATAAGATTAAAAGCAAATAAAATAAAACCTACATACAGCAACAGTGTTTTGTGCTCTGTAGGCTCCTATGATGTAAGTAATGGGCCCCGCCTGCTAGCCTGCTCCCTAAAATATCACTGGTTTGCTCATTTCTATATATAGGGTGCCTACATTCTGCATGGACTGGTTGCATGTCAACATGTGCAAATGGCTTTAGATACCTATTAGGTCCATAAATTACCATATAGCATATAAAAAGTTAAAGGGACCCCTGACCATTAGGTCCAGTCGCAGACGACTCTGGGGTTGCGGCGCTCATCTCTCTTTACTGGCTGAGGGAGCCGGCATACAGCTTCCGGGTCATGTGGCCAGCATGACTAAGCCGCTTCTGGCGAACCAGGGCAATGCACGGAAACGCTGTTTACCTTCCCGCCAGAGCAGTACCTATTTATCTACTTGCACTTTGACGTGCTTTCGAACTGCTAGGTTGGCAGGAGCTGGGACCGAGCAATGGGAGCTCACCCCGTCGCGGGGATTCGAACCGCCGACCTTTTGATCGGCAAGCCCTAGGCTCTGTGGTTTAACCCACAGCGCCACCCACGTCCCATATAGCATATATTCAATGCAAAAAACAGTGAAAATTTGTTGTTGACAAAGGACAGCTGGACATATAAAGGGCCCCATTATCTTCAGTAGCATAGGGCCTCATCAAACCTAAATCCGTCCCTGATTGTAGGCCTCTACAAGCATACAACAGGACAGGGAAAGGATATCACTTTGTAATGACGGCATGACAACATCCTCCTCTCAATCTGCATGTGAAATGGACCTCAAAGGCAAAAATGACTATCCGGGTGCTTTAGCTTTTCTTACATCGCATTCCTGTAAGCCTGAGGCAAGCTACAAGCCCTCTGCCCCTGCTACTACTGTGCCACTTAAAGGCTGCTGGATATAAGGAGAGTGAACAGAGCAGCTTCGTTATGCAAAAGGCATAGCAATTGATTCCCACGCAGCCCCATTCAGAGTGATTTAGTCGACGATGGGAATGGCACAGAAGATGTTCCTAGGGAATTGTGCCCTTTCTATATCCCTGCTGATCAGGATTCTTGTCATTGTTCTAATGCTGCCTGTCTTCATGTCACCGAGTTTGTTATTTATTGATTACGCTGACACCAGCAATAAAGAGAGAATTGTTTTACATCTCAGATGAGGATGTGTTTCATGATTCATCATATGCGAGCCAATTGCAAATTATTCTCTCTTGTATTTCCCTATGAAAGCAAATACATAATAAATCCTGACAAGGGATCCTGTAAGAGACTTTCACACACACACACACACACACACACACACACACACACACACACCCCTCCCGCACTACTTCTTTCATTAGAATGCATAATTTTATATTTTTATTTATTTTGGCAAAAAAAATCTTAAGCCAGGGAAAGGTTGTACATAAGTGCTTCAAATGAGCAAAGAAATTAAAACCCCACCCGGATACTCCACAGAATTGCTGTGTCCCCATACCACTCATATAATAATAATAATAATAATAATAATAATAATAATAATAATAATTATACCCCACCCATCTGGCTGGATTTCCCCAGCCACTCTGGGCGGCTTCCAGCAAAATATTAAAATACAATAATTCATCAAATATTAAAAACTTCCCTATACAGGGCTGCTATTCTTCACAGATGCCTGGTTCATAGTTCTGATCAAGAAATTATTGCCACTACAACAGGAAGGTAGACAGGAGTTGAAGGGTTATTTGAGAAAATCTGTATTATCCATCACATTGGTACGCCACCCATCTTCCTCTGTCAGGCTCAGGGAATCAGGTCCCTCCCTCTTTGGCAGCAAAGAAGCAGATAAAAAAAGAAGAGTTCTTACCAATTAGTTTATTCAATAATCACAGCAAGAGATGTCAATATATTAGATAGCTTTTACAGTAGGTCTGTTTCCCATATGGTTTGATACCAGTGGTCCATACTGACTCCTGCCAGGTCCCTCTAGTGCAGTGATGGCTAACCTTGACACTCCAGATGTTTTGAGACTACAACTCCCATCATCCCTGACCACTGATCCTGTTAGCTAGGGATGATGGGAGTTGTAGTTCCAAAACATCTGGAGTGTCAAGGTTAGCCATCACTGCTCTAGTGTCTAGATATGATGCTCCTAGCTGCTGATAGTAGGTGGCGTATGAGTTCTTTGTAGTGTGAGTTGTTGTCTTGGGAAATGTTTAATAGGGCCAGTTCTGGAGTTGCTTCTAATACCTGCTTTGTTATTTTGCATATTTCTTGTAGGACTGATGTCCAAAAATGGTTGAATTTTGAGGCGTTCCCACCACTTGTGGATATATGTGCTTGTAGTAGTGAAACCTCTCAAGCATTTAGGTGAGGTTCCTGGGTGTATCAGCAGAAGCTGGCTTGTTTTCATGTTAAGACTAACCCACGGTTAAGGGATTGGGCAACACACAAATGTATAAGTCACCCAAAACAGATATGGTTGGAAGCATCCAATTACCTCATGTCCACTCTGGAGGAGAAGGAAAGTATTCAAGCCTGAGATAAGAACAGGGTAAACTGAAGAGCTTAATAGAGATCTGAAGCTAGGTTTCCCCTCAATGAATTCTAAGTGTTATCACCTGACAAAATATAGTGAGTTGCAAAGCAACAAACCATTGTGTTGGTAATTCTCCACAGCATCAAGAGTTGCTATGCACTCTGTGTGGGGCTTTTGAATTATGGTGCTGGAGGAGACTCTTGAGAGTCCCATGGACTGCAAGAAGATCAAACCTATCCATTCTTAAAGAAATCAGCCCTGCGTGCTCACTAGAAGGACAGATGCTGAAGTTGAGGCTCCAGTACTTTGGCCACCTCATGAGAAGAGAAGACTCCCTAGAAAAGACCCTGATGTTGGGAAAGGTTGAAGGCACAAGGAGATGGGGACGGCAGAGGATGAGATGGTTGGACAGTGTTCTCGAAGCTACTAACATGAGTTTGGCCAAACTGCGAGAGACAGTGAAGGATAGGCGTGCCTGGCATGCTCTGGTCCATGGGGCCACGAAGAGGGTTTTGGTTCTATGGTTTTATGGTTTGCAGTAACATCTAGTACATGTAGGGGAAAGCACATAGAAACCATTACTGCAAATTTCACTGAATATTTGAAAACATGAGAAACACACCTTGGTATCAGTTTATTATGTTTTGTATTAAATAAGTAATGTGCACAATTTGGAGAATACATTTCATTTTTATTAATTACTAATTTTACTAATTTCTCCTTTTAAATAGTGAGTAGTGACTTTAATGCAAGCTCATGTAAATTCTGTTTCTGGTTAAAATTTTGTTATCTCACTATTATGGTCTAAGGACTAATGGTTTTTCAATGTGGTTGTTTCAATTTACATCAGGTTCTGTGTAGCTGCTTCTTTTTCTTTATTATGTACATAATGACATAGTGTATGTGATGCTTTAACAGAATAAAAAAAACAAAGTTAGCAAGTAAGAGAGATCGATCGAGAGAGATCATTGCCCATTCCTGTATTTTGACAGTGGAGGGATAATAGAGGGAAGGAGAGAGAGACCTTTCATCCACGCAAAAGGAGTTTCCATTGGGGTATAACTTGACAAGCTATATTTATTTTTAATATTAAATACATATAAAGTAAAGAAAAGGACGATTTTTTCTATGTAAGTGATATCTAGCTTTGCATATATTGTAGTGATGGAAATGGACTTTATCCTATTCAGAAAGTATCAGAATTTAAATTTTTCAGCTTTCTTTCTTTCTTAAAAGCAAATCACTCAGGATCACAGTTTAATTAAAATAAACTCTGTAATAGAAAAGGGAATGAAGGCTCTTACAGATAATGTTAACTTGCTATTAAAATCACTCATGGCAAGCACAGCTCCAGAAGCTTCAGATTAGGATGCAATTATTGGAGACTTTGCAAAGTGCATGGGACAGATTCTCCAGCTCTTGTGCTTAGCTTTGTGGAGTAATACCACAGTGTGCAGGTGAGCAAGAATTTTCACTGGCCCTGCTTACAAAATAGATTGAGATTAACAGCACACTCCTATACCTGCCTAATGCAAATAAAGTCCCATTGGGTTTAATGAAGCACAGTACGGCAGCCTGAAGAGTCAACTCAGCATGAATTTCTTTCTGAATAGACTCTTCTAGTGACTCACAATTGGGCTGCAGAGTTATGGGGAGTTGATGCTAGAGATGGAAAAATCTTTCCGTTTTGGTCCTCCATGTTCCTCATTCTTCCAGTCTTAAATTCAGTTCTCCACATGTCTGCAAGAATGTTCAATTTTCAAAAAATAAAATCCCATGAAAATTCATTTTAGTGTGAATTTCTGATAATAAGTACATTTATGTATGCAGTTTTTACTAATATACATTTTTTTACAAGCACTTGCTCCACTATAATGCATTTCTGTTTGTTAATTTCACGAATGCATGCATTTTTATGCACATTTTAGTGTACACATAATTTGGCTGCAGACTTTCATTGCAAAATTCAAAGAAGTACAAATGTCAAAGGATGGCTGTTTCAGTTCATATATTGTTTTTAAAAGTGCATTTTTAAAGAACAACAACATGAATTTCATAGATTTTCCTTTAAATCTGAAATGAATTGAACCAGACTTTTAGAAGACATTTGAAGGCTTTTAATGGGAAGCTTTTAATGTTTGACAGTCTATTGTATTTTAATATTTTGTTGGAAGCTGCCCAGAGTGGCTGGGGAAACCCAGCCAGATGGGCGGGGTATAAATAATAAAAGAATATTATTAATTATTAATTATTATTATTATTATTATTACTTCTGTCCCAACGTGAAACCAATAAAACATACCTTTTCATGCCTCTCACAATTGTGACACTTGCATGCTATGTGGTAACAAAAATGTTCTAGATGGCTTTAAATAATAGAATTGTAGAGTTTGAAGGGATTCTGTGGATCGTCGAGTCAAATTTCCTGCAATGCAGGAATATGCAGTTGTCCCATATGGGGATCAAACCTGCAACCTTGGCATTATCAGCACCACGCTCCAGCCAACTGAGCTATACAAGCATGCGTTAAAATGAAAATAGCTTAGTACAGGCATGTCCAACAGGTTGGTCGCAATCTACTGGTCGATCACGGGGTGTTCCTGGTCGGTCATGGTCAATCTTTGTACCCTTAGCGATCTATTCCACACCCACCCACCCAAATAAAGCTCAGCAACTCTGGCTCCCTTAAAAAAGCTCAATGAAAAAGCTCAACAACTCTGGTCCATCCTCCAGTGAAAATAGGTAGATTACTGTCTGGTTTTTTTTATACTGTGAGTCGATCGCTATCTCTTGGGAGTTGGACATGCCTGGTTTAGTACAACACACATATACACATAAATACACCACAAAGACAGCACAAACACGGCAATCAGTATAGCGGAACGGTTAGGAAATTCCATTCCACCTTAAGTTGCAGACATGGAACTGATGCGTGTCACATGTCTGTTTACACACCAGCACAGATTGCTGGGAACTTCCATTGTGTATAGCTTTTGCTTTTGAGACTCTCCCTGAGGAGACAAAGGAGAGCCGACATGTTTTTCTCTGTCCTGATTTATGCTCAATAAATCTGCTTCTAAATATGCTTTCACACAAGCCTCTCTCACCCCTTCTGTTGCACAGTGCTGATATGGTGTGCTTAGGCATTTTGAAGTCTGGGTCGCTGATTTAATGTCACACCAGAGATTGGGGATCGTCCAGCAGGCCGGCTGGAAGGACGCGATCCAGCTGGGGCTAGCCAGCTGGCCTCCCGACTTCCTCTGGATGCTGACAACGGAACAACCATGTTGAGGTGAAATAGGGAGTGCTGCCCTGCCACTGCCACCAGTGAAGGAGCACCGGCATCAACACTATTTTCTAGTGAAATCTCACATGCTCCACAAGATCTCACGTGATTTGGGTGAGATCTCGTTAAATCTCGCTGGAAATTGGTGCCAATGCCAGCACTGCTTCTCTTCTGGGGACATAGGTGGCAGGGCAAGCAGGGCATATATTGGGGTACCGCCTTCGGGGCTCCCACTATCGGAGGCAGTGGCTTCACCCTGCCTAATGGTTGTGCCAGCTGTGGTCTAAAGGTCTCAGAACCCTGCTCTGCAGTAATTCAGAGTAGGGTTTTTCGTGTGGCCACCTCTGTTCTATGGAACAGTGTTCCTGGTGAGATATGGCAGTTGCCATCTATCTGCAGTTTCTGGAAACAACTGGAGATGTTTTTATTCAAACTGGTTTCCTAAGCTGGATAAATGAGTCTTTACCACAAGTGCCCACTTGATAGGTTTTTAGTTTTGTTTAAAATGTATTTTTTTTTTAACTGCGTTTAATTTTCTTAAATGTAAATCACTTTGAGACACTGATTTAGAAGGTGATTAATAAATCAGTACTACACTTATTATTAATATTAATAATAACATCTGCGTAAAAACATTAGAATGGTGATGCTCACCGAATAATTACAGTACTGGCTTTAAAACATCTCATTTTAATTCTTCACTATGAAATTGAATCCACTTTTTCCTTTTAGCTCATGGAAGGGCTCTTAAGTCAACAGATGACTCTGTGAATGGAATAGGGAGGCGAGGCAAAAAAAAGAGACACAATATTTGTTCCATTCCATGGCAGAATATTATTCTGTGCACTGGGAGGAATAAAACTTGAAGGCTAGCAAATGAGCAGATAGGTATGAATAATTCACTCCTGTTCTTATTAGATGAAAACAGTCCTGGATTTAAGCAGGTGGCCACCGTGGGACATTCAGCATCATGTGTCAAGGCTCAGTTTGCTTCAGTGGTTACAGTTAAGATTAGAGAAACTAATGGAAAGATTTAAGGGAGGCGGGGAAACAGCCAGCTGGAATTGTTATTATGTTGTCACAAAAACCTTAAAGTTCTCCGGAGAAAAGTAAATTCTCTCTAATGCAGCCTAAATTGTTCCATTGGAGCAACAGGTTGTCATGTAGCTGAGATCCATTGATAAAGCAAAAATGTATTCCCTTAAGTACCAAGTCATGATTTATTGAAAAACAACGGTAATTCGCAAGCATTGTTCCCCCCTCCCCAATGAAAATGTGAATGCATTGCTTGATTGTAATGGTTATACTTTTCTTCTGAGCACAATTATTTTCAGATATCCTCGGTCTACAAAATTATTCTGTCTCTAGTAAGACTACCTGTGTTGCCTTGTTTTCCCATTAGATGTTCAGTTAAGCCGGTAATGAAAAAGCTGTCACCAAAGGTTTGCTTATTTTTTTAATGAATGCTTCAGGCCATGGAGTTTTTCATCTCAAGTTCTCTGTTAGAGATCTCATATATTATAATAGCTAGTGCAATGGCTGGGCAAACTCAAACAGCATGATAACACTACAGAACTCCATAGAGATCAGTCCCTGAAGGCAATTTATTCTACAATAGCCAGGTGTTCTGTATTGAATCAACCCTGAGATCATCAATAAGACAAAGGCTCCCGTGCAGTTAAGAAATGTTGTAGGACTCTTCTGACATTGCATATATGTTCACAGATGTGCTATATATGTACACATACAAATGGATGTAAAAATTCAGGTCTCATGTGAGAGGGGAGTTCGGGACATGCTAGCTCTACCCTCTCAGTAACATCCTCATTGCTCGCCCCACCACCCTCCATGAATTAGAGGTAGGGATGGGAGAGAATTGTGCTTCAGTTCACATTTGAAGGTGAGCCTACCTCACTTGACCTTCCTTAGACCGTTACATGAACCAAAACACAACCATTCTTCAAATTTTGCACTTGAATTTTGCAATGCAGTTCTCCAAGCAAGTAATGTGCACTGAAGGGCATATGCTAGGGTAAAATGTGCATGAAAAGCACAAATCAGGGGAAATTGTTCTCCCCCCCCAAAAAAAAATGCACATTAGGTGAAATTTGCTGGTTAAATAGCTGTTATCCGATCCATTTTTATTTATCATTTTAAGCATCTTTAAAAAGTTCTTTTAATTCTTAGTTCTCCATCAATAATTGTTGCTGTGGGGTGTTTTTCAGTATTTTCACCATACTGAGTGCTTTCTCGGAAATCAACACAGTCCTTACTTATCAGGAAGTTACATACAAAACATTCTACTTTCCCAGTGAACAGCCATGTAGTTTCACATTACAAGCAGCACATTCACCAGTGAAGTGGAGGATTAACCAGTGGTACCTTGGTTCTCAAACTTAATCCGTTCCAGAGGTCCGTTCCAAAACCAAAGCTTTCCAAAACCAAGGTATGCTTTCCCATAGAAAGTAATGCAAAATGGATTAATCCATTCCAGACTTTTAAAAACAATCCCTAAAACAGCAATGTAACATGAATTTTACTATCTAACGAGACCATTGATCCATAAAATGAAAGCAATAAACTATGTCCTGCGGTCAATCAATCAATCAGTAGCTGAACTGGGTTCCACATAGTCACAAAAACAAAACAAAAAGAACCACAAAAACCAAAATAAATAGCAAAAACAGACAGACCTCAGCATAACACTCAAAACAGAAGTGTGGCACTCAAATCGGAAGCATAGCACTTAAAATGGAGCATGTTCAGCTTCCAAAAAATTTCGCAAACCAGAACTCTTACTTCCGGGTTTGCAGTGTTTGACTTCCAAGTTGCTTGAGTACCAATGCGTTTGAGAACCAAGGTACCACTGTAAAACGAAATAAGAGAATCTCTTAGAATTGGATAATCTCTTAGCTGTTAAATTTCTTTGGAACGTATGATTAGAACACACTTTTTGTTTGTTTTGTTGTCAGCTCCTTAACAGTGCCTCCTCTTAAGAAAAGTGGTTCATATTTCAGATTAATATTTTAACCAGCAGAGAGATAGTCTCAGTATTAATTTACAGGAGTTTCAGAAATATTGAAGAAAGGGGGGTTCAGCTTATTTTTGCCCTAAGAGTGACCCCAAGCGTTATTAAGTGGTTTTTGGGCAAGATTGTGGTTCTACCACTCCCCAGTCATTCACCCGTCCAGTTCCTTGAAGATTCCTCGGTCTCATGGTGGAAGAGCACCCCTTCCAAAGCAATGGGAATTGATCCCCGTTATCTCTGTTCTTCAGAGATAATACAATAGGCAGCAACTATCGTTAATTATCTCCATCAACCTAATTATCTCCATCAATGCAGCCTCAACAGAGACTGATTCCTCCCCAGAAGTCCCCAGCATTTCTCCGTTTTCTCCATGCAAAGGGCCTACTACTTGCTTGTTTTTCCTCTTGCTTCAAACATAGCCAAAGAAGCCTTTATTATTATTAACCTCTCTTGCAAGCCTGAGCTCATTCTAAGCTTTGGCTCACCTGACCCTCCCTGCTGCTCATGTATACTCTTTCTTTGGAATCTCCCCTTTCTTCCCTTTCTTATACATGCCTTTCTTAAATCTCAGCTCATCTGTAAGCTCCTTATGCAGCTACAACAGTTTCTTTAGATGCCTCCCACTTTTCTTTCTTGCTGGAATTGTCTGCATTTGTGCCTTCAATATTTCACCTTTAAGCAACTCCCACCCATTTTGGACTCCCTTCTCCCTGAGTATTTCTGATCGTGGGATCTCACCTAATAGTTCCTTAAGCTTTTTGAAATCAGCCTTCTTAAAGTCCAGAATGTGTGTCCGATTACACTCAGCTTTCCCTTGTCTCTGCGTAATGAAACCCAAGAGGACATTATCACTTCATTCCTAGGTTCCCAGGACTTCCCCTTCCACGTCAGTTCAAGATTACTGATGTACACTTATTGAATGAACACACACACGTGGAAGGAATCTGCAGAGGTTGTATTCCAAAGTGGACTCACCTCATTCGATCCATGTGAATCATAAAGCGCACTGGATCCACTTCAGAATCTGCAGCACTGCAAATTCCTTAATGAGGCACCTGGGAGCAGCAGTGCTGCTTTTGTCTGCTAACAATTTTTCTTCCCTTTTAAAAAGCTGCAAAACAGGTCATGCAGCTGCCTACAGCTTGGAGCAGCTATTGCACAGGTCTCTTTGCTGCCATGCACTTTGGATACAGTAGAACAAGTCCCCATGGGAACAACGGGGTCTGAGGGTGTTCCACCACACACAGTGGAAATAGTATGGGGGGAAATCAGGCATGTGGCCTTGTCCCCTGCAAAACACACACACACACACACACACACACACACACAGAGAGAGAGAGAGAGAGAGAGAGAGAGAGAGAGCTCTTGGAATGTGTGAAGCATAACTTCTGAATATGATTAGATTGTATGGGCATAACACATTATGTTGAGATCATGTAGCATTTTCCAGCAGGTCAAGAGGCAGGCATTTGCCAGGGATGGGCAAGAGCAGTGCTTTCTGAGCACTGCTGTTTTACTATATTTTACTGTGGTTCTCATATACATACATACATACATACATACACACAGAGAAAGTTCTAGTTCCAGGATGTAACCCATCCTGGAACTTTCAGGTGAGAGGCCGATAAATAAAATCAAATACAGTGGTACCTCGCCTAACGAATAACTCACCTAACGTATTTTTCGCCTAACGAATGACTTCCGGTAAAACAAAATGGCCGCCGCTAACGAATTTCTTCGACTAAAGAAAAGACTTCGCGGCCGCTTTTAATAGGATTTTTTCGACTTACGAATTTTTGACCCGATTTTTTCGACTTACGAATTTTTCCCCAATGCGTTCCTATGGGGATTCGCTGAACGAAATTTTTCGACTAACGGAAATCGCGTCGGAACACATTATCGTCGTTAGGCGAGGTACCACTGTATATAAACTGCCTCTGTGACATCCACAAGAAGGAGACGGAAGAGCAGGGTTTTGTTTGTTTTTAAAGAACCCCTCTATTCTCTGCATGGTGTGGTCAAGATCCTGGTCCCCCCCACCCTGTACATGTGGTGGTTTTCCTTTCCTTTCCTTTCCTTTCCTTTCCTTTCCTTTCCTCTCCTTTCCTCTCCTCTCCTTTCCTCTCCTCTCCTCTCCTCTCCTCTCCTCTCCTCTCCTTTCCTTTCCTCTCCTCTCCTCTCCTCTCCTCTCCTCTCCTCTCCTCTCCTCTCCTCTCCTCTCCTCTCCTCTCCTCTCCTCTCCTCTCCTCTCCTCTCCTCTCCTCTCCTCTCCTCTCCTCTCCTCTCCTCTCCTCTCCTCTCCTCTCCTCTCCTCTCCTCTCCTCTCCTCTCCTCTCCTCTCCTCTCCTCTCCTCTCCTCTCCTTTCCTTTCCTCTCCTCTCCTCTCCTCTCCTCTCCTCTCCTCTCCTCTCCTTTCCTTTCCTCTCCTCTCCTCTCCTCTCCTCTCCTCTCCTCTCCTCTCCTCTCCTCTCCTTTCCTCCCCTCCCCTTTCCTTTCCTTTCAACTGTGATCATCACTTGCTTACATCTATGTCATAGCACATGCAATTGGCCCCTATTCCTTTACTTCTGCAGACTTCCTTTTCTTACATCATGTAAAGGAGGAACTATATCTCTCCTTTATTATTATTTTTAACATAGGTTTAAGCCTTTGCATGTCTAAGCTATGGTTATGTAGGTTTTTACTTCTATGAGGCAATTCCCAGTGTTCTCTTTCAACAGAAACTGGTTTGGAAGGAAAAGAAAACTAATTTAATTTGTCCAGTAATCAGAGACGCATATTGGCCTTTCCTTGATGTGCAGACATTTTGCATTAGGTGACTTCATTTGCCTCAATACTCTTGAGTGTGCAAATTTCACTTTTATTTTTGCCACTATTTGGCAAAGGTCCTTTCATATCAAAATTCATATCATATCAAATTTGGGTTTAAAAAAAAATACAGAAAGAAAAGGAGATTTTACGTTTCATTCTTAAGGGGTCTCTTGGTAGAGCTGGGAGAAAATGAACTTTGTTTCCACATCTTTGCCATTCCCTGTAGCCTGAGCTATTAATATCTTAGGAAGAAAGATTGTTCTCAGCCCATACACACAGCTTCCTTAGCTCTAAATTAGCTGACAGAATGCTGGAGTGCTACACTGTATATAGGTCACAGAGAGGAAGATTCCTCAGGTATAAAGGAACATTTTATACATGCCTCCTCAGAAAGAAGTATCTGGATCTTCTGCCACATGTCAGCAAAAGAATCCAGCCTTAAATACCAATGCAACTTGAGTAATGCCGGATTAGGAACCCCTGATTAAATTTAAACAGAAATAAGGGTATCAGCAGGTCTCAGCTTCCAGCAAAATAACATTCAACTTTATTACAAGACTTCTCGGTTGAAATGCCATGCCATTTGTGTAGTTTTCAGTACATAAATAGCTGTCTCAAACTCATGATAGCCTATGACCCAATAGGACTCTTCTCATGAGAACATGAACAGTTCTGCTGGATCAGGCCAAAGGTCCACCTAGTTTTCAGGGTGACCAACCACATGGCCATGGGATGGCCACAAACAAGATAGGAGCCCAACGGTTGTCTCCTTCCTTGTGAATTGCAGCAATTGTTATTCAAAGCCCTACTGCCTTCAGCACTGGAGGTGAACCCAAGCCATTGAGGCTACAGGTGGTTGCCATTGTCTCATTCTCCATGAATTTACCTAAAACTCATTTAAAGCCACCCAGCTTTTTGCCCATTGCTTGTGGGAACAACTCCACAATATCCATCTGCAGTGTGGAGATTTATTGTCTTGGGTCTTTCAACGTTTAGCCTCTTTCGATGGCTGCAGGTTCTAATGTTATGGGAGAGGTTCGTAGAAGCTGTCAGCATGTGACAGTGGCCATAGCCTGGAAAATGGCTTCAAGTGGCCAGCCAAAGTAGGTGAGTTATGGACTTCCCCACATGTGAAGACAGGCTCTGGTGGATTGAGCAGACGACACCAATTGTGGGTCCAACAGAACTGTTTTTGTACATGCTGTGGAGGAAAGTAAGGGGCAATTGGGGCTCATCAACCTGGAAAGGTAGCCCATCTAATGGAAGGAAAATTCTGATCCTAAACTTCCACTGCCTTGTGTGATATCTTCAGGAGAAGAATGGGCTAAAGAGTAAACCCTACACAAATTTGGAGGGGGGCAGCTGCTGGGTGGGGCAGGGTAGTCAAAGTAGATCTGGGCCATGTGAAATTCCAGGGTATTTTCTGCAATATTTCCAGGAAAGGTGTGCAGATCTGCTTCCAACAAGCCATTGCCCCAGCAGGTGATATCTTTCCAATGAATAGGAATGGAGGAAAATGCTGCCGCTATTATTTCTCGCTTGCTCTTTTGTGTGTTTGTCAGTGAATTTCTAAAATGAAAATTTTGGTCTATATGTCTGTCTGTATTTGACTCTAAATCCTTCCCCAAACCTGTTCTCCCAACCTCCCAACAGAGGTTGATTAGGATTAGTCTGGCATGGTGAACTCTGCGCATGATCAGACACTATTATATAACATTTAAGGACTGAGCCATGCATTGCAGATATGTTCTGTTGTGCTCTGATACGGGCTCTCTCTCAGGTATGGCTCCTCATTTGCAAAAATATGCTTTTTGTGGAGGCATGAAGAAGAAGAAAATAACTTTGTACACTAAAGATGCTGAAACATGTGTGTGTGTGTGTAGAATTTGGATTCCATGGTGTGAAAAATTAACTAAATCCCAAGTGCTGAGGGTTATGTCTGTCTATGGCATTGCTGGGCTTTCCTTGAGCAGTACAACTTGATGACCTCAGAAAGCTGGCTGTTGGGATCTGGAGCATTAGCGTTTCAATTCAGTCTCTTAACTGGGTCCCTGGGGAATTTCTAGTCTTTTGCTGCTAAATGGTTTTCAAGTACCAGCATTTTAAGCCATGCAGAACAGTCCATTTCTCATCACATCCATTTTTTTTTAATAAAAAAAACCAGCCACTACCAGCACATCTACAAATGCAGAGAGCTTTAAAAAGATGACCCGCTAAAGTACTGAACAAGTCAAAACTTTGTCAGTCAAAGAATGAGAAAATGCTGAAGGATGAGTGCATTTTCCTGCTCTCTACTTCTAGATTGACAGAGAAACTTTCCCAATTTAAAAAGTGGAGATGCCCACATACAAAAGCCTATTGTCATCCTTCGGGGAGGAAATATATTTTTATTTCTTTCCCCCCTGCCACTTAATTACACACCTAAAACTCCTAAAACTCCTAACATTTAATCTGGTTTTTAAGGCCCTGTCTGCACTGTTCATTGAAAGTGGTATCATACCCAGGACCGGTGCTAGGGATTTTGGCGCCTTAGGCAAGGGGGTGGGCCACGTGACATCATTGCGCATGACGTACGGTGCCCCGCCCCCTGCCCGCCGGGCGCCGCACGCCGCCGCGATTTTTGCCGCTGGTTGGGCGGCACCAGGCGGCGGCGGGGGGCGAGGGGCAGGCTGGCCAGCGCCCCCTCCATTTTGGCGCCCCCGCCACCGCGGTTTTCGCCCCAAGCTGCTTGCTCCGCCACTGGTTGGGGCGGCAGCGGGGGGCGGGGGGCAGGCTGGCCAGCGCCCCCTCCATTTTGGTGCCCTAGGCAACTGCCTAGTTCGCCTAAATGGATGCGCCGGCCCACTTTAAAATGTCGTTGCCTCCCTCAAAGGATTCTGGGAACTGTTGTTTGTGAAGGGTGCTGAGTGTTGTAAGGAGACACCTATTCTCCTCACTGAGTTACAATTCTCGGTGTCCACTTGGGCGAGGGATTGATTGTTAAACCACTCTGAGAATTGCAGCACAGTGTAGGGAATAGGGGTCTTCTAACAGGACCCCTGACAAACTACACTTCTCAGAATTCTTTGGAGGGAAGCCATGTCTGCTTAAAGTGGTATGATATTGCTTTAAATGATGGGGCAGTAGCTGAATAATACCCAGTACATTCACAGACAGGTTTCATTCTGAGCCATTTTTTTTTTTAAAAAAAGCAATTAATAAGAAATGCTAGCATGTTTTATTCCTTTGACGACTGTCAACTTTGGGCAATATGTTTTCGCCGTGTGTTTGTGCATGCGCGCGCACACACTATAAATTACAACATTTTTTCCCATTTCTTGTAAAAAACAAAAACTCCTCTAATCACAAATCATCAGAGACCAATCATTCACAGTCTGCAACGTTGCACTTCTAGGACCCTAAGTAATGTACAGATGACAAGTCACACCTTGATACATTTTAGCTTTTGATTATGGCATGTGGCACAACACAGATGGTGTTGTAAACTGAGGAGCCTATTTTCTTGATGATAGATTGGCAGGGATCTGAAGAATGATAAACTTTTAAGATACTGAATTTATATCAAGACTACAGGGTTTCTCCGGACGACAGTCCGTAAGCAGTGCTCAATAAAATCCAGATGACATCAACAAAATTCAATGTGCACCAAGCGAGAGGGAATATCGCAGGAGGAGCAGGGGAGGAAGCAAAAGCCTTGCTCTTTTCTCTGCCCTATTTCTGTCAAACAGGGCAGAGCTAATGGGAGCTCACTTAGTCAACCTATTTGCTTTCTCTGGTGGCTAATGTAAATTCCAGAGATTTATAATGCTGTGCAGCAGTTTGCCCCAAAATACTATGCTGGTAAAATGTCAGTGAGTGCTTCTAGACCAGGGGTCAGCAACCTTTTTAAGCCATGGGTCAGTCCACCGTCCCTCAGACCATGTGGTGGGCCGGACTATATTTTGAGGGGGGAAATGAATCAATTCCTAAGCCCCACAAATAACCCAGAGATGAATTTTAATTAAAAGGACACATTCTACTCATGTAAAAACACACTCATTCTCGGAACGTCTGTGGACCAGATTGAGAAGGCAATTGGGCCGGATCCGGCCCACAGGCCTTAGGTTGCCTACCCCTGTTCTAGACTATCAGCATTCTGGGGTAGTATTCAATGACATACCAGCAAAATCAGGTTTCCCACAGGAGGCAGTGTAGGCCACCAATTTGGATGACTTTAAAAGAGGATTGGACAAATTCATGGAAGATCATACTGTTGGTGGCTACTAGACATGGTGGCTCTGCTCTGCTTCCATGGTCAGAGAAAGTAATCCTTCTGAATACCAACTGAGTCCTGCTTGCCCGTTTTCCACAGGTATCTGGTTGGCTAATCTGAAAACAGGATGTTGGAGTTGGATAGACCATTGCCATGATCCAGAAGGTTGAATATTGTGTTCTTAAAAGTTGCTTTGGAGATCTTGCACAACAATCCCATTTGCCCGCAGATACCACACTGTTTGTGAGAAGGTAAATGAAGGGAAAATTCACAGGAAAGTGTGGCATAATGCTTGCTTGATGCAACTCTGTGTAACTTCCCTGAATACAAACCGGAATGGATGCTCATACATGACTTGTCACCTAACCTCCCTGCAAAGAAATCAAGATCAAGATTAATAGAAAAACAAAGGAATCACCTGGAAGGGATCAGAGTTCCTTTCCTTTTTGCATAGGCTATGGCTAAGTGATAGACCCACATTCCTCCTAGCATGTGATAACTTCAGGAATGGGTGGAAGCTGTGCTTATTTATTTTGATTATTTGCATATTGGCTTTTGCAATAGCCACAGGCTGACTTATGATCAGTAAATAATAATGCATAAAATCCATTTAAATATTGCAATCCATTAGAACACACGCAACAAATTACTGAATGATGGCTACTAAAAGCAGCAGCAGCTATCTCTCCTCTTCCAAATGTCCTCTGAAAAAGGAGCATCTCGGCCAACTGTCTGCAGCTACAAAGTGACGAAGGGAGTCAATCAATCAATCAATGATTGACGAAGGGAGTCATCACAACATCCACACCATCTCACCAAAGGTCTACTAGGAGGACCACATCTGATGGTCTGAAAGCATCCGTTGGTGAATATGGGAGAAGGCATTCTTGCATATATTGGGATCCCAAGCCATTTAAGGGCTTTATTACTCAAGAGTAAGCATTAACAATATGCAGAAACAATACCTCCTCTGTACGAGTGCCTCACCTTAGAGAGAACTTCAGTGATTTCCATGATCAGGTGATACCAGTCTAGATACTGCAACTGTGAAGCCACTATGCAGAGAGAGAGACCCCACCCTCCGCCATTGCTCTTTTTACAATCCTATTTCTTTTAGCCAGTTCCTCAATCACCTCACAGCATCTGACAAAGTTACCTGAGAGCCCTTCACTTTCACACCAAAGAAAACAAGCTTGACATGGAGCCCAAAAGAAAACATTTAATTGTGGCCACTGCTACTGAGACAGAGAATAAGGTCACAAGGTCTTCTGAAGATTCTTCTTAACACAGAAAATGCCTTTAAACTTTCTTCCCCCCTGATGGATTTTCTGTTAAGCCAAGGAAGCATGATTCAAAGTGATTTATATTCAGCTCAGGGGTTTTGTCCTTCTTCTTGTTTATTTAATCTAAAGCGTGAAGCATTTGACCTGGACTGTGACACCTGGGCATGAAAGTTCAGCCACTTCAGCCACTGACCTGACTAAGCATTCTTGCGCTGTTGTAATGGCAAGTAATTAACATATCAAAGTGATACTCAGGACTGTCCACTGTGCAGTATCCTTTTTGGTCTATAAACTGCCAATTTTAATAAGAGCTACATTCAGCTGTCAATGTGTTAACATTTATCTTCCTTAATGTAAAATCAATACTTTAACATAAGCTAACTCAACAAGGCATTAAGTTGCAAAAATACCTTATTGCTTCCTGAAGGCTTGGATATGCATGGAGAAGTTGGGCTGCTCACTTCAAAGCTGCTTGGACACAATCTAGTGAAAGTTGCATACTTTTAAATACTATTGATTTTAATGAGATATCCTTTTTTGTTGTTGACATGTACTTAACTCCCCCAGTAAAATCAATGGGCATCAAAAGTTGCTAATTCTAACAGGACTGTTTTCAGTTTTCAACTGATTCCTTCCTATCAATTGAACTTCAGCATTTTCATGCTAAGGGATCAACTTTTGCAATTATCGAGTCAGGTGTTTGGCTTACCTAAGAAACGTCAATGTTTTTGTGACAACACCAATGATAAAGGTAAAGGTAAACGGACCCCTGACCATTAGGTCCAGTTGTGTCCGACTCTAGGGTTGCGGCGCTCATCTCGCTCTGTAGGCCGAGGGAGCCAGCATACAGCTTCCAGGTCATGTGGCCAGCATGACAAAGCCGCTTCTGGCGAACAAGAGCAGCACACGGAAATGCCATTTACCTTCCCACCTGGAGCGGTACCTATTTATCTACTTGCACTTTGATGTGCTTTCAAACTGCTAGGTGGGCAGGAGCTGGGACCGAGCAATGGGAGCTCACCCCGTCGCGGGGATTCAAACCGCCGAACTTGTGATCAGTAAGCCCTAGGCTCTGTAGTTTAACCCACAGCGTCATCCGCGTCCCCTACACCAATGATAGGTAGAGGTAAAGGGACCCCTGACCATTAGGTCCAGTCATGTCCGACTCTGCGGTTGTGGCGCTCATCTTGCATTATTGGCCGAGGGAGCCGGCGTATAGCTTCTGGGTCATGTGGCCAGCATGACAAAGCAGCTTCTGGCGAACCAGAGCAGCACATGGAAACGCTGTTTACCTTCCCGCCGGAGCGGTACCTATTTATCTACTTGCACTTTGACGTGCTATAGTATGCAATAAATTCATCTAATCATTTAATCTTTAATAAGCTGGCAACAAGGATATTGACATAAGAAAAGGCAAGTTTATTTACAGGGAAGACACTTTTCTCTGCTTGGAAGTCTATATATTTCATGAAAACTGCAAACTAGATCAGATTTCTCCTTGTAAGTTTGTTTTTCTTAAACATATTGGGTTGTAACCTATGCTGTGATAGTCTTCTTCTTCTTCTTTGGTGATCACTCGTAGCTGAGTAAGATTGTCTTCCATAAACACGGTTTTAACAATGAGTCCATAAGTGGCTGTGGAGGCCAATTCTGGATCCTCCCATCCTTCCACAGTGGGGACATGGGTTTCTCGGTGGGACTTAATCATGTGAGGATTTGCCAAACATGCCTTTCTCTTACCTTCTTTCACCCTGAGTTCATGCTTCTTCAAAGTCCATGATGCTATATCACTCTGTTCTAGAAATAGCTGTCCCAATCGGCTAAGTTTCTCCGTGTGGGTGTTCATAAATGCATAGCCTGTCCCCTGATGGCATTTAGAAAAATACCATGGGTAGTGACTGGGGAGGAGGCTGGATTTAGTTTTTAAATAATAGCCTAGTGCAACAATTGCTGTTCCTTGCAGGCTCATCTCCAGCTACCTGCATGCTCTGTTTGGATTGGGGATAAAGTTATTACAACAGAACCTTTAGAATGGCTCATGATTCTAGCAGAGTTCTTGGTAGAAATATATGCCAGCATGGTGCAGTCTGGGATTCAACTGCTGACATTAGGACACAATGAGTTTGTTATACTGACAAAATGATACCCAGGGCTGGCCATACAACACCTCCAACAGTTCCATTAAGAAAAGAAACATTGTCATGGTAAATATTGATTTTAAATTATGGGAAATAAAGGTAAAATAATAGGTAAGCAGGTCACCAAAACGGCATAAAAACTGAAGATTCCCCCAGCCCCAAACCTATAATATGCTTTGTCTCTAAAGGTATAATTAGCCAAGATGGGAAAGAAAATATTACATGAAGCAAGAAATAGGTCAGCTCAGCAGAGGTTCCCTACTGTACTGACAGCTGGCAGAGGCTATATATTCTAGGTATCTAGGTTCCAATGATTTATTGGCCTTCCTTTCTCTAATGCTCATTGTAGAGGGGGAAATTGAAGAAAGAAATCATTATAATGGCTACAGTTTCCATTTTTGCAAAGGAGGAAAAAAATCCATTCAAATCTCGAAGTTTTTTCCCTTTTTCGTAAAGCTCGATGATCCCTGTAGCCAGAGCACTATTATTAAGCAATGACATAAACTCTATAATTGGCTGTGCATTTATTAGGAGCGTGATGAGGAGAAGGCAGGCTGGATTCTTTGCCTTCTGTTAAGTGTCGGCTCAGGCTATGTCAAAAGTGCCGTTGGAGAGCATTCTTCAATCTCAAGCACAATCGTTTTATTTCATCGCCGCCGCAAAGGTGGGGAATAGATGAGACTGTGCCTGGGGGCTATTTGAAACAAAAAATAGAGTTTAGGCTAAGAGTTATTGGGCTTGACAAAAAACGTTCACATGCTCTGCTTTCAGAGCCGAGTTACTGAGCCTGAGTTCAACTTCTTACATACACTGGGCTGAAAATGACACACCTCCATTGAGACCATTGTCAATTTTTTTTTTCCATTTCAGATAGAAAAGCTGGCACTCCAGCATAGAGGGGAAGAGAAAAACATAACTTGGGCATGTAGACCCAGATCACACAATCAAAGAATTGCAGAATTGGAAGGAACCACAAGGCTCATCTAATTCAACCCCCTGCAATGCAGAAATCTCAGACAAATGCATCCATGATAGATGGCCATCCCACCTCTGCTTCAAAGCCTCCAAGGAAGGAGAGTCTACAACCTCCCAAGGGAGACCATTCCACTGCTGAACAGCTCTTACTGCCAGAAAGCTTTTTCTGATGTTTAGTCGGAATCTCCTTTCTTGTAACTTGAAGCCATTGGTTTGAGTCCTACCCTCCAGAACTGGAGAAAACAAGCTAGTTCTCTCTTCCATGAGAGCCTTTGAGATATCTGAAAGCTTTATTACATATACCCAGTGCATTTGTGTGTGTGGGGGTGTTGCAGGGGGACGCATACCCCTAAACGTTTTGTGAATCTTTGTACTTTTGTCCATTTACTGTATTTATTTTTCCCAATTTGAACTATAAAATGGTGATTTCCTTGCGTCAAAAGGAGAGTACCCCTCAACATGATCATCCTCAACAGTACATATATTTTCACTCAACTTTATATCCTTTTATTTTCTGTTGGCACTCTTGGTTTTTAACCTGTCCCACTTTGCTTCCTCTGAAGAACTTCCTTTAAGTAGAACACTCTGTCCCTAAATATAAGAATTCTTTCTTAGACTGGCTTCATGTTCCTCATTACTAACTGTTCCTCCATGACCTCCTTTATTCTTCACCCATAGCAGATCTTCAGTCTAGTTATCTTTTGGGGGTTTCTTTCCATGCAGGCTTTAACATTATGAATAATAAACTGGGTTTTTTTTTTAATTTTATTGTATCATTTCATCACCCACATTGATCTATTGATTTTCCTCTATGAAATGTCCCCTTTCCCCCATTTTGCATTGGCCTTGCATTTCTGCAGATCCGAGCCACCCGTTTGTCACTGGGCACGTATTCTAAATACATGAGAGATGCTTTGTATCTTCATCATTCACAGTTAATTTCAAACATACTTGACATTTTTACATTTTTACTCTTTTAAAAGTCATTATATTGATTGACACTCACAGGCACATACTTTGCTTCTCTAATATCCCTGGTTAAAGGTTCATCATTCTTTATTTATCTTGATTGACTGGGAGGTTGGGAAGCTATAATAGATTCCTCCTGCAGAGAGCCCTGGCGCATGTCGTCTTTGGTAGATAATTGATTCAGGCATCAAACACCAAATTTTTATTGGCAATTACGGTGGTGATACCCATTATCCTTCTGGCTGCAACAGCATGGTGTGTAATTTTGCACGCCATGTCATGCTAGCCCCGAGTAACTGCAAGCGACAACTTGTCAAGTCTCAAGGCAATAGTTTTATCTACAAATAGAGTGGAAAATAACATGCATCACCACAACTGCAATCAGGTAACACACCATCAATTGGCAAACTGCAGCACATAATAAGTAGCTTTTTTGGGGGGAAAGACATTGAATTGCCACGGTCTGCTCTTAGGCTAGTAGCCATAATGGTTTGGCATGGAGAGTTATGACTGCATCCCTTATTTTGGCATACAAAATAGGAAAGGCAATTAAATGAAAGTTTAATATATCTCCCTTAAATTAAGAATATGTGTTTGACCCCCGAATTAGAAAGAGTGCAAAGAATGGTACACCAGGGACAAAAAAGAAGAAGCCATGACAAGTAATAAACATACTCAGGTGGTAAAATAAGACACTTGAATATATACTTAGAATCATTGAATCATGGAACTTGCATATATATTAAAATCTAAGTGGCAAGCTTTTTATTAAGTAGCTTGTAAATGTCAGGTCAGGAAGAGCAAAAACTGAAAGTGATACAAAGAAATAGAATGTAACTAAAACGTAGTTGTCTGTGTTGTTTGACAATAGCCTTTCCCCAATAACTGGTATTCAGAGCCAATGAAATCTTTCCCATCCCCATGTGTTAATTTAGTGTATAATCTTCATTTATATTAGAATGTAAAGCTTCAAAGCTGTTTCTTACATTTCCACGGGAAGAACCCATGTCAAGGTTTCTCTGCAGGCCACTTCTACCTTAGCGTTCAGAAGGTTGACTGGAGCATCAGGAGAAGCTGTAGCATAGATTCTTCTCATGTGGCCTAGAGTATTTCACTTTATCCCAGTGGGTGTGGTTTGGGGTTGAACTGCAGGGTCAAGAAAGACTGGCAGCATGCTATTTTAAAACCCACACAGCACTAAACCCACACCCCAACTTTTCTGTCCTTCTTTTATATCTGATCAGATGAATAGGTGTCAGAGAGAGCTATTTACTTGCTTAAGCCACAGTCTGCCATCACTACAGATCAGTCAAGGGCAACCAGCTGTGTAGATAAAGCAGTCATGTCTGAGTTTGAGGAGGATATTTCCTGGAAGAATTAAAATACTGATAACCCTACTACTGGTGTTATGTTTAGATTCTCATATCCTTAGTTTTTATGGATGTTCTTGTTGAACCTTCAGAGAACTTTAGCTTGTGGGCTTTCCAGAGGCATCTGAATGGCCATTGTGATAACAGAATGCTAGACTGGGTGGGCCTTTGAACTGATCTTCTTATGTCCTTATCGTCTTAGAAGTTCTGTACCCAAATGAAAGTGAAAGAATGATCACTGTTACATGCACTGTGCTGCCTACCATTTTGTTGACTTCATCATGCAAACAAAGGTCAGTTCTATAGCAGGCTATAAAGAGATCTTTGCTATGGTGTATTGCCTCTGAACCTGATATAATCCATCACCTGCTGGCAGGCTGCACACAGTTAGCATTAAGAGAACCCTCAGTTGTCAGATTCACATCAGAGCCTACTCCGATTTATCCACTGTACAAAGCTCTTTAAATGAAAATATATAGCAACTTTTACAAGACATCACAAAGGTCAATGATATTTGTCATTGTACTGGAGGGGAAGTCAGTGCAGGATGACCACATCATTAGATGTTATTGAATTGCGTTAACAAATAGGAATCCACCTTCAAAGAAAAGACCAGGTTATTCTGGCACATACAATGTGCCTGTCACTTATCTGTGTACATAAGCTGTTAAGATCTTGGGGAGATGGCAGGCTTGGGAAGAAGCAGTTTGTTTTTCTCACGACAGTTAAGAATGTGTGTGTGTGTTTTTAATGTATGGGCTATGCCCTGAAGATGGATTCATGGGTAGATTTCAACCCGTTACAGGGTGTGTGAACTCACCCATTTTTGTTGTCCATCAGTGCTGCCACCTGTATCATCACCTTGTGGTCAAAGATAATAGGAATATAGGCGCTCGCCCATTCTTCAGCTACTGTCAGGTAAGCAGCAGCCTCAGGTCACAAAATGAGCTGCTTCCACTAGCTTAAAACTGGTCCTCAATCTGCCGGAAGTCACATAGATAATTTAGGTCCATATGATGACCATTGGGGGCAAGGGAACATAGGAAACAATTGCATATATTGTCAGACCATTGGTTAATCCTGTTCAGTACTGCCAGCACTGACTGGCAATGGCTTTCGAAGGATTCAGGCAAGAGACTTTCACAGCCCAAGCTAGAGATGCCAGCAGTTGAAGCTTGGACCTTCCCCTATGCAAAGCATGTGGCAGAAGATAGTTGTTGTTTAGAGCGTGGAGCTGATAACACCAAGGTTGCAGGTTCGATCCCCATATGGGACAGCTGCATATTCCTTAGAAGGCTTAGAAGAGGCTTATTCCTTAAAGTGAGCTCCTGGCTGTTCCTTTCCAAGTAAGACTCATCGATCAGCTGACTGGCACTAACAGAGAGCTCCACTTGGATGGGACTTCCAGTGCAGCCAAGTGGCCTTGCTGTCAATGCCACTGTTTAGCAAGTCCCTTGGCAGGCATGCTTTCATGGCAGTGCACCTTCAAGGAAGCTCACTGCGAGCCCTTTCGAAGTCCATTTGCAGGGGTGGCTTGTATTCAAACTGCATGTGCAAATAGGCACATTTCCTCGGCAGGCACCAAACCACACCTGCAAAGAGAGCTACGAGGAGCTCGCTGTTAAAACTGGTCGTTTTGGAATCGGGCAAATGAAAAGTGGGCATCCCAGCTCACCTGTCATGGTTGCCACATGGTGCGTTGGGGAATCAATGATTCAGATTCAGTCCTCACCTCACCTCCAGATTTGCACCCTGCTTTATACTGACTCTTAATAACAAGGAATGCTGGTTTTATGTTTTTGTTTTTTTAAAATATGACACAGATAACCAGGCTACTAATTCTGACTGCAGTACCTGAGGGAAGTGTAGGCATCGCTTTTGATACCATGCACACTAATTACCTTCGGAAAACTTCCATAAAAATAAACCATGACAAAACCTTGAGCTCTTAATTTAATTTGTCCTAGTTAAGTGTTGCTCCTCGTAACAAAGCCATTTTTTTGTGGGGGGGGGGGTGGGGGGGGTGGATGGCGACACACAGGCTTTTTCCTCCTGCTGCTGCTGCTGAAATCCCCTTTGAAAGATTCAAAATAGAGGTTGTTATGCAAACAACCCTGAGTCATTTGCTTGTTTTAAAAAAAGTTCCACACCTGCCATGTCATGCGCAACTTCAAAATAGATGGTGCCACAAGAGCAATATATGTTCCTACACGCTGTACACTGCAAGGGTTATGTTTCATCCCTTCATAAAGTGCCACCTCAAAGGCAGAGAACAATTTGCCTTAAAATGTTTAGAGCCTCACGCCAGTAAGCTCTTACACACATGAATAGTCTCGCTGAACACAATGGCCTAGCGCTCACTGAAGTGGTAAACCTGTGTCTCTGGGCTGAGCTACTTCAGAATGCAAGTGCTTCCAACAACTAAATCCACTCCTCAATAGAATATGGCATGTCACAGAATTCCAGCTGAGCTTTCTCCCTTGACAATTGACTTTGTCTACGACAGCCTTTCTCAACCTTGGGTCCCCAGATGTTTTTGGCCTACAACTCCCGGCATCACTAGGTAGCAGGACCAGTGGTCAGGGATTATGGGAGTTGTAGGCCAAAAACATCTGGGGACCCAAGGATGAGAAAGGCTGGTCTATGAGGAGGAATGGTTTATTTTCTTTTGTTTTCAGGAGGGAACGTTTCATCACATGAGGTCCTGCCTGGAGTCTGGAGTGGTACAGCCAAGACGAGGGATATAAGAAGGCATCATTTTCTGTTGTGCTTCCATCACATTTGGCACTGTCTCTGTTCTGCTGCAGTTCATCTTTCTCCAAAGGCTACGTTGTTCGTCTCACGGTCCAGTGTGGCAAAATTACCATAGCCTATAGTTAACACAATTTAAGTAAATCACATTATTCCACTTTGTTCATTTTAATGCAAAGGAAACTTGATGCAGGTGTGTGTGTGTGTGTGTGTGTGTGTGTGTGTGTGAGAGAGAGAGAGAGAGAGAGGAGAGAGAGAGAGAGAGAGAGAAATTACGTAGCATTACTGCAGTAATCCAGTTAATTTGCTGAATTTGCTTGACTGCTGTTCCAGACATGGGGTGGACACTGTCAATTTCTCTTGCTTTTTCCATTGGAATTACCCAACATTCCTAGCCAAGACACAGGTTTCCTGCTGCAGTGAGAATGAGCCCAATGGTGCACTGTTCCAAACTGATCACAGTACATGCCCGCACAAACAGTGATGCTCCATCGCGAGATGCCAGAATGTTTATTTTTATTTTGCATTCAGTGCACATTTTAAAAAAAGTCACTTATTTTCATGCCGAAGATAGTACATTATTATGATTCTCTGCATCCCTCCCTCTGCCCCCACCCTGTAGGTAGCAACCATAATTCCATAGCCAAGATTAAAAACAGACATTCCTGTCTAGGCATAGAACTAGATTTACTCCCCTCATTTTTTTTAAAAAAAGAATACAAACAGTGCAATGGTACTGTGGAAGAAAACTGGGGAGGGGTGGTGGAGAGAAGCAACACCTATCTACCCAATCTTTGTTTTCATTCCATTTTTAGAATGTCTACATTTGTTTCTAAGACTAATTTTTTGCATGTGTGTGCAGGCAGCAGTCTGTATGCTTATTGTAAGCATAATCTCTCTGTTTGTTCCTTAATCAACTGGGAATATGAACAGTACAGGATCTATGGTTCAAGTCCACACATTATGTTCTCCAGTCCCACTGCTGGGTAGGGCAGATATTTTTCTTTGAAATTTAGTCATTTGGTCAGGTGATTTCATCATGACTCTGGCCTGACAATAGGCCAGTTTGGACATAATAGGAAACCATGTTTTTTTTTTCCTGCAGTGTGCATGGGAGACAGAAAATCTCTGGCTCACATGCTTGCCCCTACCCTCCTTTTCTTTTCCATGAACCAGAGAAAATTGAAAGCTTCTGCTTTTGATTTTAAGCTAACCCCAGTTTCCTGTTACATACAGACTCAGAGAACACTGCTTAGTTTAAACTCCAGCTAGTTAAAAACAAGCCAGAATTAAGCTGTGTTTTATTATCTTGGCTTCTTCACTTATGTAACTAGAGCTCTCTGAGCTCAGATGTTACAGGGAACTGTGGATATTTTAAAAGGAAGGTCTCCAATCTCCTCCTTCCTTTCTTTGTTTTAATGTATTTTTAATCTTTTGTTGGAAACCACCCAGAGTGGTTGGAGAAACCCAGCCAGATGGGCGGTGTATGTATGTATGTATGTATGTATGTATGTATGTATAAATAAATAAATAAATAAATATTATTATTATTATTATGTCCCCCTCCCCCAGAAATAAAATAATATAGAAATAAGCACTAAAATCCCACTAGCTTCGACTTGTTTTCCAGAAGTGGCTTCTATGTTGAGTGAAAGATCACATAAAATGTGGAAATTATCAGGTAAGGAAATGTCAGGAAAATGACATTCTGCCTGAATGCAAACTACACCCGGCCCTTCACTCATTTAAAAGTGGGGTTGTTTGTTTTTTAAGTTAAAGATATTTTAGAAAAACCATTAAGTGTCTGTGCCAGTAGGTGATTCAGTTTAAAATGTATCTCAGGCTGTGCTCAGCTTGGCGCCATGGTGTTAATGTGTGTGCACATTTACATGCAGCGACTCTAGAGGCAGAATGCACATCTTACTTGAGATTTCCTTTCTAGAGACCGTGGTGACTGAGCTCAACCCTGAAGAATTATTAGACACATTTTTTTTGCAAGATATTTTTTTTGCAAGATAATCTCAAAAGGTTTTTAAAAACAGAGACAAGATCAGAGCATAAGGAAAGTTGGCAAGTATGGAACTGTAGCTCCAGACCTTTCAAGTGTCCCTATTTTCCAGAGATGCCCGATTTAGAGAAGCTGTCCCAGTTTCGTTTCTTTTCTTTTTAATTTTTCTTAAAAATAACTTATTTGCCACAGCGTATATTTCAAACGTTCCCATAATCTTAAAAACCATAAAATAGCACATCATATCCTCCAATCTCATTAAAAGGAAGGAATACATTATACCTGCAACAATTTGAAAGGTTAAAATGTACGCTTCAAGTATTCCAAACTGTGTTACCCACCCCAAACACTACCTGTGTGTTCCTCTCTACCTGTGTGTTTCCAGTTTCTCATTCAATCACAGAATGTCCCACTTTTCCTTAGGACATCTGTATTGTCATTGGATAAATGTTGGAAGGTATGGAGTTATGAGACCCCCGAGCTAAGGAGACGAGTAACTATGCAAATAATTTCTCTAATGAGAAGCCCCTTCAAAAATAGCCTCGCCACTGGTGTGCTTCTGAGGAAACACAGCAGGCTTGCAAGATTGGTTCAGCATTCTTATTTAACTAACCATTGACCTTTCCTTTAAGCATACTCAGCTGCAAGGAGACAGAAAGCTGCTCATCAGAATACTTCTTTGTTTTTCAATGTACGAAAAGGGATAGCAATTTGCAGGGAGGGATGCAAAATTAATCCTGTGCATAATCAATCTCAACCAACTTAAGCACCCCAAAAGACAGGAGATGTAATAAATGGCACCCAGCACAATTTTCTATCTTCTAGTCTAGCTACAATAATTTAGAAGCATTTGCAGTTCATGCTTTGCTTATGATGAAGCTAGAGCAATTATCATGACAAGAAGATAGATTTCATAAAAACAACAATAGCAGACAAATGGGAAGACTTTTCCTGTAACCCATTAGGTCTAACTGCTGAACAAACTATAGATTTAGCATACAACCAACTTGAGGAAATAATTAATTTAGAACATAGCCTTGCAGTTCTTTGTTTTTAACCATAAATAACTATGCTGTTATATAACTATGCTGTTATATAGAGGTACACCCTTTAAGGGCAGTACACATTAATTTTCCTTGTCTTTTAGCCTCATCCTGTAAAACAATCCTTCCCCTCCAAAGTATCATCTGTAGGTATAGGAAGCAACTTTCTTGCGGCTTCCTGCATCCTACCAAGCCACTGTTGTCTGAAACACTCACATACCCTCCAACATTTATCCAATGAAAATAGGGACATCCCATTTAATAATAATAATAATAATAATAATAATAATAATAATAATAATAATAATATGAATTTTATTATTTATACCCTACCCATCTGACTGGGTTGCCCCAGCCACCCTGGGCGGCTTCCTGCATATGTAAAAACATAATAAAACAGGGCTGCCTTCAGATGTCTTCCAACGGTTGTATAGTTACTTATCTTCTTGGCTCGGGTGTTGCATAACTCCATACCCTCTAACATTCCTCCAATGAAAATAGAGACATCCTAAAGAAAAGGGGACATTCCAGGATCAAATCAGAAACCGGGACGGCTTCTGCCAATCCAGGACTGTCCCTGAAAAATAGGGACACTGGGAGGGTCTGTAATCCAGACAGCACAAATTGCCTCTAGTGTAAAAGCAAAGTACAGTCATACCTTGGTTTGCAAATGGCATAGTTGTCGAACAAATCGGCGCCTGAACGCTGCAAACCCGGTTTGCAAATGTTTTTTGGAAGCCAAACATCCAATGTGGCTTCCGCTTGAGAGCAGGAAGCTCCTGCAGCCAATCGGAAGCCGCGCTTTGGTTTTCGAATGTTTTGGAAGTCAAACGGACTTCCAGAATGGATTAAGTTCGAGAACCAAGTTACCACTGTAGCAGAATCCCTCCCAAAACAGAAACAAACATAAGGCAATATTCAGCAAAAGGAGAAAAGGCGTGTGCTCCAGGTTTCTTCCTTAGCCATGAAAGTACTTTCTAGTTTGATCACCTTAAATTATACCTTACTTCGGTAAGTAAGCTTAAGTAATCCAAACTCTTCTTCTAGTGAGTAAACTGCTTTGCTGAGAGTGTAGGGTTTGGCAGGGATTCATTTCAGGCTTGAAGAATACATGGTTGACTCCATTTCTAGCCAGGCCTATTTGTCCTTCTTGTGAACATGTGGCTATCTCCGCCCGAATTTAATTATCATTCACTTGAGGCCATTTGGTGAGATTAGAGGAAATACTATAATAAGAATAAAACAGACAGGGGGAGGGGGGAACCTGCCAGATAAATGACAGCTTCTGATCCTTCTCCAGCAAGCCTAGAGGGACTTGTTCACTTGAGCTCCCTGTTTGGAGAAGCAGAATGTTCCCGTTCCATCATTTCAGAGACCTTTTATACATCACATTGTACATCCAACAAAATATGTAAGAGTCGATACTCTTAGGCACCATCTTGCCAATTGTTTCATCGTATTTGAAGGGGGGGAGTAACAACACTCCCTCTACATCTGTTTCCCAGTCTGTGTCCACAATTAATTCTACAACCAGCTCTTTCATTATGTTAATCTTTTTTTGGTCATGTGTATGCACTTTGGCAAGTTATGTCGATAGTTGTTGTTTTTCTCTCTCACTTGCATGGAATCTTTTCTCATTGGAAATGTAAATCATTGCAAGTTGAATGTCTGAGTGGCTCGGTCTGGTTTATGAAAAATCTTCAGGAAAACTAAGCTCATTAACTGCAAGAGAACTGAATCAGCTCTACCACGCTTTTGATGTTGCACCTGTTCGCGTTTAATTGAATTTAATTTAATAGAAATGATCCAATCATTTCCCAACTTCCTGTTCACGTTTTGTTTGTTTGTTTGTTTGTTTGTTTCCAGGCAGACCACAGCTCAGAGGAAATCTATGTCATCATGCTTTTCAATTAAAGCAGCCGTGGCTCGAGAAAAAATGGCTTGAGACTTGTCATTTGGATAGCCAACTCCTCTGCTTTGAACCAAGAACATTTGAACATGGTTGAGAGTTCACTGGCTTGTAAATTTGCTAGCTTTAATGAGATGACTGCAGAGGTGGAGATTTGCCAGGAATTTCTGATGGGGAGGTGGCACGTAAAAATGTTTATAATAAAAGCAGCAAAGGATTTGAGTCAAGAAAGAGCTCAGAAGCAGAGTTATTAACTCAAATAATTGGAAGCATTTTATTATTGAACTATCACTCAGTCTCCATAGGTACTGAAAACCAGACCATGGAGAGAAAACGGAACATAGTTCTATTGGAATGCTCATAGAGAAGAGGAGAAAGACCAGTTAGAAGGATCACCAGATCCCCTTAGTTTTCCTCATGCTTACTGGTGTCATTGTGTTGACCCTTGATCCCAGAAAGGTGATCAATAGCTTATCAGCTCAGCCAGAAGTTCACAGTTTATGTTTATTTCATTTTTATGTATTTATTATTATTTTTACCCCCTTTCACCTGAGGTTAACAGGGTGGTTTACAATGTAAAAGCACAAAAATACACAACGTAGTAGCAAATGAAAACTATAACACACACACACACACACACACACACACACACACACACACAGTTTAAAAGGGATTAGCCAAAGGTCTGGGAGAAGAGGAAGGTTTTTACCTGGCACCTGAAGATATGTAATAAACGAGCCACCGTAGAAAAGGTCCGTTCTCATGTTGCCACCCTCACAGAGGAGGCACATGAAGAAAGGTCTCAGATTGCAAGGTCTGGGTCAGTTCATATAGGGAGAGTCCTTGAGGTATTGCAGTCCTTGAGATATTGCAGTTAAAATCTTAGCTTTGCCAATAAATGTACAAGGTGGACTTAGTAAACTTCAATTTTGCCAGCCTCTTCCGGTGGTGGTGGACTATTTATTTATTATTTATTATTACTTCATTTCTATAGCCCTCTTCATCATGAATCCTATGGCAGTCTACAACAATGCAATATAATTCTGATAATATAAGAATTGTAAACAGTTTTTAATACTGAGTTTTAAATTTCTGTAACTCAACCTTATGGTGAAGATTTGATAAGAAATAATATTAATAATGATAATGATAGCAATCCATGCAGGATCCAACGCCTCAGAGAGGTTACACAGTGGAGTGATCACACTGATAATAAATAATAATAATAATAATAATAATAATAATAATAATAATAATTATTATTATTAATAATAATAATAATAATAAATGCCCTGCTCATCTGACTCTTACTGCATCTTGCCATTCCATAGGAAGACTAGGGCCTTGGCAGCATCATAATGTAAAATCCCCAATCTCTCATTCAGCAATCTCTCAAAATCCATAGGTACAGAAGTATCTGAGGGTGGATCATCTTAATGGGTCCCCAACCGCTACAGCTTGGGGACTGTAAGAACAAACCTCACCAGGAAAGGATCTGACCATGACAAAGGGGTTATTGCAAACACCTTTCTAATCCTCACATGCTATGAGGGGACTTCAACATCAACCATGACAGGGATAAATACATGTCTGAGGGGTTTTCCTCTACCCACCCACCCCCAATAAAATATTTGAGGGGGCATTGCAAACAGTGTGCGTGTGCCATGTCATGTGATCTATTATGTCGGACATGACTTTCTTGCCTCCCCCCCCCCCGCAATATTATATTCAAGTTGGCACCATGGAAAAAAGCCATCATGTAAAAACCGAATGACAATTGACCGCCATGTGCATATAACAGTGTGATTATGTTAAGTTTATTTTAGGTTTAGTTCATTTATTAGGACAGCGTGAGTGGGGGTTTTTTTTGGGGGGGGGTTGTTCACATGGTGGTGGTAGTGACTAAGTTTATTTCATCATGTGATGAATTTAGAATTAGGTATATATGGGGCCACCCCAAAAAATTAAGTGGTTATGGCCTCTAAAGGTCTTAATCTGGCCCTGAGCTCAGTTGTGGCTCACTGCGGTTGCCTTCCAAAGGTTGGTCTGCACAAATCTCAAGACATACCGGTAGTGGTAGCCGTCCACCCCCTCAGCACTCACAGCTACACCTCAAACTTCATACATACTGGCCTTGGTATTTTGTGGAAGCCACCACACATTGGGGTCATGTGACTGGGCTACAGTGAAGCAAAAAGAACATATTCAATTATAATATGGGTATTATACCAAGTTATGGAACAGAGTTTCTTTAGTACTCTTTACATACAGAACCTCTGGTCTGCTGTTCATTTTTGTTAATATTTGAAATATAAAATTGCTGGTGGCTTTGTTTTTTGTCTTTTGTTTTAATCTACAGGTCTTGGCTTGATCCCTCAGTGGGCTCGGAAGGTTAAGAAAGGGAATATACCAATTGGATTTTCCCTTTTGAGCCTAATAAGTGCCCCCATTTCGTGGTTTCTTACATTTTTCACCACAGCTTTTCTGTTGCAAGATTAATCCTCACAGCATCATTGCACATATGAAGAAAGCCCTAATAAGTTTAAACCTTGTGCCAGGCCATCTCTAATTGAACTCGTTCATTGGGAGAAAGCTTTCTCTTAATGATGCCTTCAAGCAGCTTAATAGTTTTGAGAAAAATCCACCTCGTCCGAGCTTTCAAGTATGAGTGCATGAGGCAGGTTTAATGAGGCGATTTCCACCATGTTTCATTTCTGACTCTATCACAGGTTTTGCACACCTCTGAAGTTAACAAGGTGTTGGACAATGGACAACCTGCTGCTTTGTTTAGCATCCTAAGTTTTTATATGTTATTGATCATCAGGCTCAATTATTCTCATACAGAAAACAGAGTATTTTGTGGCCTGCTGACCACTCGTTCCTCTCTCATCTGTAGAGGTATGCAGTTTTTGATGGATGTTAAATTCTGGGACTTATGAAAACTCTCAACTGAAGATTAGAAATAATGTGTTGGAAAGAGAACAAATTGATATTTTTGAAAGACGCATAAGGGTAATAATTGGAGAATTATATCCTGTTTGCCTTTAAAGGTGAACCCACCTAATTTCATAGAATCATAGTATTACAGAGTTAGAAGGGGAGACCAAGGGTCATCTAATCCAGCTGTCTGCAATGCAGGAATCTCAACTAAAGTATCCATGACATATGACCAGAGCCGGATTTACGTATAAGCTAAACAGGCTATAGTTTAGGGCCCCACTCTCTTGCCCCCCCAATATACTTCTTCTTAATTGTATTTCACTATTAATATTGTTTGCACGTTTCTTCACAGTGAGGGAGTCCATTGATTGTAGGGGTTTGGAATAGATGACCTTTTGTATCCCTTTCTCAGGACCACAATACCTCAAAGACCATCTCTCCCTATATAAACTGACCTGGGCCCTGCAATCATCATTGGATGTGTGGAGGGTACTGTTTTTGTTTGTTACTACATTATGTATTTTTGTGCTGTATATTGTAAACTGCCTTGTGATCCTTGGATGAAAGGCGATATACAAATTTAATAAATAATAATGCTAATAATAATAATGACTCCAACATTTTTTTATTCTATGGGGTTCCCAAGCTTGGATCCTGCACTTCATTCACTGTATTATTATTATTATTATTATTATTATTATTATTATTATTGCCATCATTATCATTTCAATTTATATATCACCCTTTATCAGAAGATTCCAGGGTGGTGTGCAACGTTAAAAACATGTTACAGAACATCAATGATAAAAACATCATAAAGACATCATAAAGATAGCTCTAGTTCTAAAGAACTTAGCACTGATAAACTCTTCCACTATTGGTGCATTTGGGAATCAGAGCTAAGCTGTGGGTTAAACCACTGAGCCTAGGGCTTGCTGATCAGAAGGTCAGCGGTTTGAATCCCCGCAATGGAGTGAGCTCCCGTTGCTCGGTCCCTGCTCCTGCCAACCTAGCAGTTTGAAAGCATGTCAAAGTGCAAGTAGATAAATAGGTACCACTCCGGCGGGAAGGTAAACGGCGTTTCTGTGCACTGCTCTGATTCTCCAAAAGCGGCTTAGTCATGCTGGCCACATGACCTGGAAGCTGTACGCTGGCTCCCTCGGCCAATAAAGCGAGTTGAGCGCCGCAACCCCAGAGTCGGTCACGACTGAACCTAATGGTCAGGGGTCCCTTTACGTATATCACACTTACTCAAATGATCCCCTCCACACTGAGGTTTTTTGACGAAGACCCATATGGAATAAATTTGCACTTAGATAATCCTTATCATTCTAGGAAACAAAGATTTATTTTTTTTTAAAAAAAAAAAAATCCACTCTGAGTGAGGATTAACATGTTTGTTGCCTTCTGTCCCTGGAAGTTGTGCTATGTTCAATGCAAAAAAATAATAATGAATGTATGTGCATACCCACAGCCTGCCTGTGGCACACACTACAAACTGAATAATATCTCATCAGAAGCATGTTAAATTTCCAAGCATCAAGAGTGAGGTGATTAAAGCTGTGCATCTATGTCTTTCCTAACGAGATGCTATTTAATGAGCTTTTCTTGTTTTTCCAAGACATCAGAGTCACACAGGAACCAGTTCCCACCCCGCTGCTTGCTTGAGCTGGGCCAAGGGTACTTTTCGAGAGTTCCAGGGGCTAAAATATGCAACAAGGAGCAACTTCCTTCTTTCTTTAAGTCAGCAGTGCACTTTCTCAATCTGTGCACGTCTCGGCATTGAGCAGAGAATAATCAGTTTGTCTACAGATTTATCAGGAGGTCAGTAATGCCGCACGTGAATTCTTTGGTCTGCGAAGCTATCTTAATCTAAAGGAAAAATGGCAGGAAATAGGCACAGCTACACAGGTGGAAAGATTTCTGTTCTTAAAATAAATACATTTCCTCCTTTTATTTGTTTTTAATTTTAACTTATTTTAAAGTAAAAGAATTTCTTCAGACTCACGTATGGGACAATAATGTCCAAATGGAAGGAGGGGACAAGAATGTGTTCAAGGGACCATTTTTAAAACCAAGTCACAAGGTGTTTTTTTTGTACCTTCTCTCCTCAGACTTCCTCTTGGCAGAATGTCAGCTCAGCTTGCTTCATCTCTTGTTGCTTTACTCCCTATCTAATGAAATAACCAGACAAGACAGCAGCATATGGTTTTGGGATTCAAAAAGTCATCAAGTTTATTGGATACAGATGTGAAAGGTTTGGCCTAGGCACTGGGTAAAGCCATTTAATTAACCCCAGCCCATCTGCTTGCAGTGCATCTTGAAGCGGGGGCTATGACCTACATCAAATAGGGGTACCCCCCGAAGGGTCCCCACTAGAGGAGTTCTATGGCCTTAGGCCCCATCTGGGTGTCAGACAGAAGCAACTCCTCATGGATCCCTTTAACAGGATACCCTGAACCAAGGATGGGCAGGCAGAGGCTGCAACCTTCCCTCCAGCCATGACTAAAGCTTACCCAATGCCTAACCTCAGAAAGTTATGGCGATTGCTATGAGGTAGGCGAAAACCAAATGGTCGGTGCCATTTTGCCAAGTGGAAAAATTCCTAGGAAGGCACCAAGTTGCGAAGTCTGAGTCACACATACCATTCAGATACAGGTAGGTAGCCGTGTTGGTCTGCCGTAGTCGAAACAAAATAAAAAAAAATCCTTCCAGTAGCACCTTAGAGACCAACTAAGTTTTTTCTTGGTATGAGCTTTCGTGTGCATACACACTTCTTCAGATACACTGAGACAGAAGTCACCAGACCCTTATATATAGTGAGAGGGTGGGGAGGGGTATTACTCAGAAGGGTGGTGGGAATGGGTGATTGGCTGATAGGAGAGGTAAACCTGTTGACAACTGTTAACTACTGCAATTGGTCTTGCAGGAAAAAGCAAGGGGTGAGATGGCTAAAAATAGCTTTGTCATGTATAATGAGATAAGAATCCAAAGTGTCTATTCAGACCAGGTCTCTCCATGGTTTTAAGTTTGGTAGTCAGTTGCAATTCAGCAGCTTCTCATAGTGTATGTATATTCTGCACTGCAAATCTGAAATGGCATGTGTATTTTAAACAGTTTGGTTTCATGGCATGAAACATGGAAGCAATTGCTTCATCCTCTTCTGATTACTGTGTTTGTTTGTTTGTTTCTTTGTTTGTCTGTCTGTTTGTTTGTTTATTCCATGGAAATGTGTTCATGTAAATGCATCCAGCTATTCAAAACACTGCTGACCTAGATGGACCAGGGGTCTGACTCAGGCATGAGTTAGCCTTCTATGTTTCTTTGAGATCCTTTACATCAGGCATCACCCCTAGCTAACAGGACTAGTGGTCAGGGATGATGGGAATTGTAGTAATCCCAAAACAGCTGGAGGGCCAAGTTTGGCCATGCCTGATCTACATCAAGCAGGCTATTGATGAGGCAAGGATGCAATAGGTGTAAGGGAACAGCAGAGTGCTCAGTCAAAGGTGAGATAAAGAGTGGACCCCACAAGTAAAGATGTGAGGCTGTAGGTGGCCTATACCTGAGAAGCTGGAAAGGAAAGCAACCTGAAGAAATTGAGGAAATGAAAGGTGCGGAGGTTGAAAGAGAAGTAAGAAGACTCTGTCAATGGCCTTCTATACTA
The DNA here is from genome assembly GCA_034641385.1 of Darevskia mixta. NCBI lineage: Eukaryota > Metazoa > Chordata > Lepidosauria > Squamata > Lacertidae > Darevskia > Darevskia mixta. The sequence goes on from JAWWNH010000017.1 coordinate 16,649,768, forward strand.
TGGTACCGAATTACCAAATAGGCAGAGTAGGCCCCGACCTATGGGCTCCACACCTTATAGGGCCCCTGCAGCAATGGACCAAAATAATATTGATTTGGTCCTCAATGAAAATTACAACCAAGATCTCTTAGTTCAATGTTATCCCACTAGAGTATGCCCATGAAGGGTCCCCCCGAAAATTCGACTGCCTAGGGGCCTCCACAGGGTTTAATCTGGCACTGTCCATAGAATACCTTTCAGACCTCAAAAAGGCATGTGACACTATACTGAGGTGCAAAGATCATTTGGGCAGATAACCAGAGAAGTCCTGAACCTCCACCTGTTCCTGATTGTGATGTCGTGCTTACCCACTATCCCGAAGAGCCTTGTTGTCTCTCACTTCCACAAAAACAATATGTAACTTGGATAATAAATAGAGTAAAGCAATGAAAAGATGTATTCTTGAAATAATTCTTCTTGAAGGAAGCAAAATGATGGACTTTTAGTGTTTTGTCACCCCATCATTCCATTCACAGCTGAATGTAGGCTATGATTAGAAGGTGCATTATGATTAGAAGACAGTGCTTTAATTATAACTTATCTATCAAGATAAATTCTTAAATTTAGAAGAAATACACACATCTCCTTATGTTTTATCTCTTATATAAAGATAATAATTGAGTAAGTAGGTGTAAGCCTCCTTTTAATCTCCAGAACCAATTATCTATTATACCAAATTTATGGGACCATTGAGTTATTATTTTCACATGAAGTAAGTCTTAGAAACTGTCTAAAAGGACGGTGATTTCTAAGGAAAATGGCTTTCTGTCATTTGAAACTCCTCTGTCTACCTGTTAGTTGAACAGCTTTGATAACAGCGTTGGTAAGAGTTGGACTTAGATAAAATCTCCTTTCAAAATCTTGAGAGCTAAACTGAGAGCTAAACTTTGTAGCAGGAAATATTTAAGAACTATTATTGCTTACTTTAGACTGTTTTATATTTTGATAGAAGTTTCTTAGTAAAGTGGAAAATGGATTTAAAGGTTCTTCCCTTATTGTATCCTTGTCAGTACAAAATCAAAACTGAACTCATCAGAACAATTTTATAGAAATGGTAACCTATATGCTAGAACTACATTGTGATACCATACCCGCCAATATTTCTCTGATGAAAATAGGAATGTCGTAAGGAAAAGCGGGACATTCTTGGATCCAATCAGAAACCAGGGTGGCTTCTGTAAATCTGGGACTGTCCCTGGAAAATAGGGACACCTGGAGGGTCTGTAACCAGCACTAACAAAGCCCAGATCCATAACAAATTAGTAAATGCATCATTACTCATCATACATTTCATATTCAAATGTGATTGCTTTTCCATGGTCTTCTATGCCATGGTAGAGTTGAACATTGTTGCCATGATGGGAGTTAATGGGCACCAAAGCTGTATGCTCAGAGACAGGTGATGATAACTCCTTGGAAATCTACAGATATTGCTGCTGCTGCTGCTGCTGCTGTTTTCCACCAATGCACTTCTGCATGAAAGATTCATTGGCATATGAAGCTTCACAATAACTATTGCATGCTGTGAACTACATGAAACAGGCCTACTGTAGGCCTACAGAAAAGTCATCCTTTGCCCATGTAATCAGTACTGGAAACTGAGGTAGGTATACGCAGCCAAAAAGTTTGGGACCTCATATTTCCAAATATTGATATTTTTAATAGCTCTCAATTAAAACAGTGACCCGGGGAGTATTATGCTACTACAGAAATGCCTCCTCGCTTGTGAAATGACAATCCCTGATAAAATTCACAGCAGAGGAGCCCAATTCACGCTAATGAGGCTCCACCGGTGTAAATGTTCAGCGAAGAGCGTGTTCAGGAGGATGAATTGCCTTTTCCAGCACAGCTGCTCCTGCCCTGCCACTTCCAAACTCTCTGTGTTGTTCAGCATGTCAGATTCAATTCTGCTCAGCTACTGTACTGCTAAGGTTGTCATAAGGAAGCTAACCCAGCATATGCAGGTGACAGAAGCTGTGACCCACATACTAGTTAAGTCAGAGTACACGGATTTTGCTTCTCCTTAAATAAAAATCAATGGGACTTAAATCGGCTTAAAATCCGTGTTTTCCGGAGTTGCCCGGAACATGCCTCGGACTGATCATTACCCAGCTGAGTATCATTCATGACCATAATATCCTTAAGTGTACTCCGTTATGGAACCGTGCAGGCTGGATCCAAAGTTATTCATAATACGCTGCGGCAAGGCTTAAGACAGGACACCGAACTTCTGCAGCCAACATTTCCCCACAATAACTTCTCATTATAATGGCCAATAGCCCCATGGCTATTTTTATATTTCCTTGTAACAGAGTTAAGTGTGGTTATTTAGAGAAGTGCTCATTTTACAAACTTCAGAAAATAGGAACAGGGTGTGAAATCGACTCTGCAGGCTTCACTGAAACTAGGAAGATTTGGTGGTTTTATATCACGCTCCCCAATTCCCCGGGCGGAGGGACATTTCGTGGGTAGTGCTTCCAGCTTTTAGTTTCCTTTGCAGGTGAGGAAGCACTGGGGACTGTGTTGACTTTCTTTATAATAATTTTGCATATAGAGGTGAAATTGAGCATTGGCTTTAAGAAATCGCATTAGGAACTGCATAAAAAAATCAAACTGGAATGACACAAAGCACACTTGAATCAGATTGGGCTGGTTCCAAATTCTACAGGTAGAAGGCAAAACATTTGGTAACTGCAGGGGCGTAGCAATGGGGGGCGGGGGGGCGGGCCACCCCGGGTTCCACCCCAGAGGGGGGTGGCAATTTTTTTAAATTTTTTTTTAAAAAAGTTAACTTTTTTTTAAATTAAATTTTAACTTTGTTGAAAAAAGAGATAATAGACACGCACACACAACCCCCCACACCTCACAAAGTGGCACCATCAGAGGGGGGTGACACTTTTTATTTTTATTTTTTTTATTTTAACTTTATTGAAAAAAAAGAGATAATAGACACACACACACACAAAACCCCCACACCTCACAAAGTGGCACCATCAGAGGGGGGGGGACACTTTTTATTTTTATTTATTTTTTTACATTTTTATTATTTTTTATTTTTTTATTTTATTTTAACTTTATTGAAAAAAAAGAGATAATAGACACACACGCACACACAACCCCCACACCTCGCAAAGTGACACCATCAGAGGGGGGTGACACTTTTTTTTAAACTTTTTTTTTATAAATTAAAGTGGTGGTGGTGGGGGGTGACAAAAAAAATTCCGCCCCGGACCACCTGGGCTTGCTACGCCTCTGGGTAACTGTACCTCCCTGAGACACATCATCCTTACATTGCATTTTGGGTGTCTTCGTACTTGAGAGGTAGGGAAGGTTTTTCAGATGAAGGGGTGTAATTCTTCTCTAGACACCATCTGGGGACTGCGTGTCAGTTTTGGGCATGGCCAATGTTACCGCAACATTGCAAAGGCTGCAGAAAAACTGGGCAGGTTGAGAAACAAAATATGGATGGAGCAACTGATGTCATTCATTACTTGGTAGAGCAGGCTGTCTTTCAGCTACACAAAAGTCAGAGTTTTCTACACAAATACCCATACACTCTATCTTCCATCTAGACAAGCAAGAAGCACACAGATCATAGTCTAAGAACACATTCCGTCATCATGTTGGAGAAATTTAGAAGGCTGTTCCTAGATTGGAGGTTAACCTCCCAGAAACCCAAAAGAAAAGGTTGCAGGCTCCTTGTGAAGAGCTAGGACTTTATTGAAATACAAATACGCATAAGGACAGTCTCAAAAATGAGGAGGAGGCTGCAAAGAACTACATCCAAAGCAATGTTTTCTATACACTTCCAGATTACACATGTCATTTAATTCCACCAGTCAAAGTATCACAGCAAACTTAATAGATGCAACCGAATGTCATCATGTTGAACCAATCAAAATCATTTGGTCTTCAGATCAGTCCTCATCATAATATCATGTGATTATATATAACCATTTCCCCTGTTTATTAAATGTCTTCCAATGTCCTCTTACATCCGTCTACAAAACAATTCAAGATTAATCACAGTTGCCATGACCAGCTGATTCTTTTTTCAGCCACCATAGATTCTAACAGGTTATTCTTTTTGGTCAAAACAAAATAAAAAAATTCATTCCAGTAGCACCTTAGCTTACCTTAGCTATCAGCCTATCACCCATTCCCTCCACCCTTCTGAGTAATACCCCTCCCCACCCTCTCACTATATATAAGGGTCTGGTGACTTCTGTTTCAGTGTATCTGAAGAAGTGTGCATGCACACGAAAGCTCATACCAAGAACAAACTTAGTTGGTCTCTAAGGTGCTACTGGAAGGAATTTTTTTATTTTGTTTTGACTATGACAGACCAACATGGCTATTCTTTTTGGTGTTCTGCAATGGCCAATCGCTATGTACAGTACCTAAAAGCAGCTACTTCCGTGGTGTAAAAGGCGGCTGCAGGCTGCTTTAGTTAATCTAGGCCACAGACTGAAAAGAAAACGGAATAATCAAAATGATACAGTTTTATGAAAATATCATTGTCTCCAACGATCACAGTTCAAGGACACATGCCAGGGAAAGGCTGTGTGGATGGTTAAGAATGTGGCTTGAGGAGGGATCTCTGGCCCCCAAGAGAGATCTGAGGACTGAATTGAGAGGGCTAGGAGGCCACATTCACCCCCCAAGGATCCTCACCCCTGCCATATGTGGTTGTGGTTCATGTAAGGAACCTGTGGCTTTGGAATGCAATAAGAGAAGCAATTCTTGGTTTTGCATATCTTTGATAAGAGAGCTCTGCTCCGTACTGAATATATTTGTTCTTATTTTATCCTGTTTAAATCTCCGCTGGTGAACAAGGAATGACACAGACTTAATTACCGTGTAGATGATAAAGCCAATTATGCAAGGATCCTGGTCCCACATTCGCACCACCAGCTACTACTATTATTAGATTGGTTTAGAACTAATGAGGCAAATTAATCAGTTTATTAATCATGCCCTCTTATATTTAAAAGCAGGAAGCAGTCACCCCCTTGTTTAAAATTATTATACTGACAGGTCTTTCTCTTCCTATATTTAGCTTCTACAAACCCACTCCATTTACATAAATGCAGTGCCTGAATATTTCTCATATAAAGATTCAACAATGTATGACTTAAAAGATACAAAACAGCATGTAATGAAGATAATATTTCAAATCCCTTTAATGTTTAAGTCATGGGTGTGCATACATTAGCATGGGTTAATTTGAAGTCATTTACTTAAGCAAAGCATAGCCTGTATGTTAGAGAGAAATCAGCTAGTAAAGGTTAAATAAGGAATCTCTGAAAGATGTGGAGGTGCTTTTCCATTAAGTTTGACTGATTAATGCTCAAGACCGAAACAATTCTTTGTATAGTGTAATTGACTGCCACCATGTGTATTTATTTCCCTATTAATATCCTGCATTTTTCCATCATGAACCCAAGCTGGAGTATATGTGGTTTCTAGGTAATCAATAATACAGGTGCTAACTGGTCCTAGACCTGTTTCACTTCAGAAGCTAGTGGCCTCATGTGCCTTTAAACACATTTGTGTGTGTTTGTGTATTTTGTTGATTTACTCTGCATGGTTGTGAGTTTTCAAAGCTTGAAAAAAAAAAGAATATAAGTATTAAATGCAAACAAACAAACAAAAAAATTGTTTCCGGGATAAATTGGGTTGGATCCAAACTAAGATAGTCAAATTTCAGACCCAACGTCTTAAGAGTCACGGGTTTCAATCAGACCAAAATGTGATGTCATCTTTTGTTTATAGCAAATCAAACTTCAAGGGCAGCCTGCGTCAATATTCCTGGATTTATTTGCCTCTTCAGGGGCTGCCATACCTGCAGATTTCATCCCCTTCTATGAACGGGGGCGGGGGGGAGTATTGTTATCTTTTTAGATTTCCCATTACGATGAATGGGGTAGAGGAAAATCAGAACTTTGAATTAGTTGAGCTCCCAGGGGTTTGAACACTCATCTCCCAACACCACTTTCTGGACACGGCCCAAGAGGAAGGAGCAGAACCACTGCATAACAGTGCTCCCAGCTCCCAATTTCCCTAGATGGTCCAGAAGAGTACCATGGTTGATGGTATCAAAAGCCACTGAGAGATCCAGCAGAACTAGGAAACAGCTTCCCTGTAAAACATACAAAGCAACATGCCCACACCCTCTGGAAGGATATCTTATTTCATATTCCATACTAAAAACATCACACATTTTTAATGAAATGCTTTCACCATGTAATATGATGTTGAGTTTAATGCATAAAATGTACTCTCTTAAATGGCAAAATCTGTCAATTAGGATGTTCAGAAAAGCAGCTCCCCTAGGGCTACCAATAACTTCATTTTAAATAGAGTGTGACAAACATTCTCTATTGTGCAGCACCAAAGTCCCTCCACAATAATGGTTCATTTAGTGATTAATAGTTTGATAGAAGGAATGCTGCATTTTAAGCCGAGACCTCATCTTGCACCGGGAGCTTAGCTAGTAAAGAAAAAGAAAAAAAGATTTAAGTTGGGCTCTTGGATCACCCTGTTATCTGTTCAATTATTTGTTTAGTATTGTTGAAAGTCCTATTAATCAGAACCAATTTTATCAGACTGTAGCTGTGAAGAGCACTGTTTTTCCCAGGGTTCATATCCAATGTATGAGAAGAATTGTTTTATTTGGAAAAGCTGCAGACCTATAAATGGAACAAAAAAAACTTGTGGCTGGGGCAGCCCAGTCAGATGAGCGGCATATAAATAAGAAAATGGTTGTTGTTGTTGACAAGTGTAAACACCCTTTTCCTGGGCTATTAGAACAAGATCACCAGTTTCATTTTTTATTTTTTGATAGTGGAAATGGTATTTCTAAGCCTTGCATAGTATTTGTCTTTTCCCATGCTTGAATTGCTTATCCCCAAAGTGCTTAATGTGATTTAAAACACTATTATGCTACCGCTACAACTGCTAAGACATACATACTAAAATCAGCACACAATTAAAAACCTATTGGCGGCCACAATATTTTGTCCCAAACAATTCCTCAGAACAACACTGTATGCAGTGCATTTTTTGGGAAAGAACACTATGGTAGGGCTGCCCAGAGGGAAGTGTTCCTGTCAAATGAAGCAGTGACAAAATGCACGTTTTGGAAATAGAAGTATAAAGGAGTTACCATGGCCACTGCTAAAGGGAAAGCAATAAAATTGTCTACCCCTCACTGAAATGGGCCAATGGCCCTCAGCAACAGAGAATGGATCCATGAAATTCCAAAACCCTTGGGGTTTGGGTGTAAAATGGCAGCATTTTCTGTTCCTGCTAGTATTCATCACACAAAGCACTGTTTCTGTTCCACTGCAGTTCATCTTCCACCAAATACGTTATTCATCTTACAGTCCACTCTGGTGAAAGTATGTAACTTATGCAATTTCCATAACGGATTACCTAAATGCCCTCCCACCAGATGTCAAAGAGAAAAACAACTACCAGACTTTTAGAAGACATCTGAAGGCAGCCCTGTTTAGGGAAGCTTTTAATGTTTAACAGACTATTGTATTTTAATATTTTGTTGGAAGCCGCCCAGAGTGGCTGGGGAAACCCAGCTATATGGGTGGGGTATAAATTAATAATAATAATAATAATAATAATAATAATAATAATAATAAATTACATGTTCAGTATGTTATTCCACCCCATTTATTTCAATGCTAAGGAAACACAATGCAAATGGTGTGTGTGTGTGTGTGTGTAATCAATTATGTAATATCATATTTGGACTGAACACAACAACAACAAGGAATACCATAGGAGCCAACTCCTAGGGGCTGTGGGGGCTTTGGCCGGGCCCCCACAAAATTGATGGGCATTCCCATTCAAATTGTGTGTGCGCACCGTGTCATGTGATCGATTATGTGGGGTGGGGCTTACCTGGGCCCTCACAATATTTTATTTAAGTCGGCACCCCTGAGGAATACTGATTGTGTTCGCTTGTCTGGTCTCCGTTCTGAACATGGAACAAATAAATAAGTTTTTTGCTGCTGTTTCTGTTTTCACTAGAATCCCCCAACATCCCTAGTTCAGTCCTAGGTGAAAGAAGACGTGATGTCAGGAGATCAATAACTGGAGCTCCTAGTTTGTTTTTGCCCCCCCCCCTTTTAAAGTGAGTTAAAAGCAGCTGTGGATGTGGGGTAGCAGCGTAAATCAGATCATGGGCATACAAGCAAAGGATTCTCTTTCTTTTTCACTGTCTTCCCGATTTAAATCACCCCCACCCCTGAAACCATTATTTGCCCTATGGAGGTAAACATACAACTCTCTCTATTGCACTTGCAGATCCAACCCCATGGGAAAATAATGTTTGGGAATTTTTTAAATTAGAAAAATGATGCAGATGTAATAGTTAATCTCAGTCTCCCAGTGCTATGATTCTGATCGAATTCAGAGCCCTTGTGACCGTATTTATCTTAAAATTAAAATTAAAAATCAGGAGAGCTGATCATGGATCTTCCAGTGTCATGTTTAGCTTGGCCCGTAGCTAGCTATAAAAGGATTTAACGATACAATATGTGAAGTTTGTTGCATTTTAAGAAAGAATCATTAGCTGAACTTCCATAGTTGTTCATACCTTTTACCTCTTATGTGATGCATCTAAATCACTGATCTAAAGCTGCTAGGTCATTTAAATCACATCATAAAAGCTGGGAACTGATGGGAATGATTGACTGTTAAGTGTCTGCCTGTGTGTGTGTGTGTGTGTGTGTGTGTAGGCTTCTTACAGAGAAAGAAAGAAAAAGTCAGTTCTGAAGATTTGGTGGAGAAGAATTATAAAGGGAAAATGATTTGCTGAAACACACAACTGTTCCTCTAGGGATAACCTGTAGGCAAGAAGCCTTTACAAACTCTGAGATACACTTGGGATGCTCCTGTAACCCAATAAGTAGGCCATCAAGCTTGTATCCCCCCCAAAAAAGATCTTTTTTAAACAAACACACACATTCTGTATGCACCCTTGTATACACATAAATATTCTGGGCACTCTTGCCATCAAAAGATTGCAAGCAACTTTCCAATGTCACATCTTGGCGGCTTCGCTTCCCACACCCCATAAACTGGTGTGGTTCCGCTTTTCCACACTGTGACCGTAATACGGATGTCACCATTGGGTGGCTACAAAGAGGAGCTTCTGCACTCAGGTTTGCAAGGAGAAACCGCAAGAGAGATTAATCCTCTTGCTCTTCTCGGTGTGACGCCCTCTCACTTTGCAAGTTGTGCTGTGACTAATTCTTTCAGACTGCTGGCTGCATAACATCAAGATAATTACTCTACTGACTGAAACTTCCGATCATTCTGACAGTTTTACATTTTAAAATCACTGTCACATGTTATCAACCTGGAGACCTTGTGGTTTTGTAGCTGCTTCCACTAGAATCATGCTTTAGAATCTGCCGTTCTGTAAAACTTGGTATTAAGGGTGCTTGCATGCCCGCCAACATTTCTCTGACGAAAATAGGGATGTCCTATTCCACAGTAATAACAATGATAAATTTATTATTTATACCCCACCCATCTGACTGGGTTGCCCCAACCACTCAGGGTAGCTTCCAACACATATAAAAACACAATAAAAACCTGAAAAAAAACACACAATAAAACATTAAACATTAAAAAAACTACCCCATACAGGGCTGCCTTCAGATTTCTTCTAAAGGTTGTATAGTTGCTTATCTCCTTGGCTTAGGGGTCGCAGAACTCCATAGCCTCCATCATTTCTCCGATGAAAATAGGGATGTCTTAAGGAAAAGGGGGACATTCTGGGAACCATCAGAAACTGGGATGGCTTCTGTAAATCCAGGACTGTCCCTGGAAAATAGGAAGACTTGGAGGTAGTCTTCAGGGTAAATGTGCAGATCATGATTTAAATTATCCATCAGCTTTTGGACTATTTGGATGCAGGTGTGTGTGTGTGTGTGTGTGTGTACATGTTTCTGGCCTTGGGTTTTCCCAAAATGTTAAACACATGACCATTCCCTCCCTGTTTCTGAGAAACAAAACCAACCTGATTAAGGGAACACCAAGCACTTGAGAGAAGAGGGGTGGAAAGGATCGACTTTAAAATAGGAATAGCCATAGAATGGAGGCTGAGGTTGTCAATGCCTACTAGCCAGGAGGGCTTTTCTGTGCCTCCACAGTTAGAGACACTTTATGCTGCTCGAGCCAGGAAGAGAGCAGAGAGAATTGTCGCAGACCCTTCGCATCTTGGCCATCACCTGTTTGATTTACTTCCATCCGGACGTCATTACAGGACTCTATACACAAAAACATCTAGGCACAGGAATATTTTTTTTCCTTGTGCCATCAAACTGCTGAATTTGTAGTTGTGTGCGGAAGGGAGGTCAATTGGTGGTATGGGGTTCCTTTGTTGTGCTGTTGTATTGTGAGGGGAATAGTGTTTGTATGAGGTACGTTTTTCTTTACATTGCAATGTAGTCGAAGCAAAATTCCAAGTATAGAAGAGTTTGAAGAAGAGCTTGGATTTGATATCCGACTTTATCACTACCCAAAGGAGTCTCAAAGCGGCTAACATTCTCCTTTCCCTTCCTCCCCCACAACAAACACTCTGTGAGGTGAGTGGGGCTGAGAGACTTCAGAGAAGTGTGACTAGCCCAAGGAATAATAAGGAATAAATTATGAATTATAATAAATTATAATAAGGAATAAATTATTCCTTATTATTATACCAGTTGCTAGAAACTGCAGGTGGCTTCCAGTCTCCCTTCCAGTCGGGATTCAGACCTCATCATGGGACTGAAACTGCCTTGGTCGCACTGGTCGATGATCTCCAGCGGGCTAGGGACAAAGGTGAGAGCTGTTTCCTAGTTCTGCTGGATCTCTCAGCAGCTTTTGACACGATCAACCATAACTTCCTTCTGGACCGTCTAGAGGGGTTGGGAGCTGGGGGCACTGTTATACAGTGGTTCCACTCCTTCCTCCTGGGCCGTGTTCAGAAAGTGGTGGTGGGGGATGAGTGTTCAGACCCCTGGGCTCTCACTTGTGGGGTACCTCAGGGTTCTGTTCTCTCCCCCATGCTTTTCAACATCTATATGCAGCCGCTGGGAGAGATCATCAGGGGGTTTGGGCTGGGTGTTCATCAGTATGTGGATGATACCCAGCTCTACCTCTCTTTTAAATCAGAACCAGTGAAGGTCCTGTGTGAGTGCCTGGAGGCGGTTGGAAGATGGATGGCGGCTAACAGATTGAGGTTGAATCCTGACAAGACAAAAGTACTGTTTTGGGGGGACAGGAGGCTGGTAGGTGTGGAGGACTCAGCCAGATGGGCGGGGTATAAATAATAAATTATTATTATTATTATTATTATTATTATTATTATTATGATGATGATGAGATGAGGGGGAAGGTGATGGAGAGATCTTTCTTTTAGATGGACAGGCAGTGAATTATTTTCTGAAGCCACTCCAATCGGTGATTTGAGGGATGGATGTTGGAGTAAATAAACAAAGTTTTTTTTCTTGTGGGGCGTCATTCCCCCCTCAGTTTGGCTATGGAAACAGAACATAATATAGACTATTAGGAAGACCTGCTCATTTCTCAGTCATTCTTTTTCAAATTATTGAAAACCAAACTCTCTCACTCTCTCCTTTACCCTGAATGTAGAGGAAACAGAGCTTTGTTTTTAACAGCTGCTCCAATTCAACCCTGAATAGGTTATCAAATTGGAAAGACACAAAGCAGCTCTGAAATAAGCCACAGACCCTTGCTGCAAACCTCTAATATTTAAGTTTAAAGAAATTATTCAAGTAGATTTAAAAAAATAAATAAATCACAGATTAATGTGGAAATGAGATGAAATGGATTTATGGGTGCACACATATAAAACTGAGGCAGACTGGAAATATACCCATATCTGGAATATGGATCCACAGAAAGACCAAATTCCCTTCTCCAGTTATTTAGCTGTGCCTCACACAGCATCAGGTGTCAAGCTGTTCAGAATGGACCTCTGCACACATCGTACTTCACCCCGATGTCCTCAATTCCTCTTCATCCAGTTTGTCAATCTGTTCAGGATTTTACATTCTTCGGGCACGTCCATGGCGCCTGAGCTGGGCATTTTTTTCCCTAAAGCCCTTTTCCATGCTCCTTATGTTCAGGTAATTGAGGTCTGCATCAGCAGTGGCCAATCTTATTGGGTAATTTTGCTACAAGTCAAGCCCAAATTAAGAAATAATGCCTCTCTAATGCAAACAACTGCATAAACACAACCTCACGTTTCTGGGGTCGTTTGGCCCCTAATCTACGGAGTCAGGGAACAGGCATAGTAGAAAGCAGCTGTGTTGGCCCAAATCCATGCTACAGTCAGACGAAGGAGCCCTATTACTCCTGCTTGTGTGTTTCAAGCACCTGTTGTTTGTTCTGCTTGTCAGTAACACCTGTGGCATAGTTTAGGTAGCCATTCTTGCATACCATCCTACGGGACCTACGGGACCGCCTCTCCTGGTATGCCCTGCAGAGGACCTTAAGGTCCACAAATAACAACATTTTGGAGGTCCCGAGCCACAAGGTTGTTAGACTGGTTTCAACCAGGGCCAGGGCCTTTTCAGTACTGGCCCCAACTTGGTGGAACACTCTGTCACAAGAGACCAGGGCCCTGTGGGATTTGACATCTTTCCACAGGGCCTGCAAGACAGAGCTGTTCCGCCTGGCCTTCGGGTTGGACTCAGTCTGATGTTTCCTCCCCTTATGGTTTTGATTATGGGCGATAAATGAAGCGGCTTTTAAATTTTAAACTGTATTTTAATCTGTATTTTAATTAACGTTTTTTCTTTCTTTTATACTTTATTGTAATTTTATTGATGTTAGCTGCCCTGAGCCCAGTTTCGGCTGGGAAGGGCGGGGTATAAATAATTTTTATTATTATTTATTATTATTATACCATCCAACATTTCTCCAATGAAAATAGGGATGTCCAATTTAATAATAATAATAATAATAATAATAATAATAATAATAATAATAATAATAATAGTTTTATCATGTATACCCCACCCATCTGACTGAGTTGCCCGAACCATTCTGGGCAGGTTCCAATATAAAAACATAATCAAACATTAAACATTTTTTTAAAAAAAACCTTCCCCACACAGGGCTGCCTTCAGATGTCTTCTAAAGGTTGTATAGTTACATACAGTATCTCCTTGGCTTGGGGGGGGGGGGTCACATAATCCTTACCGTCCAATATTTCTCCTGTGAAAACAGGGATATCCTACCATACCCTCCAACATTTCTCCAATGGAAATAGAGGCATCCTGGTGTGCAATTTAGAAGTCAATTTAGTTTGCATTTAAAGGCAATCCTACCTAATTTGCACTTTCTGGAACAATATGTGGAATGAAACACAGTAGGTCGGTGGGGATTAAAGGACTAAGTAGAGTACGTTAACTTTGATGGGTCTACTCTGAGTTATGACTAATGTTGGATACCACCCTTTGAGTTTTCTGTGGCTGGAGTCCCAATAAATTAGAAATTTACATATCCTTTTGCTCAACTTGCCTTTGCAGCTTCTGAGTTTTATTATCTTTAGCGCATTATCTCCCGGTGCTGCTAATGAGTTTAAATTATGAGTGTCGTCTTACACCTGTTTCCCTCTTCCTAGACAAACTAATCAGTGTCCTTGATCTTTCACAGTTTCTCATCTATTACATATCAGAGCGAGCATACCATGTTCCCATTCTTTCTGTTTTTAACTTCCAATGTGATATATCATCCTTGTCTTGCGAATTAATTTTTTTGGTGGATGAATTTTTATCAGGCAAAAAGCAGCATTCGGTGAAAGCGCTCACTGCAGTTTTACCGATCCATGGGTATTATCCATTTCAAGCGTAAGCTCCCTTAATATATCAGCGGATTTTACTATTTAAGGATTTCATAAAATGACTTACCCCTTGCTTAAGAAAAAAAGCATTAAATTAAGAGCAGGGATGGCACTAACATAAGAACTAAGTAGACATGCCCAGGAGAACAAAAGTCTAGGAGAGCTGACCTACCTCTGCTATGCACATGTGTTGGTGACAGAGAGGGAAACAGACAGACAGACAGACAGACAGACAGACAGAGACATCCTGACCTTTTGGTGAGATGCATTTTCACATTACAAGTTCCTTTGAGAAGAAAAATGTGATTTGCAAATATTGTCAGATGAAATATGCATTTCCAAATGCTACCAGGATGACAAAACACATTCTTGTATGTAACAAGTGTCCTGTAGATATTAAAAAATTCTTCTTGGATCTAAGTGCAGAGGACCACAATGATGAAAATGCACATAGTTTTTTTTTTTTTCCAGGCGTCAGGGAATCTGATCGCCTCCATGGCAGGCTGCCAGGGATAGACAGACAAGGAAAGCTCTAACCAATGTCTTTTATTCAATATTCGCAGAGAGAGGCTTAGAAATGCAGTCTCTTGGAGGAATGGCGTTGCTCCAAGTAATCTACACCCACCTTCTCTCCTCAATCGTCAACAGCAGCACCCACCTTATGGTGCAGTTTAGGGCCATTTGCCTCTGAGCCCTTTGCTCTCCTACTTTTAATGCTCGCCAGGTTCTGGGAGAAGGGGGGTCTGGAATGCTTTCTAGTGATAACATGTCAGCAACTGCCCCAGCTCTGCCTCCCCCCCTCCTCTCCCAACTTTGCACCTCATCTTCCTCTGAGCTATGACCTCCTGCAAACCACTGCTGTAAATCTATACTGGCTTCCTCTTCTCTGGAAGATTTAGGAGGGGGAGGCGGTCTCCACCATTCCTCCTCTGCCCAGTCCCTGACAGCTGGGAAGGAAAAGAAATAAGACAGTGGCAGACATTTTTTTAAAAAAATGAAAAGGAGGAAATGTTATCTCAGTTGCTTCTTGGTCACCTCATGTGCTTCAGTTATGTTACTCTGCATACAGAAATAGAGAGGGAAATGAAATAGTAATAAGCACCTTAATTTTTCTAGGGCAGCAAAAGGGATAAGGTTGGTCTTATTTTTTAAAAAAAAATAAAAATATCTCTTCCACATTTCAGGTGACCTCACTCATATCTAGAGCTAATCAGCATGCATATTACTATCCTGCCATACCATAGTTCCTATCCTGCCATACCAAATCAATGAGATAATCCACTTAGCGCTGCCTCAAGGATCGAAAGCCATATCAGTAACTCAGCTCTGCCTTGAAGAACAATTAAGATGCACCCTATCTTTTATCAACCCTGATCTCTGAAACATTTCTATGAGAGCAACTGTTCCCTTTGTCTTATTATTATTATTATTATTATTATTATTATTATTATTATTATTATTATTTTACACTGCTCTCAGTCTCATCTCAGAACCTTCCAGCTCACTAATACTTGCAACTGCTTTATCTTGCATGTTACACAGCTTTCATCCCTTCCGTTTGATTGAAAATCTATATTTATAGCTTATCTAACCTTAGTAAGCACCAGATAATTACCAAGAGCTGAAGAAAAAAACAAGCAGCAAGCCCTAAGTGCAGCAAATTGCTTGCATTCAGACTTCAGTAGGATGTATCATCCAAAACGCAGCCGACAATCAAGCAAAATGCTGTCGACAATCAGAGGTTAAGGGAACACAAACCCAGAGAAAAGAGATTAGGCAAGCATTATGGATAGCTGCTAATTTTTCCTTATCTCCCATTTGTGTGTACACTCATCATTTACTTGGCAATCCTCAAGCGTTATTAAGAAATGGTCCATCTGACTTTTTGAACTAATTACAAAGCTTATCTGAAGATGTGCATAAATGAGGAATGAGCTGGTTTCTCGATTCTGACAGTGGGTTCTGTATCATTTCCATATTGCACCATGCTCAGTGTACTGAAGAGGCCATTCATGAGGTCTTGTATGTGCTGTCTTTGCACTTGCTTTATAAGCAAAGGCTATGCTCAAAGATGAAGTGGCTTTTCACACATAACCTGAAAATCTCTCTCACTCCTCCTCCCCCTCAGCATGGACACATACAATCTTCCAGCATTTTCCTTAGAGAAACATGGCACCTCCTCAACACACCCCATCATGCTCCTTAAGTAAATGTACAGAATGTTTATGAGGTAAAGGTAAAGGCTAAAGGGACCCCTGACTGTTAGGTCCAGTCGCGGACGACTCTGGGGTTGTGGCACTCATCTCGCTTTACTGGCCGAGGGAGCCGGCGTACAGCTTCCGGATCATGTGGCCAGCATGACTAAGCCACTTCTGGCGAACCAGAGCAGTGCACAGAAACACCGTTTACCTTCCCGTCGGAGTGGTACCTATTGATCTACTTGGACTTTGTGCTTTCGAACTGCTAGGTTGGCAGGAGCTGGGACCAAGCAACGAGAGCTCACCCCGTCGCGGGGATTCGAACCGGCGACCTTCTGATCAGCAAGCCCTAGGCTCTGTGGTTTAACCCACAGTGCCACCCGCGTCCCTTTATGAGGTAGGGAAAGAGATACTGAATGAGACACAGGGTGGACTCAAACATAGTGTTCAATCTCTCATTCCATCTCTGCAAGGATTTCTTCTTGCACATCAAAACATTATTCCCCTCTCCTTCCCCTGTGTGCCCCCTAAATGTGTCTAGGAGTTCCCCGAACCTTCTAGAGAAAAGTGCAACATGACTTCCCTTTCTTTGCACAAGTGGAAATATTTGTGCTGATAGGGCATGGTGGTTGAAATTCATCCTTAGCATTCAACATTCTATAGCAAAATCATTTAGCATAAGAGGAAAGGAAAATGCAAAATTGATGAATTTCTGAGGAATTGTTTTGGGAAGTATTAAGCTGCTTATTCTTATTCCCTACCCCCTCCAACACCCCGATTCCCCTGGTGAAATGTATATCAGTCAGTTCTGGCAATCTGCCAGCCTGGAAATAATTGATCACACAAGCAGTCTGTTCTTAGGGACAGTGTAACATGGAAGTAACTAATGCATGGGAGAGCAGCCCTTTTCCTCTGTGAATGGGAAGGTTACAGGCTGTAATTTTTCTCACACTGTACAAGCTTCTCACACCGTAGACTGCTAATATAAGAGGTGTTGGGTTGGTTGATGATTGAAACCTACCCTATTGGTATGTTCTACCCAGAATACACCCATTAAAATAGTCATATCCATTAATTCCAAGTTGTGGAATCTATCCCAACTCATGCAAATGTAACTTATAAACTGGGAACCCTCTGGAGTAAATTGGGACCTGTGGGGTTGCAGGAAGGATAAGAGGAAAGGGAATTCCATCAGAATCCTACAGTTGTAGATCTGCTGACCACAACACTGAATCTTACTCATGTGAGATCTCAGAATTTTGCAACACAGTTCTTCAACAAAGCAATGTGTGCAAAAATGTATTTACTATGTAAAGCGTGCATCAACAAGCACATGCTAGTGAAAAATATATTAAATGCATTGCAGTAGAGGAAATTGCTTACAAAAATGTATATACTATGAAAAATTGACACTAAAATGCTGGTGCATGGAGACTTAAAAAAAAAAGTAAACTGATGTGGAGATGTACAGAACTTAAGACAGGAAAAATAAGACGCTGAAAGAAACCAAACCGGACAGATCTTGTCTATCTCTGGAACTCACCTAACCATAAATTGCCCATCTATCCTATGAATTAACCTTATTATAAAAATTGTGCCTGGATGCTGTTAGATGCCGTCAGCTATATTAGTTAAAGCCAACTTTTGCCACCTGTTTTACAGGCTTTGCACATATGGAGCTAGTGCAGATATGCTGTATATTAGAATGGCTAGCTCTGCTCAGGTTGTATACCCAAGCTGTCAAAATTGCTCCGTCACAGTCGGATCTTCCCTTCATCCTCACTCAGTGTTTTATTGCATTTTCCCAGAGTTATTGGGCATTTCTGTAAAGCAATAGCAATTCCTTAAGCCCTTGGCTGCTTTATATAAGGCTTCTGGCTTTCACTGCAACTCACTTTCCAAAACAGTGAGTTTCCAGGGATGCCAGCTTTAAGCATGGAAAAATCCTGAGGCAAGTCTCCAAATCATAAGGGTTCCCCCACCTCTTTAAACAACATACTACCTTTTGATTCAGGAGGTACCAGTTTTTTCCTTTAATTTATTTCTTTTGCTTCTTCCTTTAATCAGCATCCAGGCTAAAAAACATGACCCCTACAAACTCAAATGGAGGAGACCCAGTCTGAGATGGGCACAGGCACAGCCAACTGTTAGCAGGCCTGATTCACATTGGAGCTGACACAGAGCCTACAACTCCATCCTTTCTCTCTCTGCCAAGGGGGAAAGCCGTACCATGAGTAAGCGGAGGAAGTGGTGGTAGGCGATGGAAAGACACCGGGTCATAGAGGATCTCTCCTTGCTGATCTGTGTATTATTATTATTATTATTATTATTATTATTATTATTATTATTACTATTACTATTGATGCTATTTTTTTCTAGAAAAAGAGGTGCCAGTATTCAAAGGTTACCAGACACCCCCGTTTCCCGGGGACAGTCCCCGGATTTACAAACCAGTCCCCATACAAAATCCATTGAAGTTGAAAAGTGTCCCCGGATTCATTGAACAAAGTCTGGTAACCTAACAATATTCACCCCATGTTCTCTTATAATTGTAATGGTGCCCACCTGAGAGGTGCCGGAATTCAGTTCTGGCAGAAAACAAGCCATCATCATCATCATCATCATTATTATTATTATTATTATTATTATTATTATTATTATTATTCCTTTCTTTTTGGGAAGAAATACCAAGGCGGTTCACAAACAAGTAAACAGCATTATAACAAGTGTAAAACTGATTGGTAACGTCTGCTTCTTTCTACCCTCTCCTCCTTCAGAAGAAGCAATTGTTTTTCCCTCCTGGGGAAGAGAAGAGGGTCAGGAAGGGCAGAATGGCAACTTTAGCACAGTTTTCAAGTGAGAAGACTTATCAGGAGTTCAGCTGTAATACAAAAAAAAAAAAGCCCTGTTTATTCTCAGGGCAAGCTAGAGTGGGTAGGTAGGGAAGTGGGTGGCGCTATGGTCTAAACCATTGTGCCTCTTTGGCTTGTTGATCAGAAGATCGGCAGTTTGAATCCTCGTGACGGTGGTGACCTCCCGTTGCTCTGTCGCAGCTTCTGCCAACCCAGCAGTTCGAAAGCACACCAGTGGGAGTAAATAAATAGGTCCCACTGTGGTGGGAAGTTAAATGGTGTTTCCGTGTGGTCAGGTTTCTGTCACGGTGTCCCAGAAGTGGTTTAGTCATGCTGGCCACATGGCCCAGAAAGCTGTCTGTGGACAAATGCTGGCTCCCTTGGCCTGAAGCGAGATGAGCGGCACTCCCCATAGTCACCTTTGACTGGACTTAACCATCCAGGAGTCCTTTACCATTACCTTTTAGAGTGGTAGGGATCCTATCCCTATTAAAAACTTACTTGTAGAGGGAGGGGAGCTGAAATTTTCCAGTAGCCTATTATAATAAACATTTTAATGTGGGATGATGCCATTCCAGTCAAGTTTGTTTTGTATGTTTGGTGCGGAAACTTCTCCTGATGCTGAGAGCATTTCTTTTTTTCTTTTTCTTAAATGGCCTTTTCAATATCCGTTGTTGGATAAACTACAGGTCAAATCCTTAACTCTTAAAAAAGAAAAAGACAAATTCAATCTACCAACATTGGCAGCCTTGTGGCCAAGCATCTGCGCTCATTGCCTTGCCCTCCATAGCCAAGGGCTGTTTCTTTGCATTTGCCTTTATATATATATTGAAAATACGTGGATACAAACTTGCAAAGTCAAAGCCGTGTTTCCCCACTTGCGCGAAGTTGTCGGCTGGATGCTTCAGAAGCAGAGGGGCAATTATTTCGTTCTCTTTGTGCTGGTGCTGCCGGCGAAAGGAGAGGCCAGGCGGCAGAGAGGCTCATCTGCACAGGTGTGAGGCTGTGGTGAATGCAGCCTTCCTGTGCTTGGCATTGACAATCCCAACAGGGGGTTTTCCTGCAGGGAGGGGGAGATTGCTTCAAGGGCCTCGCAAAAGGAAGGGGATACAAAGCAACTAAGGAGAGAGGAAAATGCTGTAGCAAGAAAGGTTAGATTTGAAAGGGGTATGGTTCTTTCGGGCTACCACGCCACTGAAATAAAGTGTGAAGGAAGGGGGAAGAGCTTACTTTTGTTTTTTGTTGAACAAGAAAAGGCATTAGGGTAACCTTTCTACATTATTGTTTTTCAGGGCTCAAGTGAGGTATGAAGGAGGAAGCAAAGCACACATTTATACTCCCTAGCAAATCCACTTCATCTCCTCCTGATTTCTAATGTAATTCATTATCTTGCCTCCATTGGCTCCTTATAACCCTAGCGGGCTAGTTTCTTTGACACTTTTTTTAAAAGAAAAAAAAATCATTTATTGGGGGATAAATGCTCCAGCATGCACACCAGTGGAAATTAATTTTATCTAAATGCTCTTAGGTGCATGATTTGGAAAGGCAAATATGCATATTGCAGTTCTGGGGAGGGGGGGGGTTCTTTGTTTCCAGATGCCTTTTTATTATTAACTGTAGTTCCATTTGGATTTTGACAGAGGAATCATACTCTAACAAAAAGGAAAAGGAAAAAAAAATCAGCGATCCAGTTTCCCTACCCCCTTCATTTCTATCAAATTATCTTTGACTAGCAACCACATCAATGCATTAGCTGGTAAACTTATCTACTTTTCATAAAGCCCTCCCTGCCAAAGCTCTAAAGCTAATGGCAAGAAATGGAAAGATGACAGTGTTTGATGAGAAAGATAAAGCCTCAGAATACAGTCTATGAATGACGATGAGCACTGGGGGAACCCAAGAACAGTTCTCAGCTGTAGATGAAACAACAAGGTAGCCAAATCTGTAAGCAGTATGCAATTCAGGGCTTGTCTACTATGGAGAGTACCATGTTTGCAGCTGTTTACATTCCCAGCTAACATGTGTAGTCCACATTAAGTTACCCTCAAACAACACCAATCTTGACGTTTCGCCTTGTAAATGTTGGTCTAACTTATGTGGAGATAATCTCAGGGCGACAGATTATTTGGATTGGTTTTTGGATGTGTGTGGATCAAGTGTCACTTTCTGCTCCTACTCTACCCATGTCTCCTATTTCCTCAGTGCTGTCATTTCATTTTCTGACTGTGCTTGTAACTACTTCGAGTATGCTTCTAAGCACAGTAATTTTCTTTTTCATTTTGATCCCTCAGATTTGCACAAAACTGGAAAAAGGTACAAACAAACCAGATTCAAATTCTCCATGCCAGAGGTATTAGGCAGCGATCTGAAAAGTGTATGCTGAAAATGTACCATTGCTTCCATTTCTTTTCCAGCAATCCAGTTAAGGTGATCAGATGCTTAGACTTTTATATATTCATTTTTCTCTTGACCCCTCAGATTTGCACAAAACCGGAAAACTGTACTAGCAAATTTACAGTTGCTGGACAGTGTGCTTTTGCACAATTATTGGGTGGGGATTAGAAAAAGAAAAGTGTGCACGCAGCTATCTGCACACATGCCCTGTTGGTATTTTATTGGCATAACAGAATTAACAAAAAGGAGAATGCCTACTAGAATGAACCAAAAAGACTGAAGTTGCTCTTCGTATGTTCACTCAAATATATGTAGGTGTGACCTATTCCAGTATAATTCAAATGGGGAAGCTGTGGGATGACAGCTAAATAAGGCTCATATGTGGACAATCTCTTAGTTTATTAATCCAATCCTGAATCAGCATGGAATCCAAAGCTAATAGTTTGGCCCGTATGCAGGGTAACAATTTTGTTCAGGCTTTTAAAAGTTTAAAGTAAGAGATCAGCACTTAAAAACAATTCACATTAAAGAATGCACCGTTGAATTAAATTCAGGTAGTACAGGCCATTACTCTCTCTCAGGCAGAGCAAAACCTAATTTTATGATACTAATAACATCAGCATCATTTATATCACATTAAATAACGATGGTGCATGCCTGTGATGGTACAGAATGAGAAACTGCCTCTGTGCTACAGCATTTGAATAGAAGTCTTAAACTAGTCATTTAAATAGTATACGCCTTTCTGAGTAAATTGCATTTAGGGGAACCTAGAAACATTTAGGGGAAAGTACTGTATTTTGACAGCAAGGAAGTGCAATTGCTGTGCTTTTTTTGGGGGGGGGGGGACAACTGCTTTCTTCTGCAAAGTATATCCAAGTCACTGACAAGTTCAATCATTTTGCAAGGAAGCATTCTTAAACCTTTATTATTATCCTTCCCAGGTATGGGAAAGATTTGTTTTTTGTTTTGTTTTTATGACAGGAAGAATAACCTTAGTGCAGCCAATCAAAGAGCAGCACTAAGAACCAGAGCAGTAACTTGGCGCATTTCACAAACTGCACAGGAGGTAAAGGAAAATCAGAACCTGTTGAATTTCAGCTTGATGTGCAGCTGTTAGTGCGACAAAGCTTCTAACTGGAGGAGAAAAATTGCAGCAGTAGCTTGGCTACAAGGGGGAAAGGATAGATTTTTTTTTTTTTTGTGACTGGCAAATTGGGCTACCTACTAAAATAAGAGCAAATATCTTGTATGATAATGAAAGAAAGAGGAGTTAATTAAAAACAACAGCTACCGGTACTTATTTTCCTTTTGGAAACCTTGACTCGCTGCACTATCATCAATATGAGCAGAGTAGGGCAGCAGAAAGGCACAGCAGTGCTTAAGTGACTCATTGCTAACACCCTCGCAAGAACTTGACTGTAGATAGCTGCGAAGTAACATGTCCTGAGGCAACTTTTCTTTCAAGCTCCCATTTGTAAGAGCTTGTCTTGTGCCCCAAAGCCCATTCTGCCTCTGGCATTTGAACTGCATCTCTTAAAGTTGTTTATCAGGCTGTGTATCCGGCCACATTTATTTCTACTAAAACCCCATCCCAGTCCAACTCACTCCTGCAGTTTTCCAAGACAGAGTAGAAGTTTAAACGGAAGACATGTCTGTACAATCACGCCTGGTTAAAAAGAAAAATAAGTTTCCCAGTTGCCCTTTTGGGGTTTTCTCTTTGGTTTCTGCTCCATCCCTGTCTTTATCCAAGCTTATATCAGAATGATTGTTTGTCAAGCTATGATTGTTCTGTCATTGGGAAAGGGACAGTGCCTTGTGATGTCATTCCCTGTCTTACAAGATTTCCCTTTGAAGAAAAGAACCTCCAGCAGGATTATCCATATAGGACTTTTGTAGCTGCGGTTTTACACAATGTACCTAGTTTGCATACAAGGCTGACTGCTTCTGAAATAGTCTTCTTATCCTTTCCTAGACAATTCTGACATCAGCACAGCTGGAAGTCTAGAAGGCAGACTGGTTTGTGTTTGATTGACAGCACACTTTGGATAAGAAGGTATGTGAAACAAAAGACAAGTAACACATTTATCTGGTTTGAGATTGTAGGATTTTGTATTCCATTTTGTATGCACTGCCAGTGTGGAATAGTGGTTAGAGCAGACCCTCCAAATGTCCCTATTTTCCAGGGATGGTCCTGAATTTACAGAAGCCATCCTGGTTTCTGATTTGATCCCCCTTTTTCCTTAGGATGTTCCTATTTTCATCGGAGAAATGTTGGAGGGTCTGGAGTTATGCAACCCCTGAGCCAATTTTTGTACCTGGATCGGCTGAACTGATTTTACCTTGTCTAGTTCCGTTCCTGGGAAAATCAGAGGCTTACTATATCAGGATTTTATTAGAAGACCGGACAAATGACAGAACATTAGCAGTGGCGAAGTTTCTATCGGTGGTTGCAAAAACCAATGATCCCTATTTCTAAGTCTGAACAAAATGCTTGTGTAACCTGAAGGCAGGCTGTCCAAACTGGGTATTGCTCTGTATTGAATTGTTGGGTCTCTGGACCGTAATAAAGATTGCTGTTGTTGTACCTGGATCATGAAGCAGAGCCTAAAACAGGTTGGGGAAATGGGATCTAACTTGCTCTGTCCCCAGCACAATTCCTTCCTGCCCCCTACTGCAAGCAAAGAACCAACAGTCCCTGGCAGTCAAAGCATACCCAAATGCATTTTAAAATAGACTAATTTGCCCATCCCTATCAAGAAACCTGGCATCTTCCTCTCTTTTAAGGAGCCAAACCAATCTCATAGATCTCTATCTTGCCAGTGCTTTCCAGAACCTGTTTTTTAAATTTAAAACACCGTGCTGTATATATTTTTTAAAAAAAATCCAAGTTTCTATTAAATAATGCTGGATTGCTTTTCAGATAGCCACCTCCTTTTTCTCCTTCTCTTTTGATCAAAGATGCTCTGAATCCATTTTAAATGGCTTTTTAAATGTTGATGGATGGCTCAATGAAGGTACGTACTGTCATATTGTAATTGGAGAACAAAGCCTTACTGCATTTTACATTAAGATGAGCTTATTAGACAGTGCATTACAGTTAAAAGCTATGATTTCTCCTCCACTGTTAGGAAATAATGTCTAAATAAAAATGGCTTGGGTTATGCCTCCTATTTAATATTCCACAAGATTGCACTGAAACGAGAGCTGACGGTTCTCTGACTATAACTTATTTTGCTTTAATACTGAAAGTGTCAGAATCTATTGCTTTGTTTTTCTACAAAATGGGCTTTGATTTTTCCAGTGCCTATGTAGCTGCAAGGTTTATTTTCTGGACCCTCAGCAGTAATTTGTTTGAACCACATCAAATGGCATTGTCTAAGTACCTCATCATACAAAATGCCTGTATAACTCCACCAAGTTAGTGGGGAAATCTTGTCCAAAGTGCTACATCGGTTATGATTATTTAAAATATTAAAAAATAAAATTTTCCTGTCAGTGACCCATTATTCCATTATCTTTGGTTGCAAATCCTGCACACATGTGGGTAGCTCAAATCCCATTGAAGCGGTATTTAGGATTGTAGCCTTTGTCTGTTTAAAAAATAAATAAATCCATTCATAAGAAAAGAGCACCAAGGGTAAGCAGACTGGGATCAAAGGCAAGAATGCAAGAATGTCATTGGGAATCAGGATCCCTTCTTAATAACATGAAAACAGTTATTGGCATAGTTAACCATTGTGCCCCATTGCTCTTTACATAGCATCACCATTGGCCTGGGCCAAAGATTTAGGGAAGGTTGCATCACTCATGCATGTGTGTTAAATCAGAAATGAGTTGAGGAAGGTTGGTCAGGATCTGCTGAGGGATTTTCCCATCATTTGCAGTGGACTGACAAGAAGAGTTATTGACTCCCAATTGTTTAACAGTAGCACAGTACAGCACAGCACAGTTCCATTCTGGAAGTCCGTTCGACTTCCAAACTGTTCAGAAGCCAAAGCGCGGCTTCTGATTGGCTGCAGGAAGCTCCTGCAGCCAATCGGAAGCCCCATTGGACGTTCGGCTTCCAAAAACTGTTCACAATCTGGAATACTCACGTCCGGGTTTGCGGCATTCGGCAGCCAAAATGTTTGAGAACTAAGCTGTTCAGAAATCAAGGTACAACTGTACAGTACAGTGGGTTAAGTACTTAATTCGTTCCGGAGGTCCGTTCTTAACCTGAAGCGTACTTAACCTGAAGCACCACTTTAGCTAATGAGACCTCCTGCTGCCGCTGCGCCGCCAGAACACGATTTCTGTTCTTAGCGGAGTTCTTAACCTGAAGCGTACTTAACCTGAAGCGTACTTGACCCGAGGTACCGCTGTAGTAGGCTTTTTCCTACTAAATTAGGGTGCTGAAACTGAAATGTTTGGGCAGAAATGTGGAATGGATTTTGCTGTGAAAGGACTGTGAGCTCAATTCTACAACTGAAAACAATGTCCGGATGGAACATGTGTTCAGAGAGTCCCTATTCCTTAATTCTAATTCTCAATTCCCTTGAGAGGCTTAGGTGCCTGGTTCTAGTGTTTATAGTTATTATTAATTTCATTTATTAAATGGATTCCAAGAGGCATCCCAAAGCAATAAAAGCAAACAATTACATAGGTAAAAACAGCTGAAGTATTTGCATATTCAGCTTCAAATATTCAAGTATTTGCATAGTGCAGAGCTAACAACTTGCTCATAAATACAAAGAAAACAAAGGAGCTTGTGGTGGACTTCAGGAGAAAGAAGAACGATGTCCAACCACTTTTGATTGATGGAATCTGTGTGGAGAGGGTAACAATGTTCAGATTTCTGGGCATTGAAATACAGGAGGATCTGTCCTGGAGTGCAAACATAAGGGGGCTTGTGAAGAAGGCGCAGCAGAGACTGTACTTCCTGAGAGTTTTAAGGAAAAACCATCTTCCACAGAAGCTGCTGCTTGCCTTCTATCACTGTGCCATTGAGAGCGTGCTCACTTATGGCTTATGTGTGTGGTACGGAAGCTGTACTATTAAGGACAGGATGGGGTTGGACAGAGTTGTTAAGGCAGCAGAGAGCATTGTTGGCTGCTCGCTCTCCACCTTAGAGCAGATTTATGCCATGAGGTGCCACAGAAAGGCACTGGACATAGTGAAAGATCCATCGCATCCTGGTCACCGTCTATTTGAACTTTTGCCATCGGGACGGAGATACAGGACGATGACAACAAGAACAAGCCGTCTTAGAAACAGCTTCTTCTCCAGAGCAATCGCAGCCTTGAATGGGAAGCCTGGACTTTGAAGTCATCTACTCTTACCAGTTATGTTTTAATTAGTGTGTATGGTTTTAATCAGTGTGTATGGTTTTAATCAGTGTTTTTGTAGTTGTTTTGTTTTTGAGTGGAGTGCCCTATCTGGGTGGATGGAGCAGCCAAATAATTTCGTTGTCCCCGAAGGGGACAATGACAATAAAAATATTCTATTCTATTCTATTCTATTCTATTCTATTCTATTCTATTCTATTCATATATAAAAACTATTCAAAATTGCAGCACACATATACTGTATATAATAAATTCAGAACCAATACAGATACCAGATGGGGCAAAAATCCACATTTACAAGGCTTGTTGAAATAGGAATGTCTTTCAAAAGTGTCAATAGGACAATGAAGGAGACAGGAGGGTGCTCCAAAAGGTAGGTGCTGCCACACAAAAAGTCCAATTCTGACCTGTGGAACAGACATTTTGATAGAATGGTACCTCAGATATGCCTTCTCCTGCAGAACACAGTGATCAGGTGAGCATATAGGGCATAATATGCCACTGAGATCTAGCGCCGAGGGCCTTCTGGTGGTTCCCTTACTGCGAGAAGCAAAGCTACAGGGAACCAGGCAGAGGGCCTTCTCGGTAGTGGCGCCCGCCCTGTGGAACGCCCTCCCATCAGATGTCAAAGAGATAAATAACTACCTGACATTTAGAAAACACCTGAAGGCAGCCCTGTTTAGGGAAGTTTTTAATGTGTGATATTTTAATGTATTTTAGTGTTTGTTGGAAGCCGCCCAGAGTGGCTGGGGGGACCCGGCCAGATGGGCGGGGTACAAATAATAAATTATTATTATTATTATTATTATTATTATTATTATTATTATTATATCATCTTTTAGGTGTCAAGTTGGTGGATCTTGGGGTTATAGAAGAAGAAGAAACAAGATAGATTCTGCAAGCCTGGAAACTGCTCACCCAGCCTTAAATAATAATAATAATAATAATAATAATAATAATAATATTTATATCCCAAGAGAATATTAAAAACATGATAAAACATCAAACATTAAAAACTTCCCTAAACAGGACTTCCTTCAGATGTCTTCTAAAAGTCAGATAGTTGTTTATTTTCTTGGCATCTGATGGGAGGATGTTCCACAGGGCAGGCACCACTACCGAGAAGGCCCTCTGCCTGGTTCCCTGTAACTTGGCTTCTCGCAGGGAGGGAACCACCAGAAGGCCCTCGGAGCTGGACCTCAGTGTCTGGGCTAAACGATGGGGATGGAGACGCTCCTTCAGTTATGGTGGGCTGAGGCCATTTAGGGCTTTAAAGGTCAGCACCAACACTTTGAATTGTGCCCGGAAACGTACTGGGAGCCAATGTAGGTCTTTCAGGACCGGTGCTATATGGTCTCGGTGGCCACTCCCAGTCACCAGTCTAGCTGCTGAATTCTGCATTAGTTGTAGTTTCCGGGTCACCTTCAAAGGTAGCCCCCTGCAGAGCACGTTGCAATAGTCCAAGTGGCAGAACCAGACCAGAGAAATGGATCAATGGAAGGAGGGTGAACAAACAGCAGGCGCTATGAGAGGATCTCAACTACTCAAGATGTCTGCACCAACAAACCGTCATTCCAAATCCCCATGGTATCTACACTATAAGACAGTGAGGGTTAATTTTGCACACATCCATTTCAGTTAGTATTTATTTAAAAGACTCATACCCTGCGTTTCCCATCCACAAAAGAATTGCTCAAAGTGGCTTGCAGCTAAACACACATGAAAACAACAGCCATCCAATCATCAGAACAGAAATTTTTTAAAAAAACAAAAAAACAGCAGGGATCTTTGAATTTCTCCGTATGTTTTAGATTTTTTTTATCTACGCCACTTAGAAATGCCAGTGATTAAGCCATATATAAATAGATCAAATAAATAAGATGTGACTTCTCCTTAGTATTTACCTGTCTTTGTTTTTGTGGTATCTGATAATCATATCATCCCCAGCTGTGATGGTGGAGCAGAGCAGCCAATAGAATCAGATGTAGCTGACAGGCAAAGAAGTCTCAGGTTGAAGAGGAGATTCCAAGAGTGAAGCAGTCAAAAAATGGTGACAGGAAAACACAGCCTTAGATAGTTCTAAAATATGAATCTTAAATGTACTGCTGCTACTACTACTAATATATTTATATGCCACCTATCTGATTGGATTGTCCCAGACACTCTGGGCGACTTCCAACACATTAAAACATTAAGCACATGTAAACATTGTTCATTTTGAATTGGAATGCCAGGAGAAGGAGAAGGAGAAGGAGGAGGAGGAGGAGGAGGAGGAGGAGGAGGAGGGGGAGGAGGAGGAGGAGAAGGAGAAGGAGAAGGAGAAGAGTTTGGATTTGATATCACTACCCGAAGGAGTCTCAAAGCAGCTAACATTCTCCTTTCCCTTCCTTCCCCACAACAAACACTTTGTGAGGTGAGTGGGGCTGAGAGACTTCAGAGAAGTGTGACTAGCCCAAGGTCACCCAGCAGCTGCGTGTGGAGGAGCGGAGACGCGAACCTGGTTCACCAGATTATGAGTCTACCACTCTTAACCACTACACCACACTGGCTCTCAGATGAGAGTTTATGCCAGATGAGTTTAGCGCAAGGTGGGGATGATGCAGCAGCAGCATTGAGATTAATTTATTCCTTTAAATTTGTATTCATTCATTCTATTTATATCTTGCTCTTCCTCCTGAAGTAGCCCATGGTGGCATGGGAAATAATTGTGGAGTGGGATAGGTTTTTTACTTGCCTCTTAAATCCTTCTCACTGGGCAGTTAGTGATGCACATTCGTGAGAAGACATTGACTTCAAAAGGCAAATTTCCTGTTTCTATGAGTCACACATGTGTCTGTCACATTCAGTTGGTGAGCCACCTTTGATGGCTTTTCTAGTTATGTGTGTGTCAGATTTATGTACAGGTGTTCTGGTATTGCAAAAATGACAACAAGAGATACAGCTGGGTGTTTTTCTTTCTTTCACTGTATAAGGTAAAAGGTAAAGGACTCCTGGATGGTTAAGTCCAGTCAAAACCAACTATGGGGTTGTGGCGCTCATCTCGCTTTCAGGCCGAGGGAGCCAGCGTTTGTCCACAGACAGCTTTCCGGGTCATGTGGCCAGAATGACTGAACCATTTCTGGCACGACGGGACACCGTGATGGAAACTAGAGTGCACAGGAACACTGTTTACCCTCCTGCCAAAGTGGTGCCTATGTACCTATTCACATTGGTGTGCTTTTGAACTGCTAGGTTGGCAGGAGCTGGGACAGAGCAATGGGAGCTCACCCCATAGCGGGGATTTGAACTGCCAAC
Source organism: Darevskia mixta (assembly GCA_034641385.1). Taxonomy (NCBI): domain Eukaryota; kingdom Metazoa; phylum Chordata; class Lepidosauria; order Squamata; family Lacertidae; genus Darevskia; species Darevskia mixta. Next base: position 16,679,754 of record JAWWNH010000017.1, read on the forward strand.
CTTCTGATCAGCAAGCCCAAGAGGCTCAGTGGTTTAGACCACAGCACCATGCTAACTGCCAGCTACGCAGCTGAGTAGTTCTGTGAAGAAGAAGAAGAAGAAGAAGAAGAAGAAGAAGAAGAAGAAGACAATTCTGCTTCAAAAGTGGCCTAGACCACTAGTCATCATGATGCCTTTATGTATACTACCTCAAAGATGTGATGCATGAGTACCAGTTGCTGGAGAACATGAGCAGGGGAGGGCTATTGCATTGTGGTCTTCTCAATGACCACTATGGGAACAGAATGTTGGACTGGATAGTCCTTTGCTCTGATCTAGCAGTTCTCTTCTTATTTACTTAATCTCAAAGGCCAGTAAGGAAAAGCAACAACACAAAGATCATTCGCTTATGTCCTGTCCCACCCAGCTAACTATCCCATGTCTTATGTCCTGGCCCACCCAACTATCACATGGCTGATAGTTAAGTCTTTATTGACAACAGAAGCACTTACAGCAAGTCCTGCAGTGTTCCAGATGGGCTCACACACATGCACACACGCACACAAACACAAACACACACTACTTGCCACTAGCCAGCTGTCCCTCCAACCTGTGCCCTGTGGAGCAGCTTCAACAACAGTGAGACTTTGCTCCTCTGCCAGCTTCTCTTGATGAGTTGCACACCTGCAACCTGAGACGTCTCCTGCATGGAAGTCATCACTGTTCTTCCCACTTCAAGCCCCTCCTGGTTCTAGGAGACAGTGAGGTGGGGAAACGTTTAGAGTCTACTGACCCATTTTTCACCAGAACAGCCACATGCCCTCATCCTGCACAACTTCCTCCTTCTCGGACTGCTCCGACTCTTACCCCTGCCCTGGTTCCAAACTTGAGGATGGTGTACCATACATCACTGGTCCCCTCTCCTTGGTCGCTTCCCTGGCCCCCTGCCTCCGCCACTCATTCTTCAGAGCCCTGCCAGTCCCTGTAATCTTATCCGTTGCGATGACATGGTTGTTCTTCTGCAACATCAGTCCATCACATGGTAAGCTTCATTCCCATTGGATAACTTTTTCTAAGGTGACCCATCAAAGGCTTACACAAGACATGTTTTACGCACTGTTACCAACACTGTCTTGGGGTCCACAATGAACTAAAAACTGTCTGGACCTACACCATCCACGCCAATTTAGACAACGTCCCTGGCATCGTTGATCATCTTGCTCCATCATTCCGGTCACCAATGAAGCACAGAGTAATGTGTATGTAATGATAAGGGATGGTGAGAAATTCACTGTTGGCTGTCACAGAGGATTTTCCACCAGCAGCATTAGCCATATAATATAGTGGCAGTGGAAGGCAACGAATGTGGGGAGAAGTGTGGGCAATCAGCAAGCTTTCATTCAGTGAGATGGAGGAGCCTGTCAAAGACACAAACAACTAATCAGTTGCCGACGCTGATTGATGTCCCTACCCGCATTCAAATCTATCACAGTGACCAAGTAATGTCTACCGTTTACCCAGTGGATGTATAAACTGGAGGTAATATATGACATCTAAGCAAATAGATCATTAATTCTCCTTAATATGTGGGGGGCTAGCATTTAAATCTCTCTCTCCCCCTCCCTCTAAAACAGCAATATCTCCTTCAGGCAAAAGTGGGGGAGAGAAAAGTCCACTGTGGTTGAGTAGGCAATAATGATTTCTTTTAAACAAGTTACAAATTTGCTGTCTTTGATTTTATTTCAGCCTACACCTCGCACTTGTCACTTGCCATTAAATCTATCAGGAAATTTATTAACATGTTAATTAAAATGGCTGAAGAAGATCAGAAGTGATGGACTAGCCAAAGTGGTGGATTGCATTTTAGCATCCCCCGATGCTTCGAAACCCTGTTCAGCTAACCGCCGTCCCCTTCCTGCTGTCTGACAAATGCACCTTCCGATATTACCACACCCCTCAACTTTTGCCCTTTTCTTTATATATGCTGTCGAGATGCGGGCTTTTAAAGAAAGGCATAGAGTTAATTGCATTTCATTATCACTCGGCTTTTCATTAATTGTGCCACGTCCCACAGAAAGGCTTTGAGGAGGTCCACTTTTTCTTGCCATCAAATGCATTTGTCAAGTGATAATTTGGATTATAATTAAAGGAAAAATTGAGGTCTCCAGTGAAACAAATTGGAATTGACTCAGGATCGGGCAAGGGGAAGTGAGCGGTTGACTGGCCTTCCGCCGTAGCACAAGAATTCACTTCCTTTCATTGTCAGTTTTGGAGACAAGGGAACAGGAGTGTTAAAGAGGCCCTACAGTGCTTCTGTCCCCTGTTATTTTCTGACATGAGTGGGGTGGGCGATCCAGAATTAATGCAGGGTTCATGGAATGGGTACAAAGAGACAACCTCAGTAATCAACTTTCTTACGGCTTTCCCTCAATGCATTTGCATACAGTGTAATTTTGTTCCTGACATTACCTTTGATCTCTCATCAGCTCTATACAGTTAATGCAAATGTAATGGAGCAATCTGAAGCATGTTGTCTCTAAAAAGTTATTTGTTGGATGACTACAATTCATATAAATATTTACACATGCTGTTCTGCCGTATATCTTAAGACACTTTTTGGAGCCCCAGCATCCTATTAATATATGACACTAAAGCACAACCTTAAAAGAGCAGTATATCCAGTTGATTCTGGAGTGTATCACTGTTGTTGATCTTTTATTTAGCTTACTTTCCAAAGGATATTGTCAGGGAGCGTGGCTGAGGAGGGCTGCACTGAGAAGGAGTAGTGGGGGCCACCCCTCCTCCTGATCCTGAATCTTCCCAGGAGCAGGAGGACAGTATAGATTTGGAACAGTGGTTTGCAGAGGGGCATAGTTCAGAAGGCAGAAGCTGGGAAATACTGGATGGGAAGCAGCTAAAAGAAGGAACTCTGGGACAGAGTGGGTTGACAGATTCAGTTGTTGGACAGCATTCCTCCACCGCCCTCTCCCAGGTCGAGAAGAGCTCAGAAAGTCTCAGAACAGAAAGCGCAGAGGGTGCAAGCTCAGATTACAAGACATAGGAGTGACGTAGATCAATAGGGAAAGAGGGGGAGTGTCCCTTAATTGGGAGTACCACCATTTCTAGGAGAGGTGTTATTTTGTCTCTCACTGTGATTATTAAATAATCTAACTGGTAAGACATTCCTTTCGTTTGATCTTCTTATTTACTGCCAAGGGGGAGGAAGCCTGACAGATATGTCATTGGATTCCATGAAATATCTTCAAACCATCAATAGAAAACCCTATTAAAGACAGTTTCCATACATGGGACAGCCCCATGGTTTTCATGCCTGAAGTAAAAATTGAAAACTGCCCCTTCCTCCTTGAAAATATAATATTTAATAAAATAACCACCCATTTGTTGCCATTGGTTCTTGAAAACCGCTGTCTAAGGCTAAAGAGTGTGTTTCTAAACATTGTGGTGACATGCACATACTGTTGAGGGCGGGGTTTCAATTTTGTTTCCATTTTAATGCAAAACTACCTAATTCATGCTTTTCAAATCAATATGCACTCCAACACAGTGTTATCCTTCAAAATGTGCACTTGCAATGAATTTTGAATTTTGCAATGCAGTTCTCCAAACAATACCACACACAATGTACACAATTTCTACAAACAATACCACACACAATGTACACAATTTCTACAGTGTACACAAATTCATAGATTCAGTGAAAGTGCTTAATAAATGCTAATAAAATGTATATTTTAATGAAAATAGCATGCATAAAGGCACTACAATAGTGGAAAGTGCTTGCAGAAATGTGTATGTTTGTCAAAACGGCGTATAAAAATGTGTTTCTTCAGAGAAATTGGCACAAAAATGCTAATAAATGCCCCTCCTTTCCCTTTTTAAATACAAATGGATGTGCAATGTGGAGAAATGAATCTGAGGTTTGAAAAATGAGGAACTGAAGTTGACAAAATTGTCCATCCCAATATGCACATGAACCCTATGCTTAATTTTAATTGATTTTAACTGGCAAGACAGGTTGCATATGATATCCAATCAGCTAAGAAAAGAAACAAAAACAAAACCCTCTCTGGATGAGCAACAGAGGACAGATTCTAGTCTTGCCATATGTTGAACTAATAAAACCAGATGAAATTGAAATTCTCAGGGTTTCCTGGGAAGAAGAAATGACTAAACCAATTTAATTCTATGGTATAGATATCTCCTAACGCCATCCATTATAATAGATAGCTCTGAATAATCTTTTTTTCCTCCATCCTCACTTCTTTCCCAATGATGCTAGCATTATAGAAGCTCAATTAATCCCAAGCATTTGGGTTTCGATCAGAGGCTGATGAGAAAATCTGAATACATTTGCATACTATTCATCCAACGTTTCCACTCTATGGGCACCTTTAATATATGGATATTACAGCCTTAGGATGCCTTCAGTTTACCAAATGGTGTTTTATTCATAATGTATGTAGCACTGAATTGCTCAGGGAGCTTACCTGGAAGTCCATTTGGCTTCCATAATTACTTCTTTTCAAATCTGAAAAAGTTGAGCAGACACAGAAGCTTCCTTAAATCAAGTGATTAAAAAATATCCAGTATTTAAGTGTCAGTAGCAAAGGGGGGAGGGTTAAAATTGAGTCCTGTTAGATTTCGGTCTACACAGTCTATTTTAGTTTTAGCATTTTCAGGTTCCAGGCCAATGCTGGAGGTCTGGGATAAATGGGGCATTGCCAGTGGCGTAGGAAAGGGGGTGCAGTAGGTGTGGGCCACCCTGGGTGTCATCACTGAGGGGGGTGGCAGAATGGCAAAAATATGTGTCTTTAAAATAAAAAGGGAGGGGGCTCACAACACTTTAAAAAAAATATTTAAAACGAGGTTAATAACTTCGTCTGACAATTAATTGACCTCAACAAGTCAACATAATACGTATTGAAACTTTTTAGTTCAGTCAACAAAATGCAACGAAACATGGCTGAACTCAACATTGTGTAGTGGAGAGAGTATGGATAAGGAAGGGGAGGGGGTGTTTCTTTCTGCCGAAGTCTGCCTCTGCAGTTTGTACTCGAGCGAGATGTAAACAACCAGTGACTCATCATCACTCATCCCACAACCAATCCTATCCACTGCTGTGGGGGCAGGGGGGTTGACAAGAAATGTTCCGCACTGGGTACCACCTGACCTTGCTACGCCACTGGGCATTGCCCAGAAAGCTCAGTCAGGTCCCCATCTGCCTGCCTTCTTACAACCAGGCCAAGGAATGTCACTGCTGTCAGCTGCCTACTGGTTCCAACAAGCGCCACCCAATGTTAGGATGCCAACAAGTTGGTGCGCTGAAGAGCAGTGGTCAGAGTCCAATAAAGCCGAGGTCAAACAGTCCTGGTCAGAAGTCAGTCAAAGTCAGGCAGTCGCACAGGGGTCAGGAGTAGCCAAAGTCGGTTCAAGCCAGAAGTCAGGAAGCCGAGGTCAGGATTAAGCCAAGAGTCAGAAAGCCAAAGACACGAACACAGGAATCAGGAACAGGACGAGCAAGAACAGCCACATGCTCCAGCACAGCAGTTACAGGTGCTGGTGAATGGAGCAGCCGGCCTTCCTTAAGTGGCCAGCTCATGACCACGCCTCTTACGAGCTGCAGCTGCCTCTAATTGTTCAACAGCTGAGAAGGGAGGAGGGGAGGGGGCCAGCTGGTTCCTCTCTTCACAAGGGCCTGATTCTAGCTTGACTTCTTCCTCCTCCTGTCCAGGTGTTTCCACCTCCCTATCTGATTCTTCCTCTTCTAAGGAGTGCCGCCACCAGTCTTCTTCAGGTAAGAATCCCTCCTTTTCTCCGGACTCTTCCGTTGACTCTTCTCTTTTGCCTAGGGGGGCTTGCCACCACTCCTGCTCATCTGGTGCAACCCTGACACCCAACCACTGGAGCACCAGCCAAGATCCTAGCAACAGAAACAAGTACATGAAACTTTTTGAAGCACAGAACTATCCCACTTTCAATTCAAAGCTGGGAGGTTGGACTGAGAGATGGAGATTTGCCCAAAGTGTCCTGGTGACCCACGAACAGCAGAAGATGAGGTCACTTGCCAGGATAACCAAGGGCAGCTGCTGTAGGTCACCAGGAATGAAAGAGAAATATCTGCCCTTAACTTTCAATGCCTGGAGGCTGCACACTGTGAGCTGCACACTGCCTTGTCATGGAGCAGTGTGTGGGGGGGGGGGGAGTGAGGACAAAATTTGACATAAACCCCCAGCCTTCTCTCTGCCTTCCCCAAACTGGCAACCTCTGCCTAAACTCAACGAATATCTCCACAGACATGACATGTATGCAGTGCAGTACCATAATTGATATTTCATAAAACTGGATCACAGCCCATCTCTAAATAAAGTGGTTTCCATTGTTTTGTTGTTGTTAACTGGTAGAGGTTTCTCGTTCTCATCTGCTGCACAACTCTGATCTGCTTGTGTCTTGAATTGCACCCAGTTTTGTTCCTCTCCCTGAATTTAAGCTACTAAATATTTTGCCATATGCTAAAAATGAAAAGGAAAACCTCTTTGGGATGCAGATTCCCATCCAGTCCAACCCCTCTCATTATCCACTAAGTTGCTTAATTCTTCCTTTTAAAGATGAGCTGCTATGCTACCCTACAGAAATGTGAGCCATTGAAAGTGTCATTGGCTTGCAAGATGTAGCATTCATAGCACAATTGCCATAATTAAGGATATTTAGACTTCACAGTGGTTCACGGCGATTAACCTAAGAAAATCCATTTCATATGTTTTTACAGCCTCTATGAAAGGCTTTTAAGTTAATTACTTGGCAGTTGACATGGTTTATAACATAAGCATTCTGAGCTATTATTTAGTAGTTCCACGTTGTTATTTAAATTTCCCGAAGCTCGATCAAGCAATTCTAAGTTACTACAGTGAGATTAACGAAAGTCACACCATTCATTTAAAGTACTATGGTATGGCGCCTCCCAAAGAATTCTGGGAGCTGTAGTTTGTTAAGAGACTCTGGATTCCCCTCCCAGAGCTACAATTCTTGGATTGGTTTAACCATCAAACCCTTTCCCCAGCAAACTCTAGGAATTGTATATCTAGGAGGTGAATAGGAGTCTCATGTTGAGGGACACGGGTGGTGCTGTGGGTTAAACCACAGAGCCTAAGGCTTGCCGATCAGAAGGTCGGCGGTTCGAATCCCCATGATGAGGTGAGCTCCCGTTGCTTGGTCCCTGCTCCTGCCAACCTAGCAGTTTGAAAGCATGTCAAAGTGCAAGTAGATAAATAGGTACTGCTTCGGCAGGAAGGAAAACGGCGTTTCCATGCGCTGCTCTGGTTCGCCAGAAGTGGCTTAGTCATGCTGGCCACATGACCTGGAAGCTATACGCCGGCTCCCTCGGCCAATAAAGCGAGATGAGCGCCGCAACCCCAGAGTTGGTCACGACTGGACCTAATGGTCAGGGGTCCCTTTACCTTTACCTTTTTAACAACTCTCAGCACTCTTAATTATTTGGGAGAAACCATGACTGTCTAAATGTGGTCTTAGTGTGTTGTGCAAAGCATCTCAGTGTGTCCCCAGCTAGAAACTGTGGAGGTCTCATAGTCTTTGGCATGTACGCCACAGGTAATCTCTCAGTATGACATGTTGCAGCCACATAGCCTTTATAATAAGAAAACTGTTTTTCAAGTTATATTTTTCTTAGAGAAATCTGGCTAAAGGTAATCCGCCTTTGAAAGGAAAGACTTTTCAGCTGTGTGATCCCACTGAATAAAAGGTCTGCAACATTCTGACAGTATTTAGGCAATCTAATGGTTTATAATACACGTAACTTGGCTTGCTAAGCCTCTCTCTTTTATCGCCTGGAAGTCATTTAATGCACCGCGATTGAAAGACGGCAAGAGGCAGACAAAAGAGAGTAGATAGACAACACAAGCTGCCTGCTGATCCCTTAGAGGCACTTTTAATTATTCCATAAGCCCTACTGCTGAAGTAAGCATCCCTTCTCTTGAAGGATTTGACAAAGATGGTTAACCTTTTCTTCCTACCCATTAAACTCTTCTGCAGCTGACCAGTTAAGGGCCCCGGTGGCACAATGCATTTTGAAGCAAGCAAGTGATTTTTTGCTGTCCCTCTGGCCTGGTGATGCAGACGTGGAAATAGCGATCGCACAATGGCCTTTTAAAGCTGCACTGTGGCTCAACACAGATTGCTTGGGTGAAGGCGATATCAGCTGCTGCTTGTCTTCAAATCTCTCTCTCTCTGTACCCATAACAACACAAAAATAATCTCGTCAGAATCTAAACGCTTAATTATTCTCAATAATAATATTACTTTGACTGCCTTGGACAAATTATGACATTTTGTCAAAGAATGCACATTGACTCATTTCTCTCAACTTGCTAACCCCTGATTTTGCTGAACAGTAAATAATCTCTGTTTCGCTGCTTTTATTTGGAGATCCCTAGCAATAATTTCCTTTAACATGCGTGCAGGGTGTGTGTCTCTCTCTTTCATTTTGATTGCTGTGACAAACTTAGCTGTTCCAGTGGGCGGAAAACTCAATTTACTACTGACTTCATGGTTAAGGCTAATTTAACATGGCTTCATTACACATGTGCGGTGTGTGGGAGTCTGTAGTAGGGGTGTGATGCATTTAAAATGTCTTTAGAGACTAAAATGCCATTCATAAAATGATCCATCCCTTCATGGATCTTATGTCTGTAGCACATAACCAGACAGGCAGAAGTGGGAGTGAATTTGAGAGGGCTCAACCCCCGTGCATCTTAAAGGGGGGGTCCAGGACTTATTTGAATCTGAAACTGACAAAGCTTACCACACCTATCAGCCAATCACCCATTCCTACCACCCTTCTGAGTAATACCCCTCCCCACCCTCTCACTATATATAAGGGTCTGGTGACTTCTGTTTCAGTGTATCTGAAGAAGTGTGCATGCACACGAAAGCTCATACCAAGAACAAATTTAGTTGGTCTCTAAGGTGCTACTGGAAGGAATTTTTTTATTTTGTTTTGACAAAGTGAAAGTATTGTCAAATCTTCTTCATGCCAATGGCTTTGAATTATGAGAACTAGGGGCGGGGGGGGGGAGATATATACAAAGCTATTTGCACATTCAGTGGCGAAGCTACCTGCTCCGGCACTGGAAGCGGCGTACATCCAGGGACATGGCTGGCATGCTTCCTAGGGTGCATAGTCTGCGTCCGAGGGGGCATGGCACACTGGCTGCATGGGGCGTGTTGTGTTCCAGGGGTGCACGGAAAGCGCCGAGTGTCCTGGGGGGGCACAGGGAAGGCCATGATGTCACCCCCGGGATGGCGCACCCAGGGCAGACCACTCCCCCCACCCCCACTTTCGTCCACCAGTGTGTACATTGTGCCGACAGGTGGCTTCCCTTCGTTGGAGATATTTAAGCAGAAACTGGACAACCACCTGCTAGAGGTGTTGAAGTTCCACCCAGCATTGCAGATCCTGCATCAATCAGAGGGATGATCAGATGACTTGCAAGTTATATGAAAATGCTGTACCGTCGGTACCTGTTGTTGTTGTTCAGTCGTTCAGTCGTGTCCGACTCTTCGTGACCCCATGGACCAGAGCACGCCAGGCACGCCTATCCTTCACTGCCTCTCGCAGTTTGGCCAAACTCATGTTAGTAGCTTCGAGAACACTGTCCAACCATCTCATCTTCTGTCGTCCCTTTCTCCTTGTGCCCTCAATCTACCGTCGGTACCTAACTCCTACTAATTTAGCAAAAATGTATAGAACTGCTACAAACAAAGGTTGGAAGTGTAAAGAGAAAGAAGCCACATTCTACCACACATTGCAGATGTGCAAGATGACAAAAGCATATCGGGAAATGATTTATAATGAGTTAAAAAAAATGTTTAAAATTACTTTTGTGAAAAAACCCGAAGCTTTTTTTTAAAAAAAGAATTTTTGGTCCAGAAATACCAAAGGAGCAGAAGAGACTGTTTATATACGCCACGACAGCTGCGCGGATGCTACTTGCCCAAAGATGGAAGGAAGATAAAGTACCTGCAAGAGAAGAATGGCTGGCAAAGATGGTGGACTATGCCAAAATGGCCAGGAAGATCAGAGATCCAGAAGATAATAAACTTGTTTGACTTTTACAGCTGTTATTAGTAACATTTTAGGAATCTGGCCACAGAAACAGCAACTTGCAAATAATCAATTTTCTCCATTTCCAAGTGTTGAATTAAAAATCAAGTGGGATGCTTCAAATACTGGTATAATGCGGACTAATTACCAAACTGAGCTTTCCATATGATTGTATCCAGTTGTTCCAGGAAACATAAAGAACTAAAGAAGATATTCTGAATGTACAATGGAATATCATTGTGTTATTCGTTAGGTTGTTGGGCTACAACTCCCATTATCCAGGACCATTGACCATGCTGACTGGGAGTGATGGGAGCTGGAATCCCCCCCAAAAAAGAAAGATTTTTTTTGGATGGCACCATGTTGGCTACTCCTTATTTATAGGTAAAGGTAAAGGGACCCCTGACCATTAGGTTCAGTTGTGTCCGACTCTGGGGTTGCGGCGCTCATCTCACTTTATTGGCCGAGAGCCGGTGTACAGCTTCCGGGTCATATACAAATGTACAAACTCTGTCCCTTGTAAGTAATATCAGGGCAGTTTACAACAGTTTTGTCATATCTGTGTTTTTCCTCCAATGAGCTCACAGTTTAAATGTATGTCCCTTAATTTTTTTGCAGTTTCAGTAAGAACCCAGATGCTTGAACATTAGACAGAGAACAGGCTAAACCCATCTTAGCAGTTCAAAATATTAGTTTAACCCTCCCTCCCATCTCCAAACAGAATAACTGTGTGCTTTAGGGGAAATGATATCAAAACATGGCAAAGTAATACAGCTAATAAACTAAAAATTAAATTAAAAGGAATTGGGAATATTAACTACAGAGAATTGTTTATGACTTCAATCATGCCAAGGGAAAGAATTTAGTCTTCTTAACATAAAACAACAACAGAGCAGCAATTTTAGTCAGTGACTATTCGGCTATGTAGTTGGCAAATGAGAAATTAATGACTACATAAAATTAACCATCTGATATATTTCACATAAACTATTTTGTAGTTTGTAGCTCCCTTTTGTAAATGGCAAGGGAATCTGCATGGGTGGAAGAGGCATATTTGAGCATTTTAAATGTGTAGATATGCGCACTAATATTTTACACATTATGTTGATATTTTGTTGTTACCAGCTCTGAACGACAGCAAGTTGGCAGGTCATCAGTCTAGGAGCCAAATCTAATCTGTCACGTGGAAAACATTTCATCCCTTGGGATGCTATGTTTTATTGCCGTATGGTACACTATAGGGGTTTCTTTTTTTCTCTCCTGCACCTTCACACATCTCCCAGGGTAAAGGGAGCATGTCAGAAAGAGAGCAGACTGTGAAACATTTAAAAAAAGCATTAATGTATGCAGTGTACTACTGTGACAGGGCCAGTAGACCTTATAAAAATGTACTATTTTTATGCATTTATTTACATTAAATTAATTAATTTATTATTTAGTGAATTTATATCCTGCACTAGCTCTATCTCTACATAATTAGGGGCAGAAGCACTCCCAGTTTTCTAATATGCTGCCCATCTAGAACCTTTATGAAATGGTCTGCTTGCGTTAATTGGAACCAAGGAGGAGCATAGCTGTCAACTTTCGGGTTTGAAAATAAGGGATGCTGTGAGGACGGTGCAATGGCACCAAGTAGCCTCGCCACCCTGCACTCCAGAGGCTGCGCGCGAACGGGTGAGCGAAACAGCGAGCGCGTAGACGGCAGGCAGGCTGTCTGTCTGGTTGGGTGTGAGGGTCTGGCTGCACAAGGCATGCAAGCTCCGCCCCCAGTCGGTCTCAGACTCCTTATTGGCAGCCGAGCAACACAGCTGAGGAGCCTCCCTGGCCGGCAGGGAGGGAGAGGAGCTGCTTCCTTTGAAACCCAGGAAATTTAAGGGATATCAACAATCCGGGATAGCAGCGGGAAACGGCATTGGAATAAGGGAGTTTCCCGCCAAAAAAGGGAGGGTTGACAGCTATGAGGAGGAGGTTTTCCCTTCCTCCTCTAGCACAGAGTTAGCCAAAATGGTGCTTGGCAGAGGATGCTGGATTTCAGCTCTCATTAGCCCTAGTCAGCATAGCAAGTGTTTGGGAATGATGGAGGTTGTAATCCAATAGCATCCAGAGGGCACCAGGTTGGCAACCCCTGCTCTAGAACCTTTTGGAATGAGAGTACAATTTGTTGGAGAGTGGAGCACTCACATGAAGGTCCATATGGAAAATGGTTTTGTCCGAAATGTGAAGAAATTCAGTGAAAGTTTCCTTAACTGTCATGTTGAAAGATTTTGATAATGTTGTGCCTGCTATTTGACAAGCCCAAAATCTCCATCTATTCGAATTGCTCCTACTTTACAGGAAAATTCTCCTTTGGTACCTGTGTTGTTAAAAAACGGTCCCTCTTTTGTATTTGGGAAACTGAAGGAGTCCTTCTTTTGTACTCTAGTGTACACACACACACATACATATTAGGACTAAGGTTTCAGCATGACCCTCAAGTTCCTATGAGTTGAATATTCAGGATAGAAGACGGCATCCTAACATACAAAAATCGGTGAAATTAAGATTTCCAAAATAGTAGCTGTAACATAATGAAGCCCTTGGCAAAATCTGCCTATGTCTGAAAATTAAAGCAGCTCATTTCAATGAACTTTAAGGAAGGTTTTAATTCTTAAGAGTGTCATAAAAGACACTAGTCCCATGTACTGATTGCCTATAAAAGAGGTGTTATGAAAACTAGGCTAGAGTCAAACCGGTATGTTCAGCCAATCGTTTATAAATAGGTCTGTTCATATTTTGTTTAGTGACGCATTATGCTCTAATTGTTGCCTAATGACATAAATGTCACTGTTTGATGTTAGGCCTAGTTATTATGAATGATGCTGCTAATTATACTAATATTATAAACAATACAAACAGGAATATTGATGCCTTCAGCTGTCAGTGTTGATAGTTGACTGCCTAAATTATAACACATTAAAAAGAGGAAGAACTAAGAAGGAAAAGGGGGGATGCTTTGTTAATTTGAGGGGTAAGGCAGCCTGGCGTGCTCTGGTCAATGGGGTCACGAAGAGTCGGACATGACTAAACAACTAAACAACAACAAAGGCAGCCTCATTCAGAAAGAATTACAATTTCTGACAATCCCCTCTTCACCTTCATCCCCTCATCTTCTGGTTACAAATCAGATTTTATCCCTCCCTGCGAGAAGCGAGGTTACAGGGAACCAGGCAGAGGGCCTTCTCGGTAGTGGCGCCTGCCCTGTGGAATGCCCTCCCATCAGATGTCAAAGAAATAAACAACTACTTGACTTTTAGAAGACATCTGAAGGCAGCCCTATTTAGGGAAGCTTTTAATATTTGATTAATTATTGTAGTTTAATATTTTGTTGGAAGCTGCCCAGAGTGGCTGGGAAAACCCATCCAGATGTCCGGGGTATAAATAATAATTTATTATTATTATTATTATTATTATTATTATTATTATTATTATTATTATTAATTTTCTTAATAGCTTTTTATACTTTTCACACTTTTGGTTGAAAATATTATCAGTAATGTAATACATACAATCAATAAAGATGAAATCCTCCCCCCCCCCAAAAAAAAAGGAATACAGAATTGTGTTCTGAATGTGCACACCAAGTTTGATTCTGATAGCTCTGTGTCCATGGCAGCTACTGCTGTTGTTCAGTCAGTCAGCAAACTTCCCCAAAAGCCCAAACAGAAAGTGTAGTGCAGACAGCCCCATGGATATTTCCCCACCTGGAAATACCCCTGCCCTAGGAAATACCCCGCCTGGGGCAGTTTGTGAGACTGCCCCAAAGCCAGAGCAAAACCGTGTGCGCACATCCCCGGCTACAGAGAGTCTGGTGGCGCAGTCATATGTGATTGTTCCCAGCATGAAGAACAACACACACAAGCCATTATTAAATCTAAACTATTTATTTTAGGAATAGTACAGAGAGAATCTCTGCTGCCAGCTCAAAGACAGAGCTGCATTAAAGCCGTCTGTCCAGCATCGAGGTCTAGCCAGAAGAGAAAAGAGCACAAAGGCTAGGATTACAATAGTACAGTAAAACATAAACATTCCACGTAGGAAAAGATAAGGCAGCTTTCTCACGGCTTGGTGAGACAGGCAAAAGTCAGACCAGGCCTCACTGCAGCTGTTGTCGCTCGGCTTGGACAAAAATCATAACAGTTCAGTCAGTCGGCAAACTTCCCCAAAAGCCCAAACAGAAAGTGTAGTGCAGACAGCCCCATGGATATTTCCCATGTGAGATGCTAATGTAAACATGTGCTACAGTGACAATAAAGTATTTCTATTCTATTCTATTCTAAATCTAAAGTAGAGGAAGCTGAAGTTCGGATGCTGCCTTGCAGGTGGGGGAATAGGTACGTAGCTTCTGGTATGTGCAAGAAATTAAAGAATTATTCTATTTTAAGCCATGTTTTGCCAAAGGGCCAATGTTCTTTGTGATTCGGATGCAATAAGCACACTTCGGGGGGTGGGGGTGGGGGGGTGGAGAGACTAAACATGTATAGCTAGCCTGCTTCTGAGCCTCAAGCACAGAACTCGCCTGCATACAGCATATTAAAGCATTAATTGTACAATAAGACTACATGAAGTCTAATTACCTTAGCCTGGTTGCCAATTGCAGATATGCAGATATTAGTACAGCAAGCAACACAAAGCCTAATAAGGTAATGCTAAGTACTTGTCAGGTTATTTCAGATAAGAAACCAGGTTGTAATGGTTGCTTAACAGAGGCTTTGTTGTAGAAGGAATAGTTTGGAACAGCATTATTATTATTATTATAATTATTATTATTATTATTATTATTATTATTATTATTATTTTATTAGAATTAGAATTAGAATTTATATACCGCCCTACATCCGGGGGTCTCAGGGCGGTTCACAGAATAAAATCAAGATATAAAACCACAAAATACATAATAAAAACAAAAACAACCCAATAGCCCCCCCCCACACATTTTAAAAGGGGATAGTATGTAAATCAGATCAACCAACGGCCTGGTTAAAAAGAAACATTTTTGCCGGACACCTAAAGGTGTATAATGAAGGCGCCAGGGGAACTTCCCTGGGGAGAGCATTCCACGGACGGGGAGTCACTGCAGAAAAGGCTTGTTCTTGTGCTGCCACCCTTTGGACCTCTCCAGGAGGAGGCAACAAATAAGGGCTTCAGATCTCAGGGTCCGGGTAGGTTCAGATGGAAAGAGGCAGTCCTTGAAGTATTGCGGTCCTGAGCCATTTAAGGCTTTATAGGTCAAAACCAGCACTTTGAATTGGGCCCGGAAACTAACTGGTAACCAGTGCAGTCGGACCAGGATCAGTGTAATATGCTCAAAACATAAGCAACTTGGCCACTAGCTGAAGTTTCCGAACCGTCTTCAGAGGCAGCATGGCTCATGCCTCAGTTTGTCACAGTGCCACCTATAGTTGGAATAGGAGTTTAACAATTAACTCTACATCACAGTATGGCGCATAGGCACTGACTCTTAGGAGCTGAGGCAGTTCTCCTGGAAGATATTATTTGAGGGGGCTTGGCTCCCTCAATTTTCAGAGGGCATTCAGGTCCTACCCCTGGCTCCTTGTGATGTCGTGTGTGAAATGTCAGGGTGTCACACATCAGAACGTTGTGCATGTGGTGTTAGGACATCTCGCAACCCCATCGCCTCTGGTACTGCAGCTGGATTGCCTTGATCGCATCAGTTTCCAATCCCAACTCATGGAATGCCAGGCAATGTGAGCCTAGTAAAGGTAAAGGGACCCCTGACCATTAGGTCCAGTTGTGTCCAACTCTGGGGTTGCGGTGCTCATCTCGCTCTATAGGCCGAGGAGCCGGCGTTTGTCCACAGACAGCTTCTGGGTCATGTGGCCAGCATGACAAAGCCGCTTCTGGCGAACCAGAGCAGCGCACGGAAACGCCGTTTACCTTCCTGCTGGAGCGGTACCTATTTATCTACTTGCACTTTGACGTGCTTTCGAACTGCTAGGTTGACAGGAGCAGGGACCAAGCAACAGGAGCTCACCCCGTCGCAGGGATCCGAACCGCTGACCTTCTGATCAGCAAGCCCTAGGCTCTGTGGTTTAATCCACAGCGCCACCTGGGTCCCTGAATGTGAGCCTATAGGAGGCCAGTTATTAGACCTGGTTTAAGGCATGAAGCTGCTCACTGAAGAGCCAAATTAGGTCCCTTCAGTCATTCAGACAGCAGCAGACATGGTACCTTACAGCCAGTGTTCAGCATGTCACTGGGTCCAGGGCTGCCAACTTGAAAAAAATATTGGGGGCCCCAGGAAAACACCACCCCACATAATCAATCACAAGAAACAGCACATGTACATCATTTGAATGGCAATGCCCATCAATTTTTTGGGGTCCAGCCCCCTCAAATATTTTAGGGGGAGGGGCGAAGGGACCTTGGTCCCTAGGAGTTGGCTCCAATGTCTGGGTCTCTCAGTTCTAAATCAAGGTGTCAGGACTTGAGCTGGGTGGAAGTGTTATTCAACATGTCTGGCTCCCTGACTCCTTATACTGCACAATGTTGCACTATACTGCCAAAGCTGATTGGTATATTACTCACATCCACCTGGGCTATATCTATCATTGGTTGCAACATTCTTGAAGGGAAGAGATGTCTACTGTATATATTCTCAAGGCGTTGAACTAAAAGCAACAGTGTGAGACAAACTCTCGGCTCATCGATGAAAGATAACCAGTTGGCTAGTTTCGGTCTTTGGTCTTCCCAATTAGTGCATTGTTTCTCATACTTTATCAGCATTGCGGCATTCTACTATTTCCCACTGAATGTACAGATTCATACTAGCTCCTACAAGCAGAGGTTACAAATAGCAAGCAATGCTAAACCCGGGCCTGTTCCGTCCTTATCCTGAGGCATCAAGGGAAATACTGACGATATCACACTATTGGCTTGTGATACAAAGCTCTTCTGCAATGTGTCCCTATAGATCAAACTAATAGTCAACTACTCTGAGGTTACTGTACTTGTGAGCTGGTTCCTGTTTTTATAATACTCTTTTTGCGGAACATATGCTCTATCTTTGCTTGTCCACATTAGAGCAAAATGTGAATGTACCCCTTCCTGTCTCCTCATTAATGTTGAGGTGTACATGTGACACTCTCACAAAACCCTTTGATGCCCTTTCCCTCCCTTTAAATGTGCTTCTTCTTTTTCCAGTCTTGGACATTCTTGACTTTCCAGTGATCAGAAAACCCCTCATTTAAAGGGGGCAAAGTTCCGGGACAACACTGGGCTAAGAAGGATGTTGTGTGAATGCTCCTACATTAATAGGGAGAGTGGCCAGCACAAATCCACATTTTGTTTCAGTGTGGATGAGTCCTCTGTTTTGACGATACTGCCCTTATTGCTTTTATGGCATATTTTTGTATGCTGCTTGGAGATTTTAAAATCTTATGTAGTTTAGAAACTTACTTGAATAAATAAATAAAATAATGGGAAGAATTAGTAGCAGTGTTTATAAAGTGTTGCCATAAATGTTTAACAGATTACTGTATTTTAATGTTCTTTTGGAAGCCGCCCAGAGTGGCTGGGGAGACCCAGCCAGATGGGTGGGGTATAAATAATAAATAATAAATTATTATTATTATTATTATTATTATTATTATTATTATTATTAATCCATTAAGGATAGCTGTTTTTTAGTTTCACAGCAAACTTGTCATAGATGCTTTCACCTGAGCAACAAAGCTTGCCTGAAGCTGAGTCTGAACCTGCACTGTAGGAAGAATGACGTGTTTCTTCACCAGCCCTTACAACGCAGAAAGTGAGAACTGGAACTTCTTTGAATTTGAACATTGGGTTAATTTGATTGGGGAAGTTGCTGGCAGCTTGGTGCTCAAAATAACCAAGAGGTGCATTTTTGATTATTTCCCTTCTTTCTTTTTAATAATAATAATAATAAACCTTTAACATTACAAAGGCTGCATTCTAAGAAAGCCACAATCCATTACATTTTTTAAAATAAAATAAAATAAATCAACAATTGCACAACTTTGTAGAGAAACCCAATATCATTTGATGCCATTCTAAACAAACTGCAGCTAAAAATATCTCTAAACCAGGCAAATAAGAAAAGATGCTGCTAAGCCTGGGAAGGGGAAATGGTTGAAAATGCACCCTCCTGTGATCCTCTTCTTGAGTATCTGTACTTTTTTATAAGCTCTATAGCAGAATGGGATATAGAAAACTCTGTATAGTTCTGACCCTTCCATTGTCAAACAAGATTCTTGCAGAACTGAAAAGGGATCAAGGAGCACCTTTCCTTTACTGAAGTTTATAAAAATGGCTATATATTATTTTCCCCATTGCATCTTATAATAATAGGTCTCAGATCACCCAGCACAGCTGATTTACAGGAGGCTCAGAACATACTTTTTCAAAAGAATAAAAAATGCCTAAGCCACATGCAAAATTTGCTACTCAGTCAATCAGTCAGATATTTATTGTTTGCAACCAACAGCTGTCATATTGTCATAATGCAATTAACAAAATAATAATATAGATTTTAAAAGTACTATTGGCAGGCAAAGCTGTTTAAGATAAAAATACACATTTAAAACTACCCTATAGGTAATACCGGTATCCGCTTCATGGATCACTGCCTTGTTGTGGCAAAGGGGCTTGAATAACTCCAAGAAGCTATGAACTATGCCGTGCAGGGCCACCCAAGACGGACAGGTCATAGCTGAGAGTTTAGACTAAATGTGATCCACCTGGAGAAGGAACTGGCAATCCACTCCAGTATTTTGCCAAGAAAACTCCATGGACATAAAAAAGGAGAAGCTTTGAGAAGAACGTGAGAGTTTCCAAGGCATGCTCTGGTTCATGGGGTCACGGAGAGTCGAACACGACTAAGACGACTAAACAACAACAAATAGGTAATATACTTGTATACTTTGGCCAGCAACCATCTAGTTTTGAGTTGTAAAAGGGCCAACATGGGACATGGTGTGAAATGTCTTTGATCTGACCCACATACAGTAAGATGTTCCATGGGCCTAGTTTTAAATCTAAGCTAACAGTGTACGTATATGGAGTGAGTTCCAGCAGATAAGCAACTCTTTTATTGTTGGATTAATTTTAATATACTGAACTAAGAGGTTACAGTTCTTCATACTGTCAAAGACCATCTTGGCATCTCCTGAAAATACACTATACATCCTTGTGGTCAGAAATGTCCTGAGTTGATTTCTTCCTCTTTTCACAGGTGTTAATAAACAAAGTTTTGTTAAATGTTGGGCTGGCATTAGCAAAAGTTTCCAAAATATAGAACCAATTATGTGAGCCCAAGAGTTCGTCTGAACTCCTTTTTATCCTGGTAAGCTATGGGCTAATAAACTTGGCTTTAGCACTGGCTCAGCAAGGAGCTATTGCCAGTTCTGGCTACCTGTCACATTCGCATGATATGTTTTTCATGAAAACTATGATGTGAAAAGATCTTATGTATTTCACCTCTATTTGTCTTCGGTATGATTTCTGTTTCTTCAGTTGCCTTATCATAACAGTTGCTTTCACTGTCTGTTCACAAGCTATATGAGGCAATCCCGATAAACAAGTCTTCACCGTGCTGTTTTCACCTTCAGACAAACTATGATTTGTAAATGTGCATGAGCAACTCTTTATAGCTTTGCTTTTTTGAAAATAAATGAGAATGTCCTCTGGGATGGTGCAATCATTTATTTCTTCTTATTTCCTCTCAAGTGGAGATGGGATAGAGACATTGAATATTTGTTCTGCCTCTCATGGACAGGTTAAGCCAAAGCACATGGTGCATGATTTCAGACATCACTATATTTACATACATGCCTCTCAGATTTTCTGACAAAATGTAATTTGACTGACACATGCAAAGTTAATACCTCTGTTTGACAGCTTCGGCTCCTCTAGTAGAATATATATCACCTTTGGAAATCATCCACAGATCTTTTCTATCAACCTGTTTTCAGATCGGTTTCTGATGAATTGCCTGTTATGAAAACCATTGCGCTTCACTTTTGACTGTTAGATTATTAGCCAGCAGTGCAATCCTATACAAGTCTCCTCAAAAGGAAGCTGCATTAAGATCAATGAGGCTCACGTCTTGATAAATGTATATAAAAATTATAGCCTAAATTCTCATCAAGATCCCATTACTTATATTCTGATTCCAACTCTATAGAGTCAAGGAGTTGGACATGACTTTAGAGGTCATCTGGACCTGGCTCAACTCACTGTTCAGTGCAGGATCTGCACTGCACGATGTGACTACACCACTCCCTTCAATGCTGTCCACCAAACCTTGAACAAAGGAAAGCTCACCACCACCTGAGGCAGTCTGATCTATTGTTGAATAACTCTTCCCACTAGGAAGTTTCTCCTTATGTTTAGCTGATACCTCCTTCCCTGCAGTTCCTGCTCCCTAGCATAACATTCAACAAATTTCCTTTCTTTTCTGTGTGGCAGAAGACTGCTATCATATGATCTGTCATGGAGCCTCTAGTTCAGATTCCTGCATTGCATGGGTTTGGACTAGATGACCAGCCGGGTTCCTTCCGACACTCCAATTCTAAAAGTCTATGATTCTATGTGTCCTCTTTATCTACTCTGAATAATAATAATAATAATAATAATTTATTATTTGTACCCCGCCCATCTGGCCGGGTCCCCCCAGCCACTCTGGACGGCTTCCAACAAACCATAAATACATCAAAATGTCACCGATTAAAAACTTCCCTAAACAGGGCTGCCTTCGGGTATTTTCTAAATGTCATGTAGTTGTTTATCTCTTTGACCTCTGATGGGAGGGCGTTCCACAGGGCGGGCGCCACTACCGAGAAGGCCCTCTGCCTGGTTCCCTGTAGCTTTGCTTCTCACAGTAAGGGAACCGCCAGAAGGCCCCCGGCGCTAGATCTCAGTGTCCGGGCTGAACGGTGGACTAAACAGAGCCAGATCTTCTAAACATTTGTCACAGGGTTTACTTTCTAGATCCCTCACCATCTTGGTTGTGCTCTTCTGGACACATAGGGCCATACGAAGTTCTGGGTATTGCCTTTGAAGAAAGACATTGGTCTTTCTTCAAAGGCAATACCCAGAACTTGGCACGGTACTCTGGGTGTGACGTAACCAGCCAAGAATACAGTTGACCTGTTACTTAAGGTGGTCTTGACATTATGCTTCAAGGAATTAGGACTAGCATACAAGGCCTTAAATGGTTTGGGACCATAGTACCTAAAAGTGCATCTTCCTCAATATCAACCCTCTGGTTGTGGGTGACCCATGGCCATCTTACATGGCCGAATTTTATAAAAAAATAGAATAATAGAATTGTAGAGTTGGAAGGGACCCCAAGGGTCATCTAGTACAACCTCCTGCAATGTAAGAATCTCAGCCAAAGCATCCATGACAGATGGCCATCATTGATGTCATAAACATTCAACTTTAGAAATGTTGACTATTATGATTAGTTAAACGAATGGATGTTGTTAATCTGAACTTTGCAATTCATATGTTAGATGCTTTTAAATCCTGTGGTATATCAGCTCTCAGATACAGTCAAAAGTTGATTATTACTGCAAAACCCTTGGAAATTAAATGCATGTGTTGAACATACCAAATATCGTCCCAGATACACTTTCAGGGTGCATTGGAGAATATCTACCAATGAAATTCAAAGAGGCATTTCTGAGATGGGAACAGCAAATTCATTTCAGCTCTGCTCAATTGCTTTTCGGAGATACAGTGTCAATAAAGAGATGGTGAAGAGAAATGATGGCTGTTTAATGCTGCCGTAGGTCAACGGTTGCCTGTAAGTAATGACGGGTCAGATCATGATGCAAATTACATGAAGAGTGCAACTCAATTTTATAGTCAACGAGTTCCTATACTTGGCATCTTGGTAAGCTATCTATTCTTTCTGAGTTCCTCATATAACCTTCTTACAGTCTTGTGCTTGCATTTAGCAGAGATCTCCCTTTCCCTGTGCATATATCCCCTCCTAAAAAATGCAGCACATCATGAGGTTTGGTGCTATCATCTGTGTCTTAGATTGGTTCAGATGCTTGTTTTTTTAATCATATGTTTTATCACCAACAACTGTTAATAATGTGATGATCATTGTCTATACGTCTTACATTCATTTCCCCCCATGATGTCATCATATGTATCACCCCCCTCCAACACTTCAGTCATTTCTATATGTACCAGCAACTAGGTAAAGAGAGGGTAGAGGGTGGGTGAGATTCAATTCAGTTTCTATTTAAAGCCCAATCTATCAAATCTGTACTTTCCCAAACAATATGAGAATTGAAACACAGCAATCTTTTGAAACTTCTCTTATCCAAATTTCATGATGCAGTTCTCCAACTGAACAATGCTTAGGGGTAAATGTGTATTATAGTAGTAGTAGTATTCTTTATTACGGTCACTGACCAGCATTGTGCATTATATATATAATTATATAATTATATATATATATATATATATATATATATATATATATATAATATTATATTATATTAGGAGAAAGTGCTTCCAAAAATGTGTATAGGCATCTCCCCAATTATACAAGGTTTACGTTCCAAGGCACTATGCATTTAAGTGAAATCACGTATATTTGAAACACTATGGGAAAAGCCTGCAAACTCACCATTCTGCTCCTACCCCACCCAGTTCCACCCCTTTTTGTGATTTTTTTGTGACATTTTGGGGTCACATCTGGGTTTGGCGCAATGCATGCATGTACAGTCATGCACATATTGGATGCTCTTAAAACGATCGCTGCTTCTACATTAGCCAAAACTGTGTACAAAAATGTGTTTAACAGGAAGAATCCACATGTAAATGCTGAAGGATTTTCAAAAGGATTTTGTGTTTTTTTGTGTTTTTAAATTATTATTTTGCAAATTTCTACAGAAATGTGGCGATTGGAAAAATGAGAAACTGAGAGAGTGAAAATGACAGCTTACCTGATCACAGGGTAGGAGGCTGTTGTGGTCCATTGTGCCAAACTCCTACCCCCTGGGAACAACGCTGGGATCAGGGCTCGGCAGCCAGCCATTGGGGAATTCCTAGGCTGGCCTCTAGGGATTGGTGGGCTTTTCCCACCATCTGTTTATCTGAATCCTGCTGGGCCAAATGGGAAGGGCTTGGGACCTGATAAAGGCCGGCTGCGCCCAACACAAGAGACCAGAGTTGGCCAAAGAACAACCCTCCGTCCACCACCCCTCATTCACTGATGCTGTGGGTTTATGTGTGCTAAACTTTTCTGTCTAGCATTCATTGGCTTTGTTATGGTTTAATGTTGAATATTCCTTCAAACAGATTGGCCCCATTTGGAAGTTTTGTCTTCTCCATAGAAATATCACAACTTTGGCAGATAAGGCATCAGAAGCCTTGTAGTCTAATAACATGCAGGGAGGTATATCACCCTCAGCTCAGAATTGTGTGATAACAGCGTACCCAGTTAGAGGGGTCTTGTAGAAAGTGTCTGTCTAAAAGCCAAGGCATGTGGCAGATGGGCCATAGAGCTTCCTTCAGTGGCTTGGGAGGGTCATACATATAGACCTGTGGCTTGTGGATGACCCATTAATCCTGGGCTTGACCCTGTCATGTGGCAGCCCTCCACCAAGGGGGCTACGAGGGATATACACCAAATGCCTAAGCCCAGTGCTATGTTTTCTGGAAAAAGTGGTGCTGAAACGCACCATTAATGCCTCCCTTGTTTTCTGATAATGGCAATGGCACCCTCCTGAGAATTGCTGGAACTGAGTTCCGGCAAGTTCCGGCTGAAAAAAAAGCCCTGCCTAAGCCACATCCAAGCTACATCTGGAATCAATTAAGTTGTGGCCAACTTTTTAAATCCCAGAATGTTGTCCTGTCCAGCTTGTTCACCTTTGGGGTCAGGCTTTCTTCCTGGGGTGTGTGTGTGTGTGTGTGTGTGTGTGCGCGCGCGCGCATGTCACTGCAAGTGGGTCCGCAATGGACAGATCCTTCTATTGCTACCTGCAACTCAGGATAACATTCCATGCACCTGATGAAGTGAAAGCATATGCCCTAATAAATTCATTAGTGGGTTTTGTTTTGTTTCATGTTGGAGGTCTTTTTGTTCTTTCTGGCACCCTTCAATCGTTTTAAGCAGTCTTATAAACTGATGCTAATGGGAATAGAAACTTCCTTTTAAAAAAAGACAAATAAATTATATTGGCTGATATCTTAAACTATATAAGATGATAAATATAAAATAAGAGCAGTGATTATGTGCGCATCTATAAGTGTATTTATATTATTTTATGAAGAAAATCATAAAAAAGAAAACCGGTACTGACCTCCTGTTCTGAATAGTCAATCAGCTCTTTGGATTAAGTACAGATATGAAAAGTTTGCTTGGCTATATCCTGGAGATGGTCTCCTGCATTTTACTCTTGGCTTGCTATTTGTTCCTGGTGCATGACCTTGCATTTGGCTGTGTTGAAATACGTATTGTTGGGACTGGGCCCAGCCTACCAAAGGGATCCAGATGGCTCTGGAAATGCCCTGTCCTCATCATTATTTAAGAAGGCTCTTCTGTTTGTCTTAAGGGGTTGCAATGTTTGTGAAACCAGGCACCCTGACAGATTAATTAAAAAAAGAAATCTGCTCAGTTATACCTCACAGTTTCCTCTCATCAATGTGCATTATTCATGGGTAATAAGGGAAAACAAACCACTTGATCTTGTTACACCAAACACTTTATGGTGCTTGGCGTTTTGGAAAAGCGTAAATGCAACACAGGTATAAGCAGCTTCCTGAGATGCTGTGGCAGAAGAAATGCAGAAGGAGCCAAGGCAAGGCACCTAAAGAAGCCTGAAAACAACAACATGGAGGCACATGGGAGGCAGAAAAATAAGTCTATAAGACCCAAGAAGGAATATGAGAAAGAGGCATTCTTTTTATCGTTTCTTGTATTTCTAATAAACACACACACACACACACACACACGTATGATCTAAGTTTGTGCACCAGTATGCACAAACTAGGTCATAAACTAGAGGTTCCTTGAGAGATGTAGAATCTCACGAGAAAGTAGCAGATTTGGAGGGGAAGAACTCATCTTCAACACACCCTCTTCCATTTTCCTCTGTGTGTTATAAGCCAACACCAGTCTTAAACAAATATAAGGTCCTAGGACAGAAACAACTACATGTGTTGCTGGTTTTCAACTATAACCCAACATGCATCACCAGGTGTGGTGGAGCCGCTGCATTCGCTTGCAGGCAGGTAGGTCACTGTGGCTTGCCAAGTGGGAGAGAGGGATGAATGAGGCAGTGGGGAAGTCAGTGCTGTGCAAATGCAGCAGCAAGAGCACCAGATTGGCTCCAGCAGTGCATTTGCACCACACAAACCTCTCCCCTCCCTCTCATTCTGCTGGCAGGCAGAACAGGTCAGAGAGAGAGAGAGAAGTTGGCTAACTAGCAGTCGGTTTCTTTATCAACGAAAACATAGAAAACACTGAGATTTCAAAGCTGTCTAAATGAAGCAGGTGCCCAAACTTTCTTGTAACCCTTCCTCCCTCCCTAGCCCCCTTTGTCTATCTCCTCCCTCTGTGTCTTCCTGGCTCGCTGCTTGGCAAACATGCAATAAACACCTTGTTCTAGGAGGAAGATGGTGGCAAGCTGTCAGCGCAGAAGCAATTGAGTGGCTCTGAGAGAGAACTGCAGGGTCCACTTCCCCTCTGCCATCACTGTCAGTGCCTGCATCCAGACTGGAAACCTCCTCGCCCTGCCCTGTCTCTTTGCTATCCTCAAATGCCCTGCTTATTGGAGTTCCCAGCTCATCCTCTCCTCTCAGGTGGGGCCAGAGTTCCACCACCAGTCCCCAGGCTCAAAGTCCTTTTCTCCAGAGCTTTCCCTGGGGCGCTCTTGGTCAGGCAGCTTCCACTACTTTTCCTCATCCAGCCAGTCCCTGACACCCACCTGCCCAGAAACTCCTGAAGCACCCTCTCCACACTTGGTGAGTCACTTCTGGTAATTCTTCTGATCATTATCAATCTTCACCTGGCAAGTTACTTTCAGTACTGTAATCCAGTTCTGGCTATCACCAATCTTCTTACTGCAAATTCTAGACTCATGCAATTTATAATACATGAAAGTGAACTCAACTCTGGGCATCTCTGATTAATTCAAATGTATGTGTTCAGCCTCAACCATGCATTTGGGTTGCTGAACGTTATCTTCCCACCACTACCAGGTACAAATTGTTTGCATGTAGCAAAGGTAGCTTTCTGATATTAATAAAAGAATGGCATTATGGGGTAGAAGAAGGCTCAGGAGCCATCGATTTTGCAGAGTCAAATTGACGGCTGCTTAAACAGTCCACCAAAATCTCCTGCAGCCATAACTTTTCCTGGAGTTCATGAGCATCACGACTCCCCCCCTCCCCCTCAAGAAGAAAAGTAACAAAAGACAGGGAGGTGATTCGGAAGAAGTACTGCCAAAGGCACTTGCAGGCAACAGAATATTGAAAAAGCTTTTTGTGCACAAAACTCTCTAACAGTAATGCACGTATCAGAAGGAAAACAAGACAGAAAACATAAGGCCCTAAAAGGGGAGGGAAATAAGAGAATTCCTTTGGAGGGTAGAATTCAGTGAAACAAGACTAAGGAAATGCTGTGATGTAGTAGCTAAAAAAGCCAATGCAATTCTGGGCTGCATCAATAGGAGTATAGCATCTACATCAAGGGAAGTAATAGTACCACTGTATTCCGCTCTGGTCAGACCTCACTTGGAATACTGTGTCCAGTTCTGGGCACCACAGTTCAAGAAGGATACTGACAAGCTGGAACGTGTCCAGAGGAGGGCAACCAAAATGGTCAAAGGCCTGGAAACGATGCCTTATGAGGAACGGCTTAGGGAGCTGGGTATGTTTAGCCTGGAGAAGAGAAGGTTAAGGAGTGATATGATAGCCATGTTCAAATATATAAAAGGATGTCATATAGAGGAGGGAGAAAGGTTGTTTTCTGCTGCTCCAGAGAAGTGGACATGGAGCAATGGATTCAAACTACAAGAAAGAAGATTCCACCTAAACATTAGGAAGAACTTCCTGACAGTAAGAGCTGTTCGACAGTGGAATTTGCTGCCAAGGAGTGTGGTGGAGTCTCCTTCTTTGGAGGTCTTTAAGCAGAGGCTTGACAGCCACCCGTCAGGAATGCTTTGATGGTGTTTCCTGCTTGGCAGGGGGTTGGACTGGATGGCCCTTGTGGTCTCTTCCAACTCTATGGTTCTATGAAATAGACCTTGCCCAGGAGATGAGATGATTTCAAGTCAGAGGCAGAACTCAATAATTCTAGCAGCCTGATCCGATTAGCTATACCAATGCAAACACAAGTTGCATCATTCTGTCCTATACTTGACCCATTGCGATGATCTCTTCTTCATAGATTTAGGCAAACACCATGAAAAACAAGTATACACTGGCACGTGCAAAGAATTAATGAATGGGGGAGGGGGAACTGGGCAGTGACCAACAAAGCAGTTCCATTAGCACAAGGATTTCTGGCTGTACAAAGTCAGTTCCCTCCCCTCTGTTCTCCTCACACCTTCCCTAAGTGTCCCCTGAAAGGTTGAGGGCAAGATGGGAGGTCTGCAGGAAGAGGAGAGGGAGAGGACATTCTGTGCTAACCCTAAGCCCTTATGCTAACTGAACTACTTTACTGAATACCTCCCAGTGCCTGCAAAACGAATAGCGGAGAACCACACTCATCATCGGTCGTGGCTCCCCTACTGAGTGAAAACCTCTGTTGGGTGAAAATCTGGGTTTGCTACACATAGTATGGGAATTAAATCCTAGAAATGCTGTAAACACTAAGTGCTGCTGTGTTTTGGCTTTGGGTGATCAGCCACAATCAGTGCCGGATTTACGTATAAGCTAAACAAGCTATAGCTTAGCGCCCCACTCTCTTGGGGGGCCCCCAAAAAATTAAAGGAAAAAAGTGTTTGCATTATTAAGTTTGTTATGAATAAAAATCATTTTAAGTTAGCGCTTAATAATTATTTCACTATTGCTTTACTTCTTCTTAATTGTATTTCACTATTAATATACTTCTTCTTAATTGTATTTCAGTTCAACAATTACTTTGATAAAATACATATTTTGTTATGTGCAAATGGCTTTAGATACCTATTAGGTCCATAAATTACCATATAGCATATATTCAACACAAAAACAACAAAATATCATTGTCTTGCTCTCATTATTGTCCTAAGATATCTCGGCCATCTGTAACGCAGCAATGGACTACAATATATCTAACATTGTTACCTGACATGCTATGAAGATAATCTAAGTTTGAATCAGGATTATTTACTGAACTTTGCCAAAGAATGAAACTTTGTGTTTCTGAGAAATGACTTTATTTCCCCATCTATTGGTCAGAGTCTTGTGTAAGTCTTTTATTGATTGTGGACAGTTGAAAAAAATTAACAGGAGAAGAAAGAGAAGAGAGATGCATCTTGTAAACAGAAAAAGAAAACCAGGTCAATTACAATTGAAAAATCAATAAAGCATATGTCACATACAATATGACACCTACAAGTTGTCAATATTGTAATACATTCATACAATTAATGTGATAATATTCAAATCTCCATAATATGTGGATGATTCCCTAATAAGGACCTAACTTGCCCTTTGCCAGCTATCCATCAAACTGCTTATTCATTTCATAATATTGATGTTGTTTGTGAAATTATTTTTTCATCAATGGTATTATCATATAAATTATTGATATTTATATGATATTATCATATAAATTATCGTATGAATCCATCATTATATTGTAATATTGATAACTCGGTTATGGTGTATAACTATTTCAGTTATTTATGAAGTGTGCATAATTGCAATGGGCCTTTTGATTTTCCTTCAGTTTTAGTTGTATTTTTTTGTGAATGAACACATGCAAAATGACACAGACTAAAAATACACGAATCTACCCTTTTCTTTGAGGTGAGCAATGCGAGTTCCTGAGGTTTGTACCCAAACAAGGTTCACCAGTTTGTCTACTTTTGACAGGCAGATGGCCTTCTCAGTAGTGGTGCCCACCCTGTGGAATGCCCTCCCATCAGATGTCAAGGAAATAAGCAACTATCTGACTTTTAGAAGACATCTGAAGGCAGCCCTGTTTAGGGATGTTTTTAATGTCGGATGTTTTATCATGCTTTTAATATTCTGTTGGGAGCCACCCAGAGTTTTGATGATGACGATGATGATGATGACACACTACAGCATTTTGTATTGCCTGAGGATTCCTTCCAGAGCAGCTTTTCAGAAGCCAGAAGAGATGGTAGGATGAAAAAGAGCCAGAAAAGCCTATTGCATGCCTGGAACTCCACTCATGGTCCTCTAGATCCAAGCCATCTCCACTTGTTTATTATTATTTCCTTTCCAAGAAATTATTATTCGAAGAAATAAAAGTGAAGCTAAGTGGGAACATCCACCTTCCTTTTCCGGCCAAGGTAGTGAATTATTTGAAACATTAACCTTCCCTTTCCTATAATGCCACACTTTCACTTTTAATGTTTTCTGAATTGCTACCATTTTGTATCGTTCTGATGGAGCTGAACAAGTAAGGCAGACTTTGTATTTTCTGATTTCTCATGTATTATCTTCATTTAAAAAGTGAGACAGAAAGAAAAGGCCCATCTAGCAAAAATGAATTTCAGATGTTGATATTAAACCATACTGTAATGCTTTATTTCTCTCCCCCCATAGATCTATGTTTTTCATAATTTAAATCTGCGGTGTCAAAAAAGCATCCATTTTGGAATTTCTTGAGCTCTCCAAACCATAAAACTTCACTAAGATGCTGAAATTGTTTATTCCAATGGCCTCTAGGTATTTCCTAACAGCTTTAAGGAAGGCTTGGTAAGTTTTGCAGGGTTGTGGTACCCTGGAATATGGCATAGTAATAACCTTCAGTAAAATGCCTGCAGAGCTTAAATTTATAACTTCTAATAAATGGAGGCAGTTACTGTCCCTCTTAGCTGTTCTGTAATCTCCCTTCATAAATCCAGACCTTTCTGTCCCACTTAACGTTGGCCAAAGCAACAAATGTGAAAATAACTTCTTCTTTTTTTGTGGTGCAGCATTTGCCGTTTTAAGAATTATTAGCTACATTATGATGGGGATGAGCACTGCAGTATTTTAGGGTATGCAGAAATGGGAAGCACGCTGCTTTGAAGGATTTGGGATGAAATTTAATAAATTGCTAAAAATGAAACATGATTCCAACCCCTATTCCCAAAATTGGCTTATCCAAGGTCATCGAAGAAGCAGGAACTGAACCCAGAACTCACAGATGCTGCTCCCATACCCTTCCTCGTGGTGAAGATTGATGTCACTAGCTTTCTTGGTCCCTTTCAAATGTATAATTATACACACTTGCATGGAAGTATTTTGTATTGAACACAGATTCTCAACTAAAGAATTGCAAAGGAGCATATCTCATATCATATACCAAACCTAATGCAATATTTTTGCACAAAATTCACTGATTTTTGCAGTTTTCCTGGACAATTCAGACCAGGCCCCTTAACTCAGGTGTGAGCAATAAGTTCCATGAAGTTCCCTAGATACACACAGGCTTCACCCATTCAGAAAACAGTGGTTATTTTTTCCACTGGTGTAACATTGACGCATCTGAAAGCTAACGTTTCAGATATGATGCTCCAGAATCTGACAAACATCCCGTAGAGAATCACTACGCTGAAGTGGTTATGACTGTCAGAATCCCTTTTGAGCCATGAAACTCTCTCACAGCACAGAGTGACACCGGGCAAGCTATTGCTCAGCCTATCCTACCTAACTAGGTAGTACTCAAATCCAGCAGTGGACAGCATGGTGAGGTAGAGGCACTGACCTGACCTCCTGGCAGGTGAGTCACTGCTACTTATCAGAAGGGAGAAGGCAAAGGCAAGGGGGCATGGAAGGTGGCATGGTGCAGGAGCACTAGTGCAAATGCCAGTGCATTTACAATCTCGCCTGGGCCTATCACCTCCTCTCCGCACTCCCAGTAAGCAGCAGCAGCCTGCCATCTGCTGCTTACTGGGAGCAGCCATCTGCTTGCTTCTTGAGTTTCCAGAGAGGCCCAATTTGCTGAAACCCTTCCATTTCTTCCTGTGACTCCTTGAACGTTACGTTGGTTTCATCTATATTTTAGAAACTTCCTGTAAACCAATAAGCAAGAAGGGAGGAGGTT
Source organism: Darevskia mixta (assembly GCA_034641385.1). Taxonomy (NCBI): domain Eukaryota; kingdom Metazoa; phylum Chordata; class Lepidosauria; order Squamata; family Lacertidae; genus Darevskia; species Darevskia mixta. The sequence continues at coordinate 16,711,124 of JAWWNH010000017.1, forward strand.
GCCTATGCTCACAGATCACGGGCGCATTTTCCTGTTGATTGTTATGAGGGAGATTAAATGGGTGGCATTACGAGAGTAGTTTGGGAAGGTTCCCGGGAGAGGAGAAGAGTAAGATTGATTTTCTTTCCTCATTTCTTTTAAAATAGGCATTACTAAAGGAACAATGCAAACTTAGGGCATTCAACACACCACCTGATCATATTTATCTCCCTCTTTCTCGGCAGAACTACTGCATTGGCATTATTTGCTAATGTAATGTGTTTGACTATTGGACTGTATACACAGTATTGCCTCTTCTCTCTTCCACAAACAATTTCATCCCTTCCTCCTTTCCTCGTGTGGTTTTCTTTGGTTAATAACACCCTCTAAGTAGTTAATGCGGTATTATGATTTGTTGCAGGGTGGAAGTCTGAACAATACTTGACCTCCCACAGATCACCAATGATTTAAAGTGGCAGTCTAAATTGTACGCATTAGCCGGGGCTACAACATTTAATACACCCATAAAACAGAGTTACTTCAAAGCAGAACCAGCCTCAGAAGCAACATTCAGAATACAAATGTAAACGTGCCACAAGGAGGAAAAAAACATTATTGGCTAACAAATATGTTGCAGCCCTAAATTGTTAGATACTAAGCATTTTGATCTTAGTTTATTTTTCAATCGGAGGAGGAAGAAAAAAAACCCACTTGCTTGTCATCTATAAAACAACATTATGAGTGTAAAGATTGTGCGGTGAATATTAAGAGCTTTATTTTCTTTATGCAAACAGTGCAATATTCTATAGCCAACCAAAAACAGTTTGAAAGACTAACCCAACAAGCTGAGAAAAAATAATAACAATTGCATCATCAGATCAAGGAAAGTAATCGTACTACTCCATTCTGCGTTGGTCAGACCACATTTGGAACACTCTGTCCAGTTCTGGGAGCCTCAATTTAAGAAGGATGTTGAAAAGCTGGAACCTGTGCAGAGGAGGACAACTAAGATGATCAAGAGTCTGGAAACCAAGCCTTATGAGGAACAGATGAAGGAGCTGGGCATGTTTAGCCTGGAATAGAGGAGACTAAGAGGAGATATGATAGCCATCTTCAGATATCTCAAGGGCTGTCACATGGAAGATGGAGCAAGTTTGTTTTCTCCTGCTCTGGAGAGTAGGACTTGAAACAATGGCTTCAAGGAGATTACAACTAAATATCAGGAAGGACTTTCTGACAGTAAGAGTTGCTCAACAGTGGATTGGTCTCCCTTGGGAGGTTGTGAACTCTCCTTCCTTGGAGGTTTTAAAGCAGAGCTTGGATGGCCATCTGTCATGGATGTTTTAGATGAGGTTCCTGCATTGGACTAGATGACCCTTGGGGGTACCTTCCAACTCTCAGATTCGTTGTTGTTGTTGTTGTTGTTGTTGTTGTTGTTGTTGTTACATGTAGCATTCAATTCTGGGTGGTATCCAACTAAATCATACTCAGGGAAAACATTTGAATCAATGGACTTAAGTTAGTCACCACTAGGCCCATTGATTTCAATGGTTCTACTCTGAGTGTGACTTAGGGTGCAATCCTAACCCTGTCCACAGCCCAGCAGGGCTTAATTTAAGCTGAAGGATGGTCACTGTATCCGCAGGCACTGCCAAGCATGCAAGGGCGCAAGCAGATTGGGGCTGGCACAATGACCAGGCCTCAGTTGAGCCCAGTGCTACCACATGTGGAGCTAAATCAAGATCCAATGAATCCCATGCCAGCTCAGCCTCCCCCACCCCACCCTATGCCCTATGGCACTTCTGTCTGCCCCCTGTTTAGCAGGCAGAAGGGGGAGATCCATGTCAGCAGCATGACACTGGCATCACACACCACCATCTGATTTAATATTGCATTCAAAATGAGCCAGTGGGTAGGTGTTATTGCTGTTGTTTTATTGTCGTTGTTGCAATTGTTTTAACTCCTATTGACATTGCTGCAGTGGTCAGATAGCACAACCTGCAATATCATAGAGAGCCTTTGCCCATACAGCTAACGCAATGGGGAAACATTTGATCCTACAATATTCCACGGACTGCGAGCATCCTTTTGTTCAACTAGATAGCAAAAATATCAAGGGTTTTTTGGTACTGATTGACTGAGTAGTCTCAAAGCTATTTGCTGACAGGGACATCCTTTCCTAGATGCTTATAGCAGTAGGTTACCCCTGCAAGTGTCAGATGTCGGGCAGAATGATGGGTAGAATAAAGTAAGTTAGAAAACGAAATGCCATTGTTCAAATTAATGCATTCTGCCCCCCCAAAAAAATATTTAGGAGGTTTCTTCCCCCTCCTAAATCTAAAATTATCTCTCCCCACCCCAATTATAAAATTAACAGTTTGCAGGGCTTTATTTCAAGTCACAAATATTTTAACCAGAGCTCCCTTGGAGAGAGAAACAGCTTTTGCAACCAGCTGGTGTGAAGTTATATTTGGCTTTGACAGCCTGGCTGCAGTTATCAGCTTAGCAACTCATAAATACCACTAAAAAAACAATGCTGTGTATGGCATGCATGACTAGGGAACCCCTAAAAGAGACTCTGGGTAGCTAAATGATTGGCATTGTGGTACACTCTAAGGAGGGTGGCTCTATTTTGGAGATTGTTCCTAAAAACCTTAAGTATGTGGAAATCTTGTCAGGATTGATTTGGCAACCTATCATGTCATACATTTCAGTAGCAGGGAGTGGGGGGGGAGGGGAATCTATTGAAACACAAGGATGTGAGGATGGCTTGTCCTACTGAGCTACCTAAAGTTTGTCACAAAATCCGTAGGCTTGCTGGTTCCTCATGGTAATATGACCTTTACATGGTAAGTACTGACCTTTAAAGCCCTAAATGGCCTCGATCCTGTATACCTGAAGGAGCGTCTCCACCCCCATCATTCAGCCCGGACACTGAGATCCAGCGCCAAGGGCCTTCTGACAGGGCGCAGCCGAGGGCGCAGCAGAGACTATACTTCCTGAGAGTTTTAAGGAAAAACCATCTTCCACAAAAGCTGCTGCTTGCCTTCTATCACTGTGCCATTGAGAGCGTGCTCACTTATGGCTTATGTGTGTGGTACGGAAGCTGTACTACCAAGGACAGGATGGGGTTGGACAGAGTTGTGAAGGCAGCAGAGAGCATTGTTGGCTGCTCGCTGCACCTTGGAGCAGATTTATGCCATGAGGTGCCACAGAAAGGCACTGGACATAGTGAAAGATCCATCGCATCCTGGTCACCGTCTATTTGAACTTTTGCCATCGGGACGGAGATACAGGACGATGACAACAAGAACAAGCCGTCTTAGAAACAGCTTCTTCTCCAGAGCAATCGCGGCCTTGAATGGGAAGCCTGGACTTTGAAGTCATCTACTCTTACCAGTTATGTTTTAATTAGTGTGTATGGTTTTAATCAGTGTGCATGGTTTTAATCAGTGTTTTTGTAGTTGTTTTGTTTTTGAGTGGAGTGCCCTATCTGGGTGGATGGAGCAGCCAAGAAATTTCGTTGTCCCCGGAGGGGACAATGACAATAAAATATTCTATTCTATTCTATTCTTCTGGCGGTTCCCTCCCTGCGAGAAGCAAAGCTACAGGGAACCAGGCAGAGGGCCTTCTCGGTAGTGGCACCCGCCCTGTGGAACGCCCTCCCAGCAGAGGTCAAAGAGATAAACAACTATCTGACATTCAGAAAATACCTCAAGGCAACCCTGTTTAGGGAAGTTTTTAACCTGTGATATTTTAATGTATTTTAATATCTGTTGGAGGCCGTCCAGAGTGGCTGGGGGGACCCAGCCAGATGGGCGGGGTACAAATAATAAATTATTATTATTAATATTATTATTATTATTATTATTATTATTATTATTATTATATCTGAAATGGCCAAACTGTATGGGATGGGCAGCTCACACAGTAATAATAATCTAACATGGAACACTTCTTGCTATCTGAATCCTATGATAATTCATGAATTCCCTTTGCGTGTCTTAAAATACTAAAACCAAAGGATTTCACTCTTATATGGATGTCAACAGCAGCTATTCTGAATTGATTTGAAATTCCATGGCTCTATTTTCCTACCCCAGAGTCACTAAAGTTACTGTAAGAACTACAGCAGCAGCAGCAGCAATTTCCACATGCTTATCATAGAATCCATTAAACTCATAGAAGTGTAGAGTTGGAAGGGACCCTGAGGGTCATCTAGTCCAGCCCCCTGCAATTCAAGAATCTCTATACATGGTCCCCTCATCCAATTTGAAAGCACATCAGACCCTTCTTAGCTTTGCAAATGTGCTAGCTGTTTTATTGCTGCACCGACAAAGAATGGTGTACCTTTTTTACATACTTTCATTAAATGAGGAGGGGGAGAAAGGGAACAACAAAAATCCAATCTGGAAGGCCTTTCAGTTAAACACCAGGGTTTCTATTTTTTATTTTTTTATAACTAGCTTTAAAATTGGCAGAGAGGTTGCACAGTGAAATAATGCAATATATTACATAAGGTTTGATGTAAAATAGCTTTTGAAAGTTCTCATAAATCTATGCTAGGTAAGTGTGTCTGAATTATCATATACAGTGTAAAGAACTTCATTTATCTGCCACTGCATGCAAAATTGGTTTCCTGGGGAAATGAAGGTGGTTACTGTAGTAACATAGTGCTTGTAACAGAATATAACATGACATTTTTTAATACCATATGAGCACAGGTAGGTTGGACAAGTACATTTGAAAAGAATGGTCCCAATCCACTTGTGAGTTTGTGCAGTTGCCTGGGCTATGTGTGTGGCCCAGTTCGAAGAGCAGGAATTGAACTAATCAGCTGTTCTCTAAGACATGAGAGAATTACATTACATTACATTACATTACATTACATTACATTACATTACATCAATACCTATTCCAAATAGCCTTTGGCATCGATATTCCTATATTAAGAGGACAAGGTGCATGAGGTTCTGGCAGTTGAATCAGAGGGAGGAAGCATTCAACCTCTTTCTTATTTGCACATGAGTTACCTCATCCAGATGTTGATCTGTGCATGGAAGGCAGCCAGCTTTTGAAGTAAAAACCCCCCACCAGCAGTAGATGTCATGGTGGTACATTTGTTAGCAAATCCCAAGTTCTCAGCTTCCTGCTTCCTGAAATGTACTTGATGTAATATGTGGTCAGCTGTGGAATATCCTATAGAATATTCCCTCAAGAGTCAGGGAAGCTCTGAAGAGAGAACCTAATTTACAGTGTAATCCCAACCATGTTTATTCAGAAGTAAGACCAGCAGACATCAAAACCTCGGGAGGTCTACATGGGGAATGAAATTATTTCAGATATCCACATCTGAATATGACTGCATCGATATTATTTTTCTGTAGTATTCTTACTCATGCGGAAAAACACCTCACAAAAAGAGTATTTATCCAGCTGTATCTACCGTCATGCTGGGGTTGCTTTTGTCAACAGAAATAACACAAATAAATACATGATCTCATCAGCGTAGTGTTTTATCAATGAACATGTACAGATCAGCAGCGTTTACAAGGAAACCTCATGAAAGAAGTGAAAGTACTGAAAACTATACATGCTTTCATCACTCCGTACAAAAATTGGAAATGCAATGGATTCATAATGCATTGGTCCCATTCTGGAAATACAGTAATTCAGACCTCCAAAATACCAGGGGAAATTTAGATGAGAATTTCAGAAGCATCCCTAATCCCTACATGAGGTAATAAATAGAGAAAAATCAGACTGGGCAAAATAATGGTAACACCCGGGAGCCAGCTGGAAGGATCTCACTCTTTGGAATACAATGGTGGATTTGATTCTTTGAAACTTACATTTTAACAAATTTCTGGGATCATGGATCTCACTGCTGAAAATAATTCTTCTTTAGAGGTCTTTTGACACTGTTGAAATGGATATGCCTATTAATCAGTAGTGCCAGCTAGTTCGGAGTGGTTCACACACACACTTGGTTGCATCTTGGATTATATTAATTTGATTGGATTCTTCTCTCTGAATTTATGGAACATTATCTGCCTACCTTGCTAGATGACCATTTCATTCCTCTAACAAAATGGGCTCTCTGGCTCATGTACATTTATGGCACAATAAATATTTTCTCCTTCAAGAAACCGAAAGGGTCTTTTGTTTTACATAAATAACTTGTTTAGATCAACCCATTCTTTTACTTTCTTGGCCATTTGGTGGAAAACATCAATGGGTTGTTTTGAATGAATGAATGAATGAAACTTTATTTGCATCAGCAGTTGGCCATAGCAACAAAAAACATTGTGATAGACACAGAACAAAATAAAAAGTCAATTATATAAAACACAGTTTAGGGTCCTGAATCAGCAATCAAATAGTGGACCTTATTCTGGTTGCCCCAGCCAGAAACTTTGCCACCTGTGCAGTCATCTGCTCCTCTTGATCTGCCAGGAGAAACAACACTGTAGCAGTGGTTGGGAGAACCGGAATGATCAATAAAAGAGGCGTAATAATCTCATTCCTCAGTTCTTTGTAAAGAGTGCACGCGAGGAGGGCACACACCACTGATTCAGTGCTGCCATCTCCGCAGGGACATAAGCATTTTTCATATGGAATCGGTTGGAATTGTCCCTCAAGTACAGCTGAGGGCCGTATATTCAGTCTTGCAAAGGTGAAGGCACATCTGTATTTTGGAATTGCTAGATTATACAGATAGGGTGCCAGGGAGTCGAAATGGGAGGATGGAAAATGGTCATACCATGGGCAAAATTTCCTTATTGTGGCCAAGTTGTTCTGATGCTCGATATCATTTAGGCGTTGGCAAATTAGACTGTTTGCTTTGCTATAACCCACGGTGAGTAGCTGTTGTGGGGATAAACCAAAAGAGTGCAGTTTTTGATTGACAATTTTAGACCAGGCATGCAATGGGCTGTTTCCTATGATCCAAGAACTTATTTTTGCATCCGTTCTCAAGCGTATGCCTTCAGATGTGATACCAATTCAGTGGACTCACCTTTCCATCTCTGTATGACTTACAGTATCTTTATTAAGGACATAAGCATTGCATGCTATTGATGTCTTCTCTAGCCATAACAATATACAGTGATATCTTGGGTTACAAACACCTTGGGTTACAAATACTTCGGGTTACAGACTCTGCTAACCCGGAAGTTGTACCTCGGGTTAAGAATTTTACCTCAGGATGAGAACAGAAATTGCGCACCAGCGGCGCGGCGGCAGCAGGAGGCACCATTAGCTGAAGTGGTACCTCAGGTTAAGAACGGTTTCAGGTTAAGAATGGACCTCTGGAATGAATTAAGTTCATATCCCAAGGTACCACTGTATACCATAAGATTACCTGTGAGCGAACTGAATGATATATGGACCACTCTACATGTCACAAAAACACAAGGATCCTTGGGATGGATGCTATAAACTTTGTCCCTAGGAAAGCACTTAATATGAACAGGAAATTAAAAACTGTATATAAGAAGTTTCGATAATTTCTAATGCTTTTCATGGGAGAAAAGATGTTTATTTAGGAAACAGAGGTATATCTCACACAAACCAAATAAATGCTCCTAATAATGTCTGTGACTTATTTAAACATGATTTCACATCTCAGCTAGAATAGTTCTTTTGGATTATGACTGCTTTTCTCTTGAAATGCCTCATTTAGCTACCCAAACACAGAACACTCTGTAATAAACATGATTTTTGTCTAATTTTATCACCACTTTCTTCACACTTTCTTCTAAAGTTCATTTTACCACCTGAGATTTTTTTTGCAAGAAGCTCACAATTAAATCACAAAGTGTAATAAATATGCATTTGCTTTTTTCACTGCATATATACATTCAGCATGGATACATGTTAGGAAGCTATGGGTGGTAATAGAGGAATGCTGCAACCATTGACATGTGATTCAAATGCATTGGATGAAATCCATCTGTGGCATTCTGCTGGCACAATGGGCTTCCACTTGTAAAAACAGAACTTTCTCCTTTCTCCTGAAACTTCTGCAGCCCTTGGACAACCTCTGCTCTTGGAAGATCATCTGGAGCAGATTAGGTTTGTGGGTTGCTTCAGGGGGGAGGAGATGAATAGGAATTCCATTGTGTCTGCTGGCATGACACTGGAACTCACCAATCTACATGTGCAGGTTTATGGAAAATTCCTGTAAGAAACTGTCTTCCATGCAGGAATATGGTCCTAAGACCTACAGTTTTCTCCTCCCACCACTCCCATGCATCCCAAACCAGTTGGGATCTATAGAGGACCAACTTAACTTCTCTAGAGTTCAACACCAACAAGTTTCCATTTACATGCACATGAGAGAATGAGATGTTACCTTGCAAATGAAAGTAGTTTACAGCCTTACTTTATTTAATTTAAAATAATGACATCATTTTCAGGATTGAACTGAAAGTTGTAAGCAACAGTCTTGTTTAGAAAACAATCACTTCGGACTAATCCCTGATATTTTTTGAATCCTGAACACGGACATATCTCCTTCCTTTAACCACCTCAGCCAGTCAATGCATGGAAGCTACTCCATCCTTCCCAGTTTGGAGAAAGATTGTTTGTCTCTCCAATTCTAGTCAATCATACCATTTTATGTTCACCCTAAACCAGTCTGTGAGAATCTTTAAACCCCCTACCTCCTAGTGCCCCAACTAATCAGATAACCTTTTGGCAGGTAGCTTGTTTGATTCCCCAATTGCTGCCTCTCATACAAGCCCATCTCCATAATAACTCACCACTAGATTGTGGTGGTCCAATAAGTGGGCTTTTTACAGAGTTCACTAATAAGGCCAAAATAGGCTTCTATCCTGTTATAAGAAATTGCTACTGTAGTTCTTGAATTTCTCTGTTTACTGCTCAACTGAAAACAACTTTAATTTTTTTAATTAAGGTTTATAAAGAAAAATACAAAACTTAATATCTCTTCACTCCCCCCCCCTTTTTTAGCAAACCAAGATATTTTATCTAAAAACAATAAAAAACACTAATGGTGGGGAGGAGAAATAGAGAAGGAAAAAGAAATAAATAAAAAAGATTATAAAAGAGGTTAAAGGAGAAAGATAGAAAAATAAGATTCAGGAAATAAAGAACTTCCGATTCTTCATCTGTCTGATATCTGAAAATAACATTCACTTTGTCCAATCCAATATAACACCCAACAAAGCCACTAAACATAAACAAGAATTATATTCAATTCCCAAATCCACATATCATTATGGTTTAATTAGTGGGGAAATATGTGCAAAAAGGACAAGAGGCTTCACAATAATGAGCAATGTTAAAAACAAAACACTCAAACATCAATATCAGTAGCTCTCGTTACACAGCTTTCATCTGCTATCGCTGTCTTCTTAACACTGGTGTGCTGCTTTCCTCCGTTCAAGGGCAAGATGTGAAATCTAAACCGTGAACTCCAACTCATGAAGCCCATTTCTTGCCACATTTAATATGGTTTGATATCTCTGGTCCTATGGAATGCTTAGTGACTTGACAGAACTTGAAAATCACCCAGAAGAATAATTTGTAAGCACATACAGAAGCTTTTCAAAGTCTCCCAAAGGAAGATCAAAGAATTGTTCACACACACACACACACACACACACACACACACACACACTGACAGGTATCTTTCTCTTTCATCTAAAAGACTGTTGTTAAACTCAAGTTCTAACATAATGGTTACTCCTTAGGATAGACGGGAGAATGTTAATTAGAAAGAAAAGTGAATATAGTTGTACATTTCACAAAGCCATGAAAAAGCACATGTACTTTTTAACAGTTCAATTAGCACCAGTAGTTATCATAGTTCTGTTGTGTATTTTGAAAGAATATGCCATAGAAGAATGATAAATATGTGTCTTCATTAAACTTTTTTTTAAGTAAAATAATACATGTTCAGTAGTATCACCTCAAGCGACCCCCTGCCAACATTTCATTCAGAAAACCAGCTAGAAACTGCATGGCACAATGCATAGTACTATTTTAAGCTGTTGTACAAGTTCATCCAATACATTGTGTAAAACAGGTAGAAGTTGAGAATAAGATCAGATCCCCAATCAGATATTGGCTTGGATCTTGACTTTGGTGGAAATCTTCTCAAGGTATGCTTCCACCAGCAGAAGGAGGAAGTAAACTTTCATCTACTCCCCTTTACACAAAAGAAACCTGTTCTGGAAAGATGGATAACTCTCCAAAAGAATGGGAAGCCCTGGAGGGAGAGAGGGGATTGATGTAAATTTCATCTCCCTTCTTCCAGAGGGATCTTAGGCTGTCTCAAAAGCCTTCTGTGGACAGAAGGAACCTTTCTTATCTTGGCAGGATAGCTCAGTTGGTAGAGTATGAGACTCTTAATCTCAGAGTCATGGGTTTGAGCCCCACATTGGGCAAAAGATTCCTGCATTGCATGGAGTTGTGCTAAATGACCCTCGTGGTCCCTTCCAACTCTATGATTCTATTTGTGAAAGGCTAAACTTGAATCTAAGCCATCATACGTAGACTGGCTGATTCCCTGGTCTGTATTCATTCGTTCATTATTTTATTTAAGATTCTTTTTTAAGGAGAATCCATCATAAGTGGTCACTCATGTGTAGACAACGCTTTGTGTACAGGTATACCAGACCTTCCAAGTGTCCCTATTTTCCAGGGATAGCACCAGTTTTGCAGAAGCTGTCCCTGTTTCTGATTTGAATCTGGAATGTCCCGCTTTTCCTTAGGATGTTCCTATTTTCATTGGAAAAATGTCAGAGGGTATGGAGTTATGTGACCCCCCGATCCAAGGAGATAAGTAACTATACAACTTTTAGAAGACGTCTGAAGGCAGTCCTTTATGGAGAAGTTGCTTTATGTTTAATGTTTTATTATGCTTTTATATATGTTGGAAGCCACCCAGAGTGGCTGGAGCAACCCAGCCAATGGGTTGGGTATAAATAAGAAGAATAAGAATAAGAATGAAATAGGACATCCCTATTTTCATCAGAGAAATGTTGGAGGGCTCGGTGTCCTCCTATAACTGAGTGCAGCTTTTCTTGCAGATGGCAGTGCATGGCATTCTGAAAGCATTCATCGGGATGAAACTGAATGATAAAGTCAGCATATGTTTCAGAACTTTGCACCATGAATACAAGCACCAGTGATAGCTTGTGAACCCTAGTATGCCATCAAGTTCCTCTGTGAAGAGCTGGCTTTGTAGGGTGAGAAGGATGGATTCTCCTTCCTTTGGCCCATGTGGGGTGCGTTGCTTGCTAGAGTCAGTGGGCAAAGCCTGTCAGCAGCTTGTCTGTGGCTTCAAGAGAGAAAATCCAGTACTGACATGACTTTGTTTCCCGTCTTGTCACAGTAAGTCTTCATTAAATCCTGCTGCACCACCAGTTCCTGCTGTGAAGGCCCATTAGCAGCAGTGGCTGCAGTGTTAACATGGGGCTGAAATTAACCCACGTCACCCCTGCAAGCCTTCTGAAACATGCACCATGCAGGCACACGCCAGGATTTTGCAAACCTGCTGATTGTCTAGGAGATAATGAAAGCACTCCTGTGTAAAGGAGAAACTGCTGGAAATGGGTCAGCGCTACATGCAAAGCAGCAGCTCAAAAAAAAAAAATGCTTCTGGCAGCACAAAATATCTACAAAGAAATCTTGTTCTTCTTCTTAGCGTGGCAAATCTTCAAGGGAAAAGCATGTGCGCATCATATATCCATTGAGCTGGACAAAAATGAAGAAAAGGCTAACTAATGTTTTAAAGTATCTATACAACAAGCAATTGCACTCATTATGCATTTGAACACACCATTCTTTTTAATGGAAATTGGTGTAATTTGGGACATGATACGTAGCTGCCCCTCTTCCACACTACCTGTCACTGTCTTGTCAATGGCCCCACTTTCTTGGACAGTAATTTCTAGTACAGTGGAACCTCAGGTTACAGATGCTTCAGGTTACAGACGCTTCAGGTTACAGACTCCGCTAACCCAGAAATAGTACCTCGGGTTAAGAACTTTGCTTCAGGATGAGAACACAAATCGTGCGGTGGCAGTGGGAGGCCCCATTAACTAAAGTGGTACCTCAGGTTAAAAACAGTTTCAGGTTAAGAAATCGTTATTTAACCTGCCCACAAACAAATCAGAACAAAGGTTCAATGACCAGATGTCGTCTGGTGTCCTCATAAGCTTTGTACAAGCAAATTGCAATGAACGCTCAATAAATACATTGTCTGGAGCAGTCTCATTGTGTTCAATTGGGCTTACTCCCAGGAAATGTGTATAGGGTTGCATTGCAGCCTAAGTGAAGAATAATGCACATGCATTATAAGGCCCTTTTGTTGTCGGCATCCCTCTTTCTCGGGAGTCAACGGAGGAGTGCGCCTTTGGGGGTGAAGTCATGCAGTGCACAAATTGACATTTCATACACTGCTGAGGTATAATTTGAACTGAGAATAATAACTATTCCGGGACACCATTTGAAAGAAGGTGGCAGGATGGACACTGATCTTTGTTATGAGAACCAGCGTATTATAATAATGTCCTTTTCTTTCTTTCTCTCTTTCTTTCTTTCTTTCTTTCTTTCTTTCTTTCTTTATTTGGCTTTCATTTTCCTGTGAAAACATTGCAAGGCATGGGAGCATGAGGTGGAGCATGTGTCTGAAATGCCCAGAGGAGCAAAAAGTAGGTCGCCACGAGGTAAGTGCAGCCATAGTCATTGGGTTTATGGGACAGGCAGCCTTATCATTTATTTAGCCTGTAATAATTTATTTAGAAGAGCATCCGTGCATCAAAGGCTGCATGTAGACCAGCTGGAAAATAGATGGAGCAACAGATCTGACGGCACTCGAGAAACAAGCCCATTCAGGAACCCTAATCATAGTATAGGCAGCCCAATTTCAAACTGTGAAGGAAGGTGAATTGGCTTCAGAGCAACATGAGGAAAATTATGCGTATACTCACACATACCGGCAGATGCAAAAAAAATTATTGGGAGAGTTGGTTGCTGTTCCTGAGCTGACCCTCTCCAATAGTTTCCTCCATCTCTATCACCAGTTGTTAGTGGTGAGCTCTCCTGGGAACAAAAGGAGATAGGCAATGTATCAGCATTAAACCACAGAGCCTAGGGCTTGCTGATCAGAAGGTCGGCGGTTCGAATCCCTGCGACGGGGTGAGCTCCCGTTGCTCGGTCCCAGCTCCTGCCCACCTAGCAGTTCGAAAGCACATCAAAGTGCAAGCAGATAAATAGGTAAGGTAAACGGCGGGAAGGTAAACAGCATTTCCGTGCGCTGCCTTGGTTCGCCAGAAGCAGCTTAGTCATGCTGGCCATATGACCTGGAAGCTGTACGCCAGCTCTCGGCCAATAAAGTGAGATGAGCGCTGCAACCCCAGAGTCAGACACGACTAGACCTAATGGTCAGGGGTCCCTTTACATTTACCTTGATATAACATTGTCACCTTCTCCTGACACAAGACGCTGTATTTTGTGCCAGCCATAAATTCAGAAGGTGCCTGCTTTGTCTGCCTGTTACAGCCTCTCATCTTACAGAAGAAAGAGGGTGACTCAATGTAAGAACATGTCAGCTGGAATATGTGGATGGATTACCACACCAGTCACATACCACACCCCCAGCTTGTACTTTTGGCCACTTGAAGGCTACTCAGGGAACAAGGCCGCTCCTAAGGCTTGGCTGGAGAGATGTGGCCTTCAGCTATGCACCTACTCAGATCGGATGCATGATTCCATAACCTCCAACATTTCTCCGATGAAAATAGGGACACCCCATTCCATAATGGTAATTTTACTGTTTGTACCCCACACATCTTACTGGGTTGCCCCAGCCACTCTGGGCAGCTTCCAACATCTATAAAAAAACGTATTAAAACATTAAACATTAAAAATTCCTATACAGGCTAGTTTTCAGACGGCTCAGGGGTCAGGTAACAACACACCCTCCAACATTTCTCCAATGAAAATAGGGACATCCTAAGGAAAAGTGGGACATTCCGAAATCAAATCAGAAACCAGAATGGCTTCTCTAAATCAGGGACGTCCCTGGAAAACAGGGACACTTGGAGGGTTTGTGATTCTGATCTGTGTGAAGGCCTACCTCACATGAGATGACATAGGGTTGTTTTTAAAGCAGTCCTGACTCATTCAATGTCTGCTATATGCTCATAACAAGAGATGTAGTATGAATATTCCATGTGGAGCTGGATTCCAAGCAGTCCAATTGGTCACATGGTTTTTCTGCTTGGAAAACACATGGGAAAACACATGGGAGACACTTTACTAAAGCTAAACTTTGGATCAGGATCAGTTGAGTAGTGCAGAGAACTAATTGGCCAGAGAATAGGAGATTTAAATGTTTGCAGAGCTTCTCTGAGTTCAGATAGAAGTATAAAATGCATGTAGGACAGGAAATTGTGTGTGGCTTTGAGACTCCCCCTCCCCCCTTTTGTAATTTTTATTGATGTGGCTTTGAAAATTTGAGGAGGAAATTTTTAGAAATCGCTTTGTATCCTCACTGGGAGACCTGTGTCCCAGTAGATCTGGCGTACCAGTTTCCCTTGCATACTGTGTTGTTTACTTTCAACTGTAGTTTACTATTGTGGTGCGAGACATTTCAGATAACATTAAATTGATCAGACAATAGAGCAGCATGGATGTATTTGTTATTTATTGTGCAGTTTTGCAAAAAAAAAAATTAAAAATAGACAGTGCTTATTTTAAGTTTGATTAATTTTATGTATTCTCATCTGTATTGTGTGTACAGTATGTTTTGTGTATTTTTCTCCCCATAACAAGGAAGCAGAAAGCTCACATTTTGTACCTGGCATTAACTACCAGTGTTTTGGTCTCATCACATATGTCAGAACAGTCCTCCTGAGAGCTCTCTTTCCCATCTCACCATTCCCATTCTGTTCTGTTTTAACAGATCAACTCTTATGCTTATCTGTTGGCAACAGATGAAGGGGATAGATATCCTTTGAATTAGAGAAAAAGAATGACTTTTCTTTGCCCTTCTGTGTCCAAGTTTATTTTTTTGTAGAAGTGTGTGTGTGTGTGTGTGTGTGTGTGTAAACAACTTCAACTCCAAACATTTGCTATTGAAATCTGAAGCTCTGTATAGGGCTGTTATCCTATGCATGCATTCCCAGAAGTAAGTCTCACTGAAATGAGTGGAGTTTACTTTGGAGTAAACATGCATAGGATCAGGCTGTATGTTACAGTTCCTGTTATTGTATCTGCTTGGCCATTCACAATCTTTAATCTGTTTACCACCACCAAACTGGAAAGCAACTCTTTAAAACAAACAAACAAACAGACCATTTTATAAATGAAGAAGTTATAGGGTGTGTGAGGGTAGGCAGAGCTTATAGATGCTGATGGAATGGCCCCATATTATTTTCCATTAATATGTTGTTCACCACTTAGAAAACACACACACACACACACACACACACACACACACACAGAGAGAGAGAGAGAGAGAGAGAGAGAGAGAGAGAGAGAGAGAGAGAGAGAGATAATAGGATTGCTATGCCAAATAAAATTATATTGTGAGCTGAATTCACAATCTGGTCCTCCAGTTGATTGTATCTCAGTGAAGGAGAGGAACAACCTTCTTCTTCCTCTGTGCTTCAGGCCCTTAGTCATCATGGCTTTTATTTACCTGATATGTATATTAGATAAGCCAAAGACAGCATATTCACACTCTCTCACATTTTCCATCTTGCTGTTACTGCCAATAATTTGTACTCCAGTGCCAATTTGTCTCCAACGTGGACTTCAGTAAATACATTTCTGTGAAATAATTGCTAAATAAGTGCTGATCCCTTACAAAATATCCAATTAATTCATGTTATAATCCTTTCATTTTGTTTTTCCTCCAATCTTTTTTCCCTTTTCTTATTTAAAGATGGCAACAGGTTGATGATGACTAACTGGAACTAATTATTTCTTAGAAGGAACTGAAGAGGGAAAATATTTTAGAAATTTTGGAGTTACTGAGTAGGCTTGCTGTGGCCAAGCAACTGTGTTTCTAAGTTGGCTGAATACTTATGGCATTCTGAGTGCCAATCTGAGTGATTTCAAATTATTTTTGCCATGGGAAGATTTCCAAGTACCTTTAGCTAGAGGTGAGAATGACACCCATCTGAAATCATGGTAATGAACTAGCTGGATAAATGGTATAACTCTGTGCTGGTCCCAAGGGATATCCGATAGGCGAGGTCTAGTCCAGTCCAAGGTCAGTCCAAGCCAGAAGTCACGAAGCCGAAGTCATGAAGCCGAGGTCAGGAAGCCGAGGTCAGGAAGCCGAGGTCAGGAAGCCGAAGTAACAAAGCTGAGGTCAGGAAGCCGAGGTCAGGAAGCCGAAGTAACCAAGCTGAGGTCAGGAACGCAGGAACCAGGAACAGGAACTAGGCAGCACCGATGTTGCTCCTGCAACTTGGGTCTGGGACTGGCTGGCTTTTATCTGCCCCGAGGCAAAGGGCGGCTCCGATCCTCAGGTGCCTCGCCTCTCCTGGCTTGGAGGCGAGCACTCCTCCTGCGGGAACTTAGTTCCCTTCGCCTCTCTGCCCTTAGCCTTTGCAGCTCAGGAGAAGCTGGAGGGTTACCGGACCCAGAGGCAACCTCAGCTTCCCCTGACTGGGTGGGGAGTGGAGCACCTGCAGGCAATAAGTCCTCCATCCCATTAGAAGCCAGATCAACCTCAGCCGATGCCTGCACCTGAGGATCCAGCACAGGTGAGTCCCCTTGAGACTCAGGCCCCAGCCCTGGCTCTGCTGGTTCTGGAGGCAGTGAATCCTGTGCAGGCTGGGATCCCTCAGGTTCAGCGTCTGAGTCTGACTCCCAGGTCATCACACCATCCCCCCTCCCAGGCCCCCCCCTCAACCGAGGGGCCGGACCAGGCTTGCTGGGGTAAGTCGCATGGAAATCACGGAGGCAGACAGGCGCGTGGACGTTCTCCGCTGGTTCCCACGACCGATCCTCGGGCCCATACCCCTTCCAGTCGATGAGGTATTGGAGCTTCCCCCTGCGGTATCGGGAGTCAAGAATGTGCTCCACCTCATACTCGGGCTCCCCCTGAACCAAAACTGGCTGCGGTCGTGGATGGTCTGGGTGGAACTCGTCTGGCGGGGCGACCGGACTGAGTAGGGACCGGTGGAATACCGGGTGGACCTTCAGGGTCGCGGGTAACCGGAGACGGAATGCCACAGGTGAGACACGGTCCACGATCGGAAATGGGCCGGTGAAGCGGGCATCCAGCTTCCGCGAAGGCCGAGAGGGGTGCAGGTGGCGGGTGGAGAGCCATACCAGGTCTCCGACATGGAGTTCCGGCCCCTCCTGCCGGTGACGGTCGGCCTGGGCCTTATACGCGTCCTTGGCCTGGCTCAGTTGCTCCGTCAGAAGCTGCTGCTGTGACTGGAGCTCTTGTAGCCAGTCTGTCACTGCGGGAACTGCGGATGCCGGCAGTACGCTTGGAAACAACCGCGGGTGGTACCCATAGTTTGCCTGGAACGGGGTCTGTTGGGTGGAAGCGTGCACTGCGTTGTTATATGCGAACTCGGCCAACGCCAGGTGGTCGACCCAATCGTCCTGGTGGAAGCTGCAGTAGCACCGGAGGTACTGTTCCAACACCGCGTTTGCCCGTTCGGTCTGTCCATCCGTCTGTGGATGGTAGGCCGAAGATAGGCAGACCTCCGTCCCGAGAGCCTGATGTAGAGCGCGCCAGAACCGGGAGGTGAACTGGGCACCACGATCGGAGATCAAACGTTCCGATAGGCCATGTAAGCGGAAGACGTTTTGTAGGTACAGTTGCGCCGTCTCCTTGGCTGAGGGTACAGACGGGCACGGGGCGCAGTGCACCATTTTAGTGAAGTGGTCTGTGAATACCAGGAGGCAGGTACACTGACGGGATGGGGGTAGGTCTACCACGAAATCCAATGAGACCGTGTGCCATGGACGAGGGGGAACTGGCAGTGGCTGTAGCAGTCCCGCAGGTCTCCCGGTCGATCCCTTGGCTCGCCGGCAGACCTCGCACCCCCCAATGTACCGTGCCACGTCGGCCTTCAAGCGGGGCCACCAGAACTCCCGGCTGACCAGGTGGGTGGTCCGATACCTCCCGAAGTGGCCAGCTGCCGGGGCGTCGTGTGACATTTGGAGTACCTCGGCCCGCAAAGGCCCTGGTGGGATGTACAACCGACCACGGTGCATCAGCAAACCCTGGTGCACAACCAGTTCTGGGTATCGAGGACATGATCCACTGGCCAATTCCTGAATCCGTTCCTGAGCCCACGCGTCGACCCGTTGCTGCTTCCGCACTCGGTCCAGCAGCGACTCAGTCTCATGAACAGCCAGGAAAGCTGCTGGTGGGATGATCGTTGTTGGGGCCGCCTGCTGCACCGTCTCTGCAATGTCCTCCGGTTTCCGGGACAGTGCATCCGCCTTCTGGTTTTGGGAGCTGGGGATGTAGCGGATCCGGAACTGGAACTGGGAGAAGAACAGTGCCCACCGGATCTGCCGCTGGTTTAGCCTGCGAGTGGTCTGGAGGTACTCCAGATTCCGGTGGTCGGTTCTCACTTCCACCGGGTGTCGTGCCCCCTCAAGATGATGGCGCCAGACCTCAAAGGCCACCTTGATGGCCAGTAGTTCCCGCTCCCACACGGTATAGTTACGCTCCGCCGGAAGGAGCTGCCGGGAGTAGTAGGCGCAGGGTAACAGTGGCGCATCTGGTCCGTGTTGCTGGGACAAGACGGCACCGAGAGCCGTACTGGAGGCGTCAGTCTCCACCACGAAGGGACGAGAGGGATCAGGATGCTGCAAAATTGGCGCCTTCTGGAAACAGGCTTTCAATCCCTGGAATGCCACCTCAGCCTCCTCATCCCAGGCGAAGGGCGTCTTGGGGCGCAGCAGTCGGGTCAACGGGGTGGTGCGATGAGCATAGTCCGCAATGAATGTCCGGTAATAGTTGGCGAACCCCAAAAACCGCTGTAGGTCCTTGCGGTTCCGCGGCGCCGCCCACTCTCGAACCGCAGACACCTTCCCGGGGTCCATCTGTACACCGTCAGGGGAGAGTCGGTGTCCGAGGAAGTCCACTGACCGCTGGTGGAACTCGCACTTGCTGAGCTTAGCGTACAGGCGGTGCTCCCGCAAGCGCTGCAACACGGTCCGGACATGACTCTCGTGGCGAGCTGGGTCACGGGAATAAATCAGAATGTCATCGAGGTACACCACCACATACTTGTCGAGCAAGTCCTGGAACACGTGGTTGATGTACCGTTGGAACACGGCGGGCGCGTTGCATAGTCCGAACGGCATGACCAGGTACTCGAACTGCCCATAACGGGTCCCGAATGCGGTCTTCCACTCATCCCCGGCACGGATCCGAATCAAGTTGTAAGCCCCCCGGAGGTCCAGTTTGGTGAACATCTGCGCCCCTTGCACCCGCTCCAGCAACTCTGCAATTAGGGGCAAGGGATACCGGTCTGGGATGGTGATCTTATTCAGGGCTCGGTAATCATGGCAGAGGCGAAGCTCCCCACACTTCTTCTTAACGAAGAGTACTGGAGCGGCGGTGGGAGAGGTAGAGGGCCTAATGAACCCCCGCTCCAGGTTCTTTTGAAGGAAGTCCTGTAAGGCTTCACGCTCTGGCTCCGAAAGAGAGTATAGGCGACTCACAGGCAGGGGCGCCCCAGGCTGGAGGTCTATGCCGCAGTCAAAAGACCGATGAGGAGGCAGCCGGTCTGCCCCCTGTTCCTCGAACACGTCTACGTAGTCCCGGTACACGGCGGGGAGCGTTGACGCAGCCTCCCCCATGGAGGCGGCCGAAAGCATCTCGGACTGAGCAATCGAACCCGAGTCTGGGAAGCGTACAGTTCGATTGACCCAATCGATCTGAACATTGTGAGACTCCAGCCAGTCCATCCCCAGCACCAGGGGAAACCGGGGCATGGTGGCAATGTCCAGGGTACGCACCTCCCGGTGCTGCTGGTGGCACAGGACCAAGGGCTGGGTCTCCCGAGTAACGGCGCCTGACCGCAAGAGCCGTCCGTCGATTGCCTCCACCTGCACCGGTTCTGGCTTGTTCTGGAGCGGCACCCGATGCTGAGCGGCGAAGGCAGAGTCCATATAGGAGCGGGTTGCCCCTGAATCCACCAGAGCGTGGGTGAGAATCCAGGGCCCGCCTGGGGGGTATAGACGCACTGGGATCATGAGGTGTTGCAATTCCACTGGTGAGGGCCCATCATGCGATGCTTGGGACCCCAGATAGCCTGGGCCATTGGCTACTGGGGTTGGCGGTTTCCCTGCGGCTGGCGTTTCTCGGGGCAGGTTCGGGCGTAGTGTCCACTCCCCCCGCAGTAGAGACACAGGTTTCCCTCCCGACGTCGTGTCTTCTCCGAAGGGGAGAGGCGAGGCCGTGCTGCCCCGAGCTGCATCGGCTCCTCCAGTGACTCGGCTCTGGCCGTGGAACTGCTGGGGAGCACTGGAGTCGGGAGCCCAGAGTGCTGGCGGGCCCGGGCCTGGCGCCGGTCCTCCAACCGATCGTCTATCTGTAGACTCCGTTGGATGAGGGCCTCCAGCGTGGCGGGGCGATCCAAGGTGGCCAGCTGGTCCAGTATCTCGTCCGAAAGCCCCTCGAGATACTGGTCCCGAAGTGCGGAATCGTTCCAGGTCAAGTCCTGCGCCAACAGCCGAAATTCCGTGGCATAGGCGGCCACTGTGGACTTGCCCTGTTTCAACCGCCGAATTGCCCGATTGGCTTGACTCGCCTTCTGAGGGTTGGCGAACGCGGTTTCAAAATGGTTGCAAAACCCCGTATAGTCTGTCAGCAAGGGGGAGTCTTGCTGGAGCAGCGGCAACGCCCACTTGGCCGCCTGGTCCTTCAGCAAGCTGATCAGGAAGTGCACCTTGGTGCGGTCGTCAGGGAAATCCCGGGCTCGCCCCTGAATATACAGTTTGGCCTGGGCGAGAAACATGGGAAAGCTGCCCGGGGACCCATCGAACTTTTCTGGCAGGGCCACTGGGTACTTGCCTGGAGCTGGGGCGCCGGCACCAGGAGCCGGTAAGGCGTCCAAACGCTGCTGAAGCGCCGTAACTGCATTGCTTAGCTGCTGCACTGTGTGGGTCAAGACCTGGTTCTCCTGGGCCAATGCCGCCAGCGCAGCCGCCTGGTCAGTCATAATGACCGGTTCCTCCCGAACGCACCCCAACGAAGGGGGAGTGCGGGTGTGGCAGGAGCAAACTGTGCTGGTCCCAAGGGATATCCGATAGGCGAGGTCTAGTCCAGTCCAAGGTCAGTCCAAGCCAGAAGTCACGAAGCCGAAGTCATGAAGCCGAGGTCAGGAAGCCGAGGTCAGGAAGCCGAGGTCAGGAAGCCGAGGTCAGGAAGCCGAGGTCAGGAAGCCGAAGTAACAAAGCTGAGGTCAGGAAGCCGAGGTCAGGAAGCCGAAGTAACCAAGCTGAGGTCAGGAACGCAGGAACCAGGAACAGGAACTAGGCAGCACCGATGTTGCTCCTGCAACTTGGGTCTGGGACTGGCTGGCTTTTATCTGCCCCGAGGCAAAGGGCGGCTCCGATCCTCAGGTGCCTCGCCTCTCCTGGCTTGGAGGCGAGCACTCCTCCTGCGGGAACTTAGTTCCCTTCGCCTCTCTGCCCTTAGCCTTTGCAGCTCAGGAGAAGCTGGAGGGTTACCGGACCCAGAGGCAACCTCAGCTTCCCCTGACTGGGTGGGGAGTGGAGCACCTGCAGGCAATAAGTCCTCCATCCCATTAGAAGCCAGATCAACCTCAGCCGATGCCTGCACCTGAGGATCCAGCACAGGTGAGTCCCCTTGAGACTCAGGCCCCAGCCCTGGCTCTGCTGGTTCTGGAGGCAGTGAATCCTGTGCAGGCTGGGATCCCTCAGGTTCAGCGTCTGAGTCTGACTCCCAGGTCATCACAAACTCAATCTGAAGCATATTCTGATATTCCAATAGTTATTAATATGATAAATAAGAATTTATTGTTTGTTTGTGTGTTTGTGTGTAGTATTGTTAGTTGTTTCTCTTCTGCTGTAAACTACTGCTAACACATTAATGACTGTGTGGCTTACTATGTCCCAAATAAATACTTTCTCTGTGTTCCACTGGGTGCCATATTTTCCTCTAAGCTGACCAGCAGTAAACAAGTCTTGCTGGGAAGTGACATCAGAGTTATAACATGTTTGTGTCTATGAAAAATGTTCCCCAAAGTATGTTTAAAATAACTGAAAGAAATAAAATAAAAAATCACCGAATTCAGAGAGTGGAGTTAGGAGTTGAATGCAAATTTTTATCTTTAGCATTGAACTATCTGCTAGGCTCTTGACAAAGCCCTGGACTTCAGAAAAGGTGGCAATCTTCTTCTGGAATGTAGCTGTGTACTGGGCCTTCGTTTGAGAACATTTTGTATATGTTGCCTCCCTCACTGTGCTTCAGACTTTAGTTAGCCAATGAGGCCATGCATCCTTTAATCGGGGAAAAGAAATATTTTGTAGCTGAAGAGCCAAAGATAGCTCCTGGAGGGAAGTTAGTTACAGATGCTAACTCTCTAGACAATTAAATCACATCAGGTATTATTCTGCAAGGGGTTTTCAACTGGTGTTGATTTTATCACCCAATGGCCTGGCCCAACATCAAGAGCGCTGATGGGCAGAAGGGAGGTGAAGATCTATTCTTTGATCTCATGGTGATTTCAGTAGATTGGTGAGGGTCCCAGGTGCTTAACAGTAGAAACATCTACTAAGCAATGACTTATTATGCAGTTGAAATGATGGAACCTAACCAGGAGTAGACTTTTGTGTGAGAGGACTGTAAGCCCAGTTCAGTTCTGACATTGAGAATAAAGTTCTTGGCCCATATTGTGCCCAGAGGTGACCTGCTCAAGCATATCTGATAAACTGATGCCTGACCATCCTGATCTATGTGCACTGGCAGTTATGTAATATTCAATTCCTTAACAAAGAGAGATAAAGAGAGAAGGTGTCGGGGAGACAAAGAATGTAGGATTCAAGGTTATCGATATTTTTCCTGCCATGTTTACTCAGTGATGAAAGGCAGGCATTCTTCAAATGCACAAATTAGAGATATAGCAGGCCATTTCCACTCTGTATCAATTTTGCATGTATTTATTACAAAGTTCATGCTATCCCATTTCTGTTTTTTTTTTTTTTAAATAAAAAACCCCAACCCTATAAAATTGCATTTAAATGTATTTCATCACAAAATATGTATTTAAATGTATATTTCATCTAAACACATTTTATACAAAAATATACAATTCAGTGCATTTGGGTTACGGTGCCCACTGATCATAAATTCAGTTTAGATCCCAATGCGTTGATTCAAAAAGTGGCTGTATTTGGTTCAGGCCACTTTGGAGACTGCTCACTAAGCTTTAGTTCTGAATCAGAACCTTGATTCAAGACAGCTGTAGCTTTGTGTCTCCTTTTCACTGCTATGGAGAAGTAAAAACAACAGCTATAACACCTCTACCTTTGGGCAGAATTTGAAGAAATCTGATGAAATCTGCAGGTACCTCAGAGGCCATTCTCTGAAAACCCCTGAATCTTTCATAATCAGCTCAGTTCAGCGTGGGATTCAGGATTCATCCAAATCAAATGCACACCGCTAGTTGGGCACATTTCCGAACCCAAAATGGTATTGAAAAATTCAGAGAAATGCAAAATCCAAAGGATAATCTTGTTCCAATCCATAACTTAGTCTGGGGCACATGGATCAGGTCGGTTCACATTAGAATTCACAGAAATTAAGTTCCCAATTCCCAATATTTATTCAGCATCACTTTGCGTGTTGCAGGCGCAAGACCTGCCTCATATTCATTGTTGGATCAATTCAAAATACCACACTAGGTTATGCATATCCGACATGAACAGGCTGGAAAAGCCCAGTTTACCTTTAGAGGGAACAGTCAATGAGATGAGTAAAGTTCTTTGAACCAGTTCTTGCTTTTTCTATGTAACACTGGTGATTAATTATTTGTGGCTCATGATCCATGATATTGCTGCTTAATTATTTTGTGCGTTTCCACAACTGGTTATTGGAATTCTACTTTTTCCCTTTGGGCCTAAAATTAAAGGACAAAGCTATTACTGGATCTGCATGACATTTTTGGGGATGCTTCTCTACAAGTAGTTTAGACACAGAGAAGGTGATTACACACTTCATAGACTACCTATTAAAGCACCTTTAGCCTGTCTCGATCTCAAACCAGCGCTCCTTTGGGACTCTGGGAGGAAGTTATAATTCTTCTCTTGACTTAATTCCCCACATCCCAATTACTTGTACACCCAAGTGGTTAGCTCGAGATCAAGATTTCTGAATTTTTAGTTGAACCTCAAATTGGAATTACATTTTTATGATACTTCTCAGTGACAAATTAATTTGAATCCCAAGAATTTTCTGCCTTGGCAATTGTTTTATAAAACTTTTTTAGGACAAGTGGATCCAGGCACTAACAGTCAGAGTTATAAATATTCATAATAACCCACTTACATACCAGTTTTGGCTATTTATCTGTGGCACATCAACATCTTGAACATTAAAAGAGAGAGAGAGAGATATATAAACTAGAAGTGATATAAGCTTAGAATCATAGGATTGTAGAGTTGGAAGGGACCCCAAGGGTCATCGAGTCCAAACTGATGCAATGTAGAAATCTCAGCTAAAGCACCCATAGCAGATGACCATCCAGCTTCTGCTCAAAAACCTCCAAGGAAGGAGAGTCCATCACCTTTTGAACTTGACTGTCAAAGAGTTCTTACCATCAGAAGGTTATGCCTGATGCTTAGTGTCAGCGAAGCTCAGATGCTGACAGGAAAAGAAGAAGCAGGCATAGAGAGAAGAAGAAGAAGAAGAAGAAGAAGAAGAAGAAGAAGAAGAAGAAGAAGAGTTTGGATTGATATCCCGCTTTATCACTACCCGAAGGAGTCTCAAAGCGACTAACATTCTCCTTTCCCTTCTCCCCCCACAACAAACACTCTGTGAGGTGAGTGGGGCTGAGAGACTTCAAAGAAGTGTGACTAGCCCAAGGTCACCCAGCAGCTGCGTGTGGAGGAGTAGAGAAGCGAACCCGGTTCCCCAGATTACGAGCCTACCGCTCTTACCACTACACCACACTGGCACAGTTAACAGCAGAAGGCAGAGAGGAGAGGGAGAGCAGATGTAATCTGAGCTCTGAACAAAGGGGAGACGAAAGACAGGGCCAGAGTGACAGGCGGCTGTGTGAGAGCTCCAATAGTGAGTCAGACGTTGTAATGCAGAAAGCATTCTCTCCCAAATCTCGTAGGATCTCAAAAGTGGCTGAGACGCGCGAAAGATACCAGAAAAGAAGGTGGGGGCTTTGGTGCTGGGGAAAGGGGAGGAGCTCAGTCCAGGCAACTCCATCTTCTGGGGAGGACGATGAGTAGAGGAGCTCCGTCCTCGTTTGTTGTTTTAGCAATAAATCTGAAATAATTAACAGCCACAGTCGTCTCGCGTTTGTGGGAGAGACCAAGCCATAACACTTAGTCAGAATGTCCTTTCTTGTAACTTGAAGTCATTGCTTCGGGTCCTACAGTCTGTCGCAGGAGAAAACAAGCTTGTTCCATCTTCCCTTTAACAGCCCTTGGATATTTGAAAATGGTTACCATATCTCATCTCAGTCTCCTCTTTTTCCAGGCTAAACATGTCATAGAATCGTAGGGTTGGAAGGGACCCTGAGGATCATCTAGTCTGTATGCAACTAGGATAGAACCTGCAACCTTGGCATTATCAGTGCCATGCTCAAACCAACTGAGCTATTCAGCTGATTGATATGATTGATATGTCACAGTCAAAGTTGCCCTGAATTCTTTGAATAGGATAAATATGTGCGATACACTGGGGAAGTCCCTAAATATAGAGATTTTCCTCGATGACCATAATCAATTATTTGATTGAAAGACCTACATTGGCTTCCAGTATGTTTCCAAGCACAATTCAAAGTGATGGTGCTGACCTTTAAAGCCCTAAATGGCCTCAGCCCGAAGGAGCGTCTCCACCCCCATCATTCTACCCAGACACTGAGGTCCAGCGCCGAGGGCCTTCTGGTGGTTCCCTCCCTGCGAGAAGTGAGGTTACAGGGAACCAGGCAGAGGGCCTTCTCAGTAGTGGCGCCCGCCCTGTGGAATGCCCTCCCATCAGATGTCAAAGAAATAAACAACTATTTGACGTTTAGAAGACATATGAAGGCAGCCCTGTTTAGGGAACTTTTTAATGACTGATGTTTTTAATGTATTTTAATCTTTTGTTGGAAACCCAGCCAGATGGGCGGGGTATAAATTATTATTATTATTATTATTATTATTATTATTATTATTATTATTATTATCATGCTCAACATCAAAAAAACTAAGATCATGGCCACTGGTCCCATCACCTCCTGGCAAATAGAAGGGGAAGAAATGGAGGCAGTGAGAGATTTCACTTTCTTGGGTTCCATGATCACTGCAGATGGTGACAGCAGTCACGAAATTAGAAGACGCCTGCTTCTTGGGAGAAAAGCAATGACAAACCTAGACAGCATCTTAAAAAGCAAAGACATCACCTTGCCAACAAAGGTCCGTATAGTTAAAGCTATGGTTTTCCCAGTAGTAATGTACGGAAGTGAGAGCTGGACCATAAAGAAGGCTGATCGCCGAAGAATTGATGCTTTTGAATTATGGTGCTGGAGGAGACTCTTGAGAGTCCCATGGACTGCAAGAAGATCAAACCTATCCATTCTTAAAGAAATCAGCCCTGAGTGCTCACTAGAAGGACAGATTCTGAAGTTGAGGCTCCAGTACTTTGGCCACCTCATGAGAAGAGAAGACTCCCTAGAAAAGACCCTGATGTTGGGAAAGATTGAGGGCACAAGGAGAAGGGGACGACAGAAGATGAGATGGTTGGACAGTGTTCTCGAAGCTACTAACATGAGTTTGGCCAAACTGCGAGAGGCAGTGAAGGATAGGCGTGCCTGGCGTGCTCTGGTCCATGGGGTCACGAAGAGTCGGACACGACTGAACGACTGAACAACAATTATTATTATTATTGACATGTAGTACATTGAAAGGATGCCCAGTTGCATTCTCTCCCCCCATTTTTTGATACAGCAGACTCCTTGTCTTTCACCACTCCTGTTGCCAACCCCCACCTTGAAGCACAATGGATTAATTCCAAGCATTCCCATAGTTTCTGGGCTATGTGCTTCACTGGATTGCAGACCTGGTATTTTTTTTTACCTTGACAGTTACCATATTTTGTAGATGTGGATAAAATCCCCCACACTAAAGAAGCCTATCTTATTACCTGCCTTAAAAAGGATCAAGTGGCCCATAAAGCCTTCCAGAAGCCCTGTGCATTTGGTTGAATTTCCCCCCTTTAAATTTTTATAGGGTTGCCATTTCAGCATTATATATACGCAGTTAAATCAAATCTCTCTGTTCACTGTGAATTTGGGAAATGCAATCATCTTTGAATTCAGAGCTTCATCATATCCTTTAGAAGATAACTGAAGCTTAGTTATGTGTTACGGATACCACAAAGTTGATATCCTTCCCCCTCTGGACCCCTTATCCTTATTACTTGCCTATATATACAGCCAGCCTAATGGCAGTCAAGGCATAAAGGCAGTTCAGCTAACAATCCCATGAACAGCAACCCTTCAGAATCATATCGGTAATTCAGAAGAACATCAGAGAACACACTCTCTGTGTGAGTCATTCATACACATTATAGCCATGCATATCCAATCATGGGAATCACTCCCAGGGGATTTCTTGTGTCTGGCACTCACAATGTGTGAATCAGTTGTAAGTATGCCTGTGTGTCCTATGATTTGCTTTCTTCCATGCTTAATATGCGTCTTCGTTCCTTGCAGGATGTGCTAAACATTCTGGCTCAGCTTTAATGCCCTTCCCAGGCTAGGTTTTTGTTTACGGATCTTCAGAAATTAATCACTGTCATTGAATTGTTAAGGAGAGAAAATAATGAGACGTTGATGAAGTGCCTATAATTTATGCACAGTGCATAAAAATCAGATTATGCAGAAGTGAATTGAGAACTTAAAAGATATTAGTGCAGTGAAGTCACTCCTTAAGTCACATTGCAAAGTGTGATCTTCAAGGATGGTGTGAAACAACTCACAATAATACAAAAGAGTGGGAATTAGTTGAGAGCATTAGAACATAAGAAGAGCTCTGCTGGATCAGGACAAAGACCCATCTAGTCCAGCATCCTGTTCTTACAGTGGCCAACCAGATGCCTACAGGAAGCCCAAGGCAGGATCAGAATGCGACACTGCACCTGTCACTTGTGATCCCCAGCAACTGGTATTCAGAGGCATACTGTCTCCAACAGTGACAGCAGAACTATAGCCACAAGGACTAGCAAACATTCATGAATTTGTCTAATGGCAATCCAAGTTGGCTGTCCTCACTTTATCTTGTGTGAGTGAATTCCATAGGTCAACTGTGTAAAAAAAAGTATTCTTTTGTCTGTCCAGAAAATTCAGGCCCGGGTATTATGAGAGATAGAGAGAAACTTCTCTGTATGTTCTTTCTCTAGACCAGGCATAATATTCTTATACTTCTATCATACCCTATTTAGTCATTTTGATTAATGGAAATACCAGGGATAGATTGCCCAAGATAGCAACAGTGTCGTGGGCATGCCTTCCCACAATCAAGATGAGCAGGATGCGTGGGGGGTGGGGGACAGTCAGTCAAAAGAGGAAGAAAGAGGCTTGCCTTTTTCTCAGGAGGAGAGACTGAACCTTATCAGTACAGTGAGAGCAGGCTGGATGGAGACCAAGTCTCTGAGGAACAGCCGTTAGTCACCTCACAGGGGAGGGAAGGGCGGGATTTAGGTTTGATGAGGTCCTAATCTCCTGAAGGTAATGGGGCCCTTTATATGTCCAGCTGTCCTTTGTCAACAACAAATTGTCGCTGTTTTTTGTGTTGAATATATGCTATATGGTGATTTATGGACCTAATAGGTATCAGCCATTTGCACATAACAAAATGTGTATTTTATCAAAGTAATTGTTGAACTTCTGGCCTTCTGGGGGGTTCCCTCATTGCAAGAGGTGAGGTTACAGGGAACCAGACAGAGGGCCTTCTTGGTAGTGGCACCCACCCTGTGGAACACTCTTCCATCACATGGCAAGGGAATAAGCAGTTATCCTATTTTTAAGGGACAGCTGAAGGCAGCCCTGTTTAGGGAAGTTTTAAATATCTAATGCTGTGTTGTTTTAACATTCGATTGGGAGCTGCCCAGAGTGGCTGGGGAAACTCAGCCAGATGGGTGGGGTACAAATAATAAATTATTATTATTATTATTATTATTATTATTATTATTATTATTATTATTATTATATTTTGGAAATGTACATCCAGTTTTGGGATTGGGGCCCTAAGCTGTAGCTTGTTTAGCTTATACGTAAATCTGGCACTGGGGGAGGGGGAATTCTTCATCAGAGGAAGGGGTGGGAGATGATCCTGAGAGTCCAAGGGCTTGCAGATGAACAAAGGATAAGGAAAGGCGTCAATCAAAGCAGAAGAGGTGGGGTGTTTTCGTGTTTCCTGTTTGTGACGTAATATGAGCCCAGATGCCTCAACTTCCTCGTGATATACAGTCGCTAGTGAAAGCGACTCTAAGGTTAATTACTGTGTATAATAAATCTTCTTGAAAATACAACTACTGCTTGCTGATTACCTAAGACGGCAGCCTGCCAGTTCCTGACAAGCAGTGACCCTTGGAATGCAGCCATGTGGAGGAAGTAACTTTGAACCTAGCAGATCCTTGGGCAAAGCTGCTCCTTCCTGGCAGAAATTCACAACATAGATTTGGATTTTCAGTCATTGTGCTTGTATGTGTCTCTAATAGAGAACATTATCTGTAATATTGGATGAGCCATTGCCTCTTGTGCAGGGCTGAATATCCTGTGATAGCTGGGTTTCTTCATCTTGAGCTTTTGCCCAGCTCCTGTCCATTTCAAAGGGCCTGCTTAGGTAAGCATCCTGCAAATTGTGCCCATGAAGTACACAAGAGTCTCTTTCAAGTCAATGGCCATGTGCTCTCTGTGAGTGTGAGTGCGTGCAAATGTTATTAGGCAACTGTCATTGAAAATCCCAATGGGATTTGGAAATGCTGTCAAATATCTAGAGATTGTTGAGAAATTTCAAATTCCAATATAAGTCAATCTTATCTGCAGTGCAACTGTGCGGCTCTGAAAAGTTATCCAGTTAATTTTGCACTTCCTGAATATTCAAACACGGTCCTCTGGTCAAGAATATATCTCCCAAAATACATTTTGAAATAGGCATTTTTATTTTTATGTTTTGCAATAATTAATCCTGATTTAAAATAAGTATTTAATTGCAGATTTTAAAATGTGTGAACACAGGATGTACTAGACCCATGACTAAGAACATACAAAGGTGACATGAACTGGCAATAAACCAGTTTGTGCCTCCTGAAAGACATTCCTCAAACAACTTCTTTTCCTTATTGCAGAAACTCGAGTTTCAGTGACAACAGAAGCTGATAAGATCACACAGCTAGTCTGAGGTGCCCAGAGAAAGCACTGAATATAACACCCAATGTTTTGATCGAGGTTAGGATATGGAGGGAAATCAATTATTGGTTCATTGACCCACCTGAAGAAATGAAGCAGTCACTGGTGTAGCCCAGGAATACCATGGGAAGTTGAGGCAGAACTAGAGTACTGAGGTCATATTGTTAGTCTTCCATCTTTCTAGAGGCAGGTGAGAGAAGAATTTCCAGAGGAGAAGAAAATATTTTCTGTTTGAATCTGCATCTAGGGAACAGTTTGGAGGTTATGGATCATGCACGCAAGCTGCTGAAATGCCTTTGCTCACAGTGAGTTTGTAAATGGAAGCCAGAACAGTCAAACACTCAGGCCGCATGCATTGTCCAGGCACATAGAAGCAGTTGTGATTATCTGTGCTGTTTGTCTGTGGTATAAATGAAGCTACTGGAATGGTATGAATGGTATCCATTTTGTACTAATAAATAAAATTTTAGCCATGTAACAAAACTTCAAACCCCAAAGAATATGGATCACTGGTAAAAACATCCATGTCAACAAAGCGTGGACTGAGGATGGGGGGGCGCCCCCTTGTCATGGTTGAAATATTATGTAGTTAAGATTGGACTGGCAGTGGCAATATTCCCTGTAAAGGTGGGTGGTCTTCCCTCAGAGACTGATGGAAACTGATGTGAACGCTTTGGGGGATTTTCCAGCAGAAAAAGCAGGCGATCCCAGGTCTCACTATGGAGCAGCGAGATGAAATGGGTGGTTTACACAATCACTCCTATGTCCCCTCTCTGGTGCTGTGAAGCCCACGTGGCACCTTGGTATTATGGGAAGCTCTAGGCCACGAAACCAGCTGAACACATGTTTTTAAATAGTTGTGTTTTTACTGATAATTTTTGTTGTTTTATTCTTTTCGTGACCTCCTTTGAGGCTTTATTATACCCTTGTGCAAATTAATTGAAACAAACTATGTAGTTTATTGTACAAAACTCACATATACATGTACAAAACTCACATATACATACATTAGTAATGGGTATGACCTCCACTATTTTTAAGCAGCACATGGAGTCTACTAGTTTCGAACAGTCACTGTTGATTTTCGGATGCCTGTACCACACTTGAATCAGTGCCTGAATGAGCTTCCCATAGTCGTACAGTCTACAGCATGGAGGCGACTTTTGCATATAGCCCACAAATTCTCAATGGGATTTACGTCCGGGGAATTGTATTTGTTGCTCTGTCATGTATTTCTTCACCACTTTCGATGTGTGACAGGGGGCTACGTCCTGCTGCAATATACCATCGGGATACCTCTTATCCAACTCTCTTTCGTAGAACCTCAATATATTGTGGCAAGCGCATCATTCCTTCTATTGGCTGCAGGCTTCCAACACCATAATGATCAACTGAGTTTTCGTATTTGTTTTGAGTACAGGATTACAAGTAAGATAGAAAACATGCTTTGTTTCAATTAATTTGCACAAGGGTGTACAATCAAGTGGGGTATAAATATTGTGAAATAAATAAAGCAAACTTCCTCCAAATGAAGGGTGAATTCTAATTCCTTAAGGAAAAGTTCACAATCAGATTTCAGCATGAATAACAAAGTCTTTTGCATTTGTCTAGACCCATGGTTCCCAACATGGGGCACACGAACCACAGGGGGCAATTTGATGGGGGGGGCAATTTGAGAATGAGTTAGACCAAGTTAATGGCCTTTTAGGCTTCCTCCATGTGAATAGGAGTTCACTTTTTGAATAATAAGAATTATATGTCACAGGGGAGAAGCATCAGGATTTTAGAGATGCTTAGATGGGGCATGGCCAAAAAAAGGTTGGGAACTACTGGTCTAGTCCCAGTGCCTAAACCAACTACCCAGGAAGGAAATTTGAAGAACTGAAGCAAATAGAGGCAAGAGGCATGATCTCAGTTTTACAAATTACCTTTTTAAAAAAAGAAATCAAAGGAGAAATTGCTGACCTTCTAACAACAATATGGAATTTCCCT
Source organism: Darevskia mixta (assembly GCA_034641385.1). Lineage (NCBI taxonomy): Eukaryota > Metazoa > Chordata > Lepidosauria > Squamata > Lacertidae > Darevskia > Darevskia mixta. The sequence goes on from JAWWNH010000017.1 coordinate 16,743,715, forward strand.
CTAAAATCAGTTGTCATTCCTGAGGATTAGAAAGTTTATCAATGTAATAACATTTGTTTTAAAGTGATCTGGAGAAGATCCAGGAAATCACAGGTTGGCTAGCTTCACATCTGTTCCAGTGTAGCTAGTGGAAAGCATGATTAAAAATAGCATTGCCAAGCATCCAGAAGAACATGGGGAGGGGGGGGGAATCTGAATCTGTTTGCAGCCAAAAAAAATGTGTTAGCAATTCACACACCAAAGACAACTTTCAACACCTTAATTCCTTGTGTATTTTGGCCTTAGAATATATCACCTAACAATGAACTGTGACAGCCATTTCGGGACTTTGAAAAGAATAAAATACTAATGGCATGCAGACAGAGAGGTGAGTGCAGTCATGGACAACATTTTTCAGACTAAGAGCCATATTAACCCAGAGTCAACTCAACCCTCTGACTTCTTCATGTCATAGTGGGTGTGGCTATTTTTTAATTTTTTTTTGAAAGAGATAGATTTTGGGGGGAGTTGCGGTTGGTGGAGTCACAATGCCTTTTGGTGTCATACAATCACAGCAGTAATGGGTCAGTAATGTGGGAAAGTTAAGGATAGTACGAAAGGATATATTTAATAAGTATTATCCTTCCTTCACTCACGCTAGTAAGTGATGTAGCAGAGCAGATTCCCCTCAATATAGCTGGAAGCTAGTTTGCAGATTTGTTTGAATCACTTCGTTAAGATTATTTCCTGGTGTCCCCTTTAATCCCTCTTAAAAGAATAAAGACACAAGAGTCTTCCTGAGTAAAGTAACAAAAAGTTTGCTCGCATTTCAGTTCACGATATGATCCCTGAAAGGTAGGCTTTACTTAATGGTTACAGAAAGAAACTGTGAGTTAATCGCATAGGGAGACTGAACACATGTGCTGCTGGCTGAGAGCCAGCAGACAGCAAAATTACATTTAGATAACAAAATGGCTGCAGGAGAGCAACATGACAGCAAAAGAACAACAACAAGAGAGAGAGAATAAGATGACTGAGAAAATGGCTGTATGATTTGGCTCTTTTATGGAGTCAGCCACGCCCATCTCCCAGGTCACATGCAGGGGGAGGATGCTCCAGACCAGTGGAACAGGAAGTTACACTAACTGGATGTCCTGCTTGTGCCCACTCTACAAAAATAAGGAATGTTGCATTTGACTGCACCAATGGATTACATCCCACAAGTAAATTGTTGCTGTTGTTAGTGGACAATTTGAGAGAGAGGCTTGAGGGGGTCAAGAAGCTTTTCAGCATCATAATATCACAGTGGGTTATCTATGGGAGCATCCAGTAACTTAAAAATAAAAATAAAAAGTTTTATTTTTGAAATATTAAAATTGGGGGGCCTGAGAGGCAAAGGGGAAAAGAAACCCTGTTGAAATCCTGGCATCACAGTGGGGAACCCAAATGATTAACATTTGGAGGAGTTTTAGCGGGGGTTACAAAAATCCTCTAGTTTGGACAAATGTGGCCCATGGGCCATTGGTTTGAGGCAAGGAAATGGAAGATGAGGCCTCTATCTCTGGTATCTGAAATGACTGCTTCCAACTGATTTATGGTAAGGCGCAGCCTTCAGTTTTTTGTATGCAAAGTATTAAATGGCATAAACCCTTGTTTCACATAAAAGCTAAATAATAATAATAATAATAATAATAATAATAATAATAATAATTATATTTATAATAATAATAATAATAAATATTATTATTATTATTATTATTACTACTACTACTACTATTATTATTATTTATACCCCACTCATCTGGCAGGATTTCCCTAGCCACATTTGCTTAATTGTTTAGAAAAACACAAGCCAATCTGATCCAGACAGAGGAAGGAAACAGCCAAATGTAACAATTCTGTCCTGAAAACTGCTTTCTTCTTCTTCTTGCTTTTGACTGATCCCCTATTCCACCCATATAGACTGCTTCTTGTATAAACTGCAAGATTAGCTTAGGCTGCGAACATTTCTTCGTGAATTTTCTTGCCTGCTAAGAAAATATCACATTCTGCAATATATATATATATATAAATATATTTAAAAAATCAAACGAGGTATTATTTAAAAAGTACAAGATAAGCAATTTTGATAACAAGCAGACGTGTAAATGTTTAATGCTTTGCCCTGTTGCCAGCTGCAGGAGAAACCCAGCCCGCAGAGTCTTTTATGGCAGTGCCCTAGATTTGCTTCCCTTTGTTCTAGCCATACATCTTTCAGAGCTCTCATGGGTGCTGCTTTAATTCGGGGGAGAAGGGGGTGGGAGTTCTACAATGCATTTCCATAGAAGAGTGGGATAATAACTCCATGCGCCATGCGGTGTGCATCACCTTTTTATGATAAATGCACAGTGTGAAGCGTGTGCAAAGCTATATATACAGAATCCCAGCACAAAAGCATTTCTTAAAAAACAAAAACAGAAGCAAAAAAAAAAATGTAGACTGTGGGCTTCTTTGAAGAAAAATTGAAATATCCTCTTTTTTGTGGGTGGGGGGAAGGTACACAAAACCATCAATATTTTTACAAAGTTCTCTCCCCCCCTCTCCTTTTTTTTTTTTTTTTTTTTTTTTTGGAGACAATTTTCTCAGAGGCATTCCTTCCCTGCACCATCTGACATACAGCTAGGAGGCTCACATTTCTTTCGGAAGTAGGTTCAGTAGCGCCCATAATTTGTTTATCTCTTTGCTGTACATCTCAAACACTTATCTTGCATAACTGCTTTGCAGACAGGATGCCTGGGAGACTGCAATTCTGTAGCATACTTAATATGATGTTGGCTAGAAGAAAGGTGTTTTCTTGAACGAAACAGAGTAACTCCGATCCCTACAGACCTGCTGGTGCAAGGTATTAATTATTAAGCGTTAATTAATGCAATAACACCTTTGAACATAGTAGTAGCTATCCACGAATTAATTCTTTGGATATATTATTAAACCCGCCTGTTGATTTTAACTGGAGGCACCCAGGAATTCAGTTCCCAGTAAATGCAAATTAATTTTGGAGTCTGATTATCCGACTCCACTTACACAACTGCCCACCTGAAGGCAAGGGTCCTTCCAAGATATTAAATCCATAACGAACCGTTCTATATACTCTGCTACAAGACGACACAGTGGGAACCAATCCTAGTATAATTGGCAGCACATTCCTGTGGGAATCTGTCCACTTAAAAAAAGAGAAATAAATACCAAAATCAAATCCAGAACGGTGCCTCTTCTCTTGAAGAACAAAAAGGTGTTATGTCTTAGGGGACTAATTAGGTGCATACTGCAACGTTAAAAGGCAGAGGGCACTCCTGTTGCATAAAATCATCAAGGAAGATGCTATAACAGCTTGCAAGATTATATGGAAACTGACAATATTCAAAGGGAAATGTCACGCAAGAGGATGTCTCCTTGCTTCTCTTTGGTAATCTCCCTCCCTCCCCTTTGGTCACTTGTTATCTTCTCCCTGGTTCTTTAATGTGACGGGGTGGGAGGAGAATCAATAAGCTGGTGCTTCCAACTTCACAAATTATCATACTTTGCTTGGGAAGCGTTTGTGCTCTAAAAGGGAGTGCATGGCCATCAGCTGAAGTGGGAATCGCTGTTCTTGAGTGTTAAAGGCAGAGGGCAGCTGTTAATGTTCTCTTTCTAACAAAAGGATTAGAAGTTACTAGGACAAAACCAGCACGGTGTGTACAAAATCAATTCCACGCTTTGAATACATTGTGAGACATCCATATTTAGAGAGATAATAAGATGTTACTTTGAAGAGAGACATTTTCCCCCCTCCCAAAGCTCACTCCTTTGTGTCTGTGAGCATCCTTCATGTAGTTCTAATTCTAATATATTGCTGCGAATATAGTCTTGGGAACCCACGGCAGCCAAAATATTGAAAGTGGCTTCCACTGTTTCACTATGACACAAGCATCTATAGGCAACAGCAACTTTCTTCAGATGTGTGAAGACAGGAGCAGGCTGTTGCCTATGAATGCTCAGGCCCACATGACACATTGCACAGAATGAGATGTTGGAATGAGGTGGAAATGAGGAGGGCACAGGCTTGAAAGTGACCCATGTTAAACAAATGACATTCTCTCCTTGCACAGAGTAAACCAGTATGCATTATAGAGGGCTCTGAGAAATATGGAAAATTCAAAAATATAATACCCCAACCTCAATGCACCTGTGGTACAATCCTGCCTCCAGAATTCCAGAATTCTATGTCCTTCATCTTCAGAGTTCTACATAGTTCATTTGCATAATGTGTGTTTACAATACCAGAATGCGGTGGATCTTTAAAAGTTTATTGCCTTTCTATTTATTTATTTTTATAGTTGTGTTCTCACCTGGTTTAGGAAGGCTTTTATAAAGGCAGCCAAGAAACTATGATGTCTCTTTTAACTCATGTCACCAGAGGAGTCTTTGATATATTGCTGCATCACTGTGGGTCCCTCTGTAGTGTAGAGTTCCTACAGCATTCACAAACATATACCACCACGACCAGCACGATGGCTTACCCACAGTTTGGTATGGAACTATCACCATATTGATTCCTTAAAGGTAAAGTTGCAGCACGGAATAACCCTATGCTTTTCAGCTCAGTTCAATGTATGCCTGTCCAGCAAACAGCCTTGCTCAGTCCAAAGGCTTACTCCCCAGTAAGGATCACATTGCATCCTTAATGCTGTGGAAGGTGATGACCGCTCACCCCTTCTCAGGTAGGCAGCAATTGCGGACCTTGCCTCCATCCACCATCTCCAGCAGCTAGGGCCCACGTGCTTTGCTGGTTGTTCAGGGAACTCAAGGAGCAGGAATCCCTTGCCAAAATGCCAGTTTCAAATGGGCCCATCAGTGGCCATGCCAGTTTGGCAGAGCGTTGCTGGCTAGCCAGACATTGCAGGCTATATCCGGTCAGCCAGCAACACATAAAAGTAGGTTGTGCCTGCCCCACACAGCGCAGTAGGTGGTTGGGCGGCAAGGCATCTTAAAAGCCACTTTGTGTGGTGGTTAAGGCATTAGGTGGAACCCTAGTCTTCAAGCTTTGGGGTGAACTGGTGCATCACCTTGTCCTGAATGAGCAACGTAATCAGGTACCCTATTAGAGGGATCTCAGTGGAAATCTCTGTCCAGAAACCAAGTGTGGGGCAGACAGGCCATATAGCAGGCATAGGCAAACTTGGCCCTCCAGATGTTTTGGGACTACAACTCCCATCATCCCTAGCTAACAGGACCAGTGGTCAGGGATGATGGGAATTGTAGTCTCAAAACATCTAGAGGGCCAGGTTTGCCTATGCCTGCCATATAGCTTCCAGCGGCAGCCTTAGGATGGCCACCTCAGCAGGTCTGTGTCTTAGGAGGCGGGGGGGGGGGAAAACAAATTTCTTGGCAGAACCCTATGTGGTTTCAGCCCTTCAGCAGGAGGCTGAAATGGATATACACCCAATGCCTGAACCAAAGTTCCACCTACACCTGTAATCAGTTAAGTCGTGGCCATTTTTTAATCCAGATCATTGCCTGTTTGAGTTCATTCTATCACACCTGAGAAAATGAGTGGCCCAAGGTCACCCTGAGAACATCATGGCTGAGTGGAGAACGTGGATCTAATCAATCTAAACAGTATATTCTATACATTAAAACACATCTCCAGTGCCTGACCTGCCTGATCTGGGCAGACCTTGGACAGCAACACTGCAGAGAAAGTAATTCTATGTTAGTAATAATAGTTGGGGGCCTATAAGTGATTATTTGCCCAAAAATCGTGATAATTTTCACTTGATTCCCTGTTTATATACTCGTATTTTCTAGTGTCCTGCCCTGGATCTGTTAATGAGCCGATAAATTTAGATTAGATATTTGTTCCCTTAAGTCATTATCTACAAAGTAGACTTCTGGCAGCGTTATCAGCATGAAAAACATAAAAATGAATCTTAAAAAGCCTGAATGGAAAACAATAACTTTTAGAGCTTTGATCTGACATTCAGGTATACCATACTAAGGCTCAGGATATCAGGATAATGGCAAACAGAGGAAGCAGAAGTAAAAAGAGCAAACAGATATATTGGGTACTGGGAATTGAAATGGAAGGAGGGAAGCAAAGGAGGGCCAGTTCTGTCACGAGACAGGGTGAGGAAGCAGTAGAAAGCAGAAATGTGTGTGTTTGTTTGGGTTTTTTTGGGGGGGGGAGGTATCATAAAAGGTCAGCAAATGGTAAACTGTTTAGTTAATTTTCATATTTGTGGTACTGGTTCCATTTGATTTTTTCATCTCAAGCACCAAAATGTGTTGGGCTGCCTATAGACCAGTGGTGGCCAAACTTGGCCCTCCAGCTGTTTTGGGACTACAATTCCCATCATCCCTGACCACTGGTCCTGTTAGCTAGGGATGATGGGAGTTGTAGTCCCAAAACAGCTGGAGGGCCAGGTTTGGCCATCACTGCTATAGACCACCTATAGTAAGTCAAATGATCTCACAGTTATAGGACAAGGAACTCTAAATGTTTGCTCAGCTTGATTGGATGTAAGGCTAAATCAGTAGCCAAGCATTAATAAATAATAATAATAATAATAATAATAATAATAATAATAAATTTTTATTTATACCCTGCCCTTCCCAACCAAGACCGGGCTCAGGGCAGCTAACAGCAATAAAATCACAACAAAACATAAAAAACAATCAATTAAAATACAGGTTAAAATACGATTTAAAGTTTAAAAAGCTGCCTCATTTTTAAGTAGCCCACCAATCAAACCATAAAGGAATGAAACATCAGGGTTAAACTGAAACCAACCCGAAGGCCAGGCGGAACAGCTCCGTCTTGCAGGCCCTGTGGAAAGATGCCAAATCCCGCAGGGCCCTGGTGTCTTGTGACAGACCGTTCCACCAAGTCGGGACCAGTACTGAGAAGGCCCTGGCCCTAGTTGAGGCCAGCCTAGCATCCTTGTGGCTCGGGACCTCCAAAATGTTATTATTTGAGGACCTTAAGGTCCTACACGGGGCATACCCGGAGAGGTGGTCCCTTAGGTACGAGGGTCCTAGGATTCTTAGGAGTAAAAAGTAGAGGGGAAAAGGAGGGAGAGGGAGAGGGAGAGAGAGAGAGAGAGAGAGAGAGAGAGAGAGAGAGCACTGCAAGGATGAAGGCAAATGCGAAAATCACAACTGATAACACAAAACACATAATAGGATTTCCACAATTCTATAATTGTAGCATGCTGAACTTGGGCTCTTAGAACCAGAAGTTAAAGACTTGCCATAAAGAACATGATCAGTGATTAAGAACAGTATTAAACTGAAGTATGCCTCTTATATGCAAATGAAATGAAGCAATTTAACAACAATTAATAGTTTATCAGCATTCTGCACATCCCTATGTAACGGAAATGCACATAAAGTCTGATCCTCAGAGCTCTGCGGCAGTGCAGACTCTTTTGATATTGAAACACTTGCACTGGTAAAACGGTCTGGGAAGTTCAGCCTAAGGAAATAAACTCACTTGGTGATTTGCATAATCATAAATGTTATCGCAGAGAGAGCGTTAAATAAATGTTTAAAGAACATAGGTTTGGCTCTAGGCAAAGTGGAACAGAAGAGGACACAATTTCCTCTGAATATTCAACACTCCTTTAAGAGTTGGAGCCATTTTGAACACTGGGAGAAGCTGTGAGAGAACATAGAGAAGTGACCTCCCCTCCACACTCTTCTGCTTCTGGGTATCATGCAAACAGAGGGTGTGCTTATCTTTCCTGTAGGAAAATAAATGTATTCTTGTGGGTGCATATGTGTGTATGCATATAATATATGGATAAGAAATGTGCAAGTGATCTTCCATAGCACAGAAAACTGGTCATTCTATTGTCTTCTTACTATGTGAATTAGCATTCAACTGATCGGCCCAATTAGCTTTGAAATATGAAGAAAGTTTGCACTATGGTCAAGAAACCAATTTATGTTGATTACTGGTAAGGAATGCACAGCTGCTTGCATCCTATTGCCACATTCTTTTCTATTTCCTTATAGGTTTTATTTACTGGGATGCAGAGTGATTCTCCAAATGACCTACATGCCTGATTTATGCATGTTTTTACTGGATCCTAGTGTAAATAATGGTCCACAGGGATGAGGATTACTGCCTAAGAGTTCTGCCAAGTTAAGCATTTTGTTGAAGAGAAGGTTCTCCTCAGAACTACACATCTCCAGCCAGAAGGGGCACAGGTTCTCCATCCTAGGGTTGCCATATGTCCTCTTTTCCCCCAGACACATCCTCTTTGTCAGGGGTAAAATCTCTGTCAATTCACCCTGAATGGGTGAAATTATTTTGCTGTTGAACGTTAAGAACATTGCTACTAGCGATATATCACAGCTTCTATAGGCTTCATATAGTAAATGTAAAGGGACCCCTGACCATTAGGTCCAGTCGTGTCCGACTCTGGGGTTGCGGCGCTCATCTTGCTTTATTGGCTGAGAGCTGGTGTACAGCTTCTGGGTCATGTGGCCAGCATGACAAAGCCGCTTCTGGCGAACCAGAGCAACGCACGGAAACGCCGTTTACCTTCCCGCCAGAGTGGTTCCTATTTATCTACTTGCACTTTGACGTGCTTTCGAACTGCTAGGTTGGCAGGAGCTGGAACCGAGCAATGGGAGCTCACCCCGTCACAGGGATTCGAACCGCCGACCTTCTGATCCGCAAGCCCTAAGCTCTGTGGTTTAACCCACAGCGCCACCTGGGTCCCTTCTTCATATTGTAGGGGTATTTAAAATGAGAGTTGTCATAGCGATCCATAGTTAAAAGTAGAAGTTGGCAGATGTGTCCTCTTTTTTGCTCATCAAAATATGGCAACTCTACGAGTCCCTGGCCTTAAATTCCCACCAACATGCAGGTGATTCCTCAGTATACAAATCAACTTGGAAAATGTTTTCTGAAGAGACAGTACAATAAGTTCTGCCTCAACCTGTAAAAGAGGAGCTTTTGCCATGCTGTGCTCCAAGAACAGACCAGGAGTGATAACTGCTTTCTTCTACCTGCTTGGCATGGGTTTAAATGACAATGTTTAAATAATGGGCACAGATTCTCCCATTATTATCCAGTCATTGTCTTTTAAATAAATATTCATGATTTTGGACACCCAATTGTCCCTAGGCTATCATTTATATAGGCAAAAGGAAAGCAAGATTTTTGCCGATGCTAACAGCTGTTTTCCAGATTCTCCGAATTTCATTCTCTTACCAGCTGTGAGAGGTGAGATGAACTCAATCTATTGAGACTATTGGCATAGTTCTGTTAGGCTTGGCATCTTACTTTGTAGGTTCTCTGTGGGACACTGGATGCTGAGCAAGCAGTTTATAAACATTTGTGCTTCCAATTAAGCCGTAACGCTATGTGAGTTATTATGCTTTGCATTTTTGTGCTACACCACGGCAGATACTTTGTACCGTCATCCTGTATCGTTAACTCTTCTAATATTTCTCCTGAAGGAGTTATGTTGTGCATGCAATAAGTTTTGTATTTTGCTGTAATGACTTATTCGAGCCTTCCCAGCCAGGCAGTGGTTGCTGGAACCAGAATAAGAGTGAAGCCACAAATTTCACCAAGATATGTCAGTGCAAGAGCACCTTTTCCATGTCAAAACAATTTTTTCTCCAAACTAGGAGCTCCACTGATTTATTAATCCAATAACTCCAATGCAACATACAAGTGCTATGCTATTATTGGAACGTATCCGGAACAGTGAATACGTCGTATGAGTTTCTCACTTTTATAAGTGTGCCTACCTCAGCAGAACAGCACAATATTCTCTTCACACCAACTGATACAAATGTATTACGCAAAAGTGGTTTTAGCAAGTAATTTCTCTTGCTGAATGATGATCAGTTGGGAGATTCACCTCTTAGTCATGATAACGTACCACAATTCTACAGCCCAGGATATGCCCTGAAGGCATACAAAAGGGGTCTGGGTGCAGCTAGTTGCTGCTCGAAGCTGCCTTGACTTTCATGAACATCTATCCTTGTATAATCCTGCCTGTGAGTTAAGATCTGCTGGGAGATGTTACTTAGTCTCATACTACTGGGAAAGTTCAGATACATCTGGTTAAAATGTGGCTCTTTGCACAAGCATTTGGAAACTGATATTGATGTTCAGATGTGATAGGTTGCATTTTTTTATTTTCTCACGTGGTTTTTTTTATGAGTGATTGTACCTCACCCTGAGATCTTTGGGTTAAGGGCAAGGATATAAATATTTCAAGTAAGTAAACAAGGACATGCACACTCTACATAAATAAGGGCAAGTTGTCTCACTGAGGCTACAGGCTCACATAACTGAATGTTTCTCCAATTGAAAAAAAAATTCTCCATGTGTAGAAAACTAGGTGAGAGGCATAAGAATTATACTTAGCTTTCTCTTTGACCTGCTTACTTTCTCTGTGGATGGATCGTTCTCACCATCATCATCATCTGAATTGAAAGTTTATTCAATCGTAATACATTCCCACCCCCTGCAGTTGGAAGTAGTGCTTCTCAGATACAAGTTGATGATCTCCATGTAAAGGTGGCTTAAGGTTGGGTGCTAGAAGTGAAAATTTTTTCCTTGTTCTTGTTAAAACAAGTGTTTCTTACAACGAATATAAAGTAAGGGAATCAACATTCTGATTCCCACATCTGCTAATCTGAGAGCTTCATGACTCATAGCATCAAGCTACCTACCAGCCAGACAGGCTGTACATGCATCTCAAAGCATTTCAGTTTGCTCCTTCACTTCCCCTGCATTTTGCAATCTCTCTTTTTACGCAGTACATGTGCCATTAGGCTTCACTTGACCTAGATGCACCATTTTGGTGGGGAGAGGTTTGCCCTTTCAGCTGGCGATGCAGATCCCCCTGGTGCACACCCATTTCTGCTTTAGGTGAATCTCCTTCCTATCCATTTCTACGGAGAACTGCATTTGCTTATGCAAAGCCAAGCCTTGTGCTGGAAATGCTCCCCTCTTCAGCACTGATGTGCTACTAGCAACTGAAACATGTTCAGCATCCCGCAGACCTCTCAAGAGCAGGCACAGTCCTCATTCATCATGGAGCTTGGATAATTGAGGCAGTCCACCTGCTCTGCATCCTTCCCTGTGATGCTTGCTGAGTTGTGCTATTTCGACTCTTCCCATGACCTCTGGCTTCCCAGATACTTGGGATATAAGCTGAAGTGGATGTGGAGAAAAATGTGGAGCATTTTTCACTGGGTGCTACAAAGACCTTTTCTTACATGCCAAACAAGTTCCTGTGCTTCAGACTGTCACAAACAGTACTAAACCTCTTGCCACTTTTGCACAAGATATATAGTTCTTTGATCTCTACGTGTGCATTGCACACAGATTGAACTGACCAAATGTCTACCCTTAACTATTTCTCAGCCATTTTATTTTGGGGGCATGTTTCATGCCCATGAGTGTCTTCTAATAGCATTGGCTGGTACCTCAGTTATATCTCTGCTTGGACCATGGAAGCCTGGCTTCACTGATACTGTAATGCATTATATAAAAGGGACGGCGCTATCGCTAACTGTAATGCATTATATAAAAGGGTGGTGCTATCGTCTAAACCACTGAGCCTCTTGGGCTTGCCGATCGGAATGTCAGTAGTTCGAATCCCCACAACGGAGTGAGCTCCTGTTGCTCTGTCCCAGCTCCTGCCAACCTAGCAGTTCAAAAGCACGCCAGTGCAAGTAGATGAATAGGTACTGCTGTGGCAGGAAGGTAAACGGTGTTTCTCTGTGCTCTGGTTTCCATCACGGTGTTCTGTTGTGCCAGAAGCGGTTTAGTCATGCTGGCCACATGACCCGGAAAGCTGTCTGTGGACAAACACCGTCACCCTCGGCCTGAAAGCGAGATGAGCGCCGCAACCCCAGAGTCACCTTTGACTGGACTTAACCGTCCAGGGGTCCTTTACCTTTTTTACCTTTTACCTTAATGCATTATATACAGAGCTGCCATTGAAGACAGTTCTGAGCTGCAATTTCTAGAAAGCACAGCTGCAATGCTGTTACCTGTAACTGGCATGATGATCACATGGGAGCCTCTGTCATCTGAGCTGTGGGGAGAGGCTGGAGGTGGCAATGCTCATCCTAGGGAGGCTCACCTGGGACCTACTCTGATGCCCTGCTGGCACCTATATGTGTCTTTTTCACAGATGCTGTGATCTTCTGCACTTTGCTTTCGTGCTACTTGGTGGTGGTTCTTATTCTGCTGTGCTTCTGTTGCCCTTTTAAACTGTGGTGCTTTATTGCAAACTTAAATTAAACCTGCCTTGCTGTGAAACAAATGAACACTGATTGGAGAGTACCTCCTGTGAACTGCAGCGGGGGTTCCCAAATCTTTTGTCTCATGGACCACTTGAAAATTGCAAAGGGTCTTGGCAGATCATTTAATGAATTCTCTGTTTTGTAAGCAACTGCAAGGTGCTGTGCTAGATGCTGTATAGTTTTTCATTATATTCTTGTGGCTTCTTTTATTTCCTTATAGAATCACAGAATTGTAGAGTTGGAAGGGGCCATCTAGTCCAGTGATGGCCAAACTCGGCCCTCCAGCTGGTTTTGGGACTACAATTCCCATCATCCCTGACCACTGGTCCTGTTAGCTAGGGATTATGGGAGTTGTAGTCCCAAAACAGCTGGAGGGCCGAGTTTGGCCACACTGATCTAGTACAACCCCTTGCAAAGCAAGACTCTTTTGCTTAACGTGGGGCTCAAACCCACAACCCTGAGATTAAGTGTTTTGTTTTCTACCAATTGTCTTACAATTTGAATACAATTTAAAGAATGAAGGAAGCAATAGAAATAGAATTTAAAATCTGTATATAAATATTTGAGGTGTCGGGATGCACCATGTCTAGTCTTCAACCACAAATCCACAGACATGCCATTGGTAGTCCACAGAGCACAGTTTGGAAACATGATGCTGCAACCTTCTTGCGACCAAGCAGGTTGGCATGTGGTATGTGCTTGCATAAAAGAGGATCTCAAATCCCTGGAAGAAACACAGGGCACAAATAAAATAAGTAAGGTTGCAACACTGTGAAGAGTTGCTGAGCTGTAAGACCTACTGAACATCAGGGGGACTTACTTCTGAGCAAATATGCATAGAAATCTGCTGCTAGATTTTTAAATGTTTAAAACATAACCCCAGCTCTCCCCTGCCCCCCAAAATTGTTTCTTACAAAAATCCAGCTCTGGACAAAGAACAGAAAATGCAACAGAAGGAACATTTTAGCATGTTCTCAACTACTAAACATGAAGCAAAATTGCAGACAAATTCATGAAAGATACACAGAATCCTCCTTGTTCTTCAACAATGATGAATATATTCTCTTCTGAAAGATTGATGTCATTGTTTTCATTCTCCACTTATTTGGTGAAATTGTTCTAAATTTATATCCGTAGCTGTGTAAAAATTGTCAAAAAACATGCTACGCTAGCAGTTTCCTTTAGGTCTATATATAGAAGCTTAGGGCTCCAGTCCTTTACCTCCTTACCTGGGAGTAGGCTCCATTTATCTTAACGAAACTTAGACTGTGTATACACCATATATTTAAACCACATTTCAAAATATACGCTTTCCTTTAAAGAATTCTGGGCACTGTAGTTTGTTATGGGTGGCTGGGTATTATAACTCTGTGATAGGCAAATCAGAGTGGGGAGAGAATGTGCTTTGGATGTTCTTTGAAGATGAAGTGTGTACATAGCCTTACTTCTGAATAGATATGTATCAGATTGCACTATAAGCCACTAAGAGGAATACAGGAGGGCCCTAACAGTATAAAGAAGTTCCCCCACATTTGATTAAATCCCATCTCTGTGGCTGTGGGCCAAGTGAGATGTGATGGCAAAGGAATTATTCATTTAAAGTGTCTTTCTCTCTCTCTTTTCATAATTCAAATGGCAACTTTCCTTTCCTCCCAAGCTGCTTTCAATGGACATGATTTTTAAAAGCTGGTATAGCTCAGTTGGTAGAGCATGAGACTCTTAATCTCAAGGTCATGGGTTCAAGCCCCACGTTGGGGGGAGATTCTTGCTGTGCAGGGGGTTTGACTAGATCCAGCTGTTTTCGGACTACAATTCCCATCATCTTTGACCACTGGTCTTGCTAGCTAGGGATGAAGGGAGTTGTAGTCCAAAACCAGCTGGAGACCCAAGGTTCGGAAACACTGGACTAGATGAAGAGACCCTCATGGTCCCTTCCCACTCTACAGTTCTATGACTCTAATACTGGATAAAGGTAAAGGTAAAGGGACCCCTGGCCATTAGGTCCAGTCGTGACCAACTCTGGGGTTGCGGCACTCATCTCGTATTATTGGCCGAGGGAGCCGGCGTGCAGCTTCCAGGTCATGTGGCCAGCATGACTAAGCTGCTTCTGGCGAACCAGAGCAGCACACGGAAATGCCGTTTACCTTCCCGCTGCAGCGGTACCTATTTATCTACTTGCACTTTGACGTGCTTTCAAACTGCTAGGTTGGCAGGAGCAGGAACCAAGCAACGGGAGCTCACCCCGTCGCGGGGATTCGAACCGCCGACCTTCTGATCGGCAAGCCCTAGGCTCTGTGGTTTAACCCACAGCACCACCCGCATCCCTTCTAATACTGGATACAACCTATTAAATGAAATAATGCATCTAACCTCACATTTTGTTTGGCCTTATGATCAGAATCGAAAACATTGTGCTAGTCTAGAGAAAAGCTTTCACGTTTTTCCTTGATCCCTTGCCATGCCCCCTCAGTTTCAAAAGCCATGAAGTGTGTGACTGTGAGTCCTGGAAGACCTGTTCTCTGCCTTGCAGGCCTTTCCCACCTGGCCTGGAAGGATGAGGCCTTGACTGACTCCAGCTACAAAAGCTGAGGCTGCTGAACAGACCCTTAGTCTGAGGTGTTTGTGGTGTTTTGTTGAGGGGGAGTTTGTTACTAGTGTATTTTTTGTATCTTTATTTTAGATGTGGACATTGTTCAGTTTGGTGGTACATTTTTAATGTTTGGTTTAATGTTTATGACTACTTTTCTTATGACGTAGTTATGTATTCTTTTCATGTTGTAAGCAGCCTTGAGAATGGTTTGAACTGTGGAAAGGTGGCATACAAATAAAATTGTGTGTGTGTGTGTGTGTGTGTGTGAGAGAGAGAGAGAGAGAGAAGAGAGAGAGAGAGAGAGAGAGAGAGAGAGAGAGAGAGAGAGAGAGAGAAGCTCTCCAAAATGGCGCACTGGAGCACTCACTGCTGCCCCGCTACCCCACTCGACAGCTGTTGGGTGTGAAGCTGTATCTCCTGTATTTCAAATCAGAGTGACTATTTATTTAGAGGATTTAGAGATATAAAAGTCACGAAGACTGAGGTCTGCATTCAATGTGAAGTTATCAAAGGGACTCGATCATTCCAGATCTTGCCCTTTCAAGTGATTTGTACAAAAGCAACAGGGCAATCTTCCTGTGGGACTGCAGTTTGACTTGGAAGAGAGGAAAATCCTGCATCTCTCTCACTCTCTTGCACAAATGCGCAGGATTTGGCATCTAGCTGTAAGGAAATGGGAGCTGGATCTGAACTAACAAATGCAAAGAGATATTGGACAGGGAAAGAAAACCTTGGAATAAACCGATCAACCCAGCAAAGTAAGGAACACAGGTCCTTTGCATCGTTTAATTTGCCCAGTATTGTACATAGTATTCAAGTATTGTACATAGTACAATACTAAAGTGGGCTCCCTACTTACACACATTTCACTCGTGCATGTGGGGGCCCAGAACGTAACCCCCACATAAGTGTGGAGTTGCCCGAATATCAGTTGTGCATCAATACACCAAATTAGCGGTATCTGAAGAAGTGTGCATGCACACGAAAGCTCATACCAAGAACAAACTTAGTTGGTCTCTAAGGTGCTACTGGAAGGAATTTTTTTTATTTTTTATTTTGTTTCAAATTAGCTGTGGTTCTTCATCTTATGATAGATATCTGATGTGGGATTTATTTGTCCATTACTGGGTGGACAGTTTTTCCTCAAAATGTTGCAGGAAGCAGGTCAGCAATCTAGTATGCAGTTTTTTACCTTCCTCTTTACAAAAGTGGTGGGTCACACAGGTAAAATGCCAGTTTCACAGCACATAATTAATCTGGAGATGAGATCATGAGGAGCTTAGGATAGACGCTGGATAAGGCTACTACGGAAACTTTAACCTGTAAACCTCGTATAAATGTTGTAAATGTTTGCTGCTGTTGAATGAAAAGTCAGGAACTGATGGCAAGAGCTGCCAAAAGTCTTTTGCAAAAGGAGCACACTTTCTGGGAAATTCTTTTTTCTTTCTTTCTGCAAAGGTATGAATATGGTGGGATTTATTTCCCTGCTGAATTGTCTATGGGTCTTCCTACCCCAAAATGTTCTCACTTGCTTCAGGCAGAAATATGCAGGTTATGTGTCTTATGCAGCCTACCCAACAGTTAAGCAAGCACAAACCTGTCAATATGCTGGTAACAAGGAAATAATAGGAAATAACAAGCTCTTTCCCTTCCTCAAGATTGTACTATGCAGGAATATAAATCAGACTATTGTTTCAGGTAACCCAGTATTTTCTACATCAGGGGTCTCTAACATGATGCTTATGAGTATCATTGTGTCTTCAAACATCTCCCTTGGTGCCTTCTAAGATCTTCTTTGCCTCCCTTTGATAATAATATTTATTAGTTTTCAATTACAATCCAATAACAGCCTCATTATAACAATTCCAATTTATAATACAATTACTAATACTAATCATTCAAATACCAAATTACATAATTTAGATAAGGTGGCCCCACCATGTGCTAGAATTGATGGTTTGATGATTCTCTGAGTTATTTCTGCATTCCAAAATCTTATTTATTTCAATTACATTCCGGTCATAATAATAATCCCTTATACAACAACTGCAATATTACTAACTTCTATTCGTGTTGACACATTAAATAATTTATAAATCTACAAGTGAGGCACTCCATCTATATCCTTGTTCTTCCTGTGTGTGGCAATTATTCTGTCCGTGGTGTTTCTTCCTGTCCTTGTAAAATGTTATGCTATCTTTTCCTGGTTCTTGCTGTTATCCATCATGCCTTGGGCGGAGCTGATATCCCATTGCTGTTGCAGAAATTTCTCCCTTACTCTCTCCCGTGCTTCGTTGTTTTGCAACTTTAACAACAGCTGCAAACGTCACTCTGCCTCCCTTTGTGTGAATGTGTGTGGGGTGGTTATTATTTTATCTTTGGCAGACAAGCTATTTATTTTTATTCTCAGAATGTACCCCACTTGGGCCCAGATGAATCCTTAGGAAAGGAAAGAAGAGGGCAAGGCAGTTATGCTTTACTTCCCAGCATCAGGAGGAAGAGGAAACTTCTTGGTAACTATCCGAAGGCTAGAGATGTAGTGGAGGGGGGCTGTTACTGGTGCGTCTTACTCTTGAGTAGGACCCTGGCAGAGACACATACCCGACAGGCATCACAAACATCACAGCGACTGATACCTTTAAGCATCAGCACACTTAGGGATCTGCAGAGTCTTCTCAGCATGCGTAACAGACCTCAGCAATTCAGCATTGTGGCTAATCTACTTTATTTACATATAAAGACATATGGAGCACTGCAACATGGCTCCCTCTCTCTCTAGCAACAGACAGCAAAGAGAAAGAACAAAGGACAATAGTCCCACTTCACGGAACACAGTAACACAAACATCCTGTATCTGTCACAAGAATCCCATGACTGCAGACACGGGGAATGAATCTCCAACAGGGGCGTCCAAGGTGGAAGCATTTTAGTGACTGCAGTAAAATGAGGGGCTCTGGAATCGCCTGCTTCGTTTGGGTGTGCAGTTTGTATATGTGCTGGTGTGTGTGCTACCTGGCTGTATTTGTGTGGGGTTTGTGGGTTTTCCCTGTAGGGGTTGTCAGGGGTGCACAGGATTACTGAGTAGCACTAGTGTTCCTTGTGGGAAATTGATAGTGCCCCCTAATTCTCCAGTTCAGATTTGAAGCCGTATTTAAAGTGAATTATGAACACCAATATGAATCTTCTTACAGTTACTTAGCATTGGCTGGAGCAGCAGGTCAGGTAAGGAAATGAGAAACACTGCAGTTGTGGAAATATTAATTCCAGGACTGTGGCCAGGAAAAGGAGAGGAAGAGCAGAGATTTGTTCTCTTGTTCAAAACACTAAAATCCTAACAAACCCTGGGCTCCCAAGCCTGGCAAATGTATTGACTGATACACCTTTTCTCTAAGAAGATCGAGATAGCATGTATGGTTCTCTGCCCTTCATTTTATTATCACAATGACCTTGTAAAGTAGGCTAGGTCAAATCACCGAGTGAGCTTTGTGGCTGATGGGGGGTTTGAACCTAGGTCTATCACTGTACACACTCTGCCCCACTGACTAAGTCAGTATTGTTGTTGTTATCCTGCCGTCGCCCTAAGGTACAAATATTAAAACACACTTGCTTAGGGTTGTTTTTGGTTTTCTGCAAGCCTTTGATGAAGAGCATTTAACTCACAAAACAAATCATTTTGGTAATTTCTCAGTGTCTTTTCATCACAAACAATAGGAATGATAAGTGGTTTGCAAGTTATGCCTATTGGCTTCATGATATCAAAGGGTTGTGTTGCGTTAGAGCAGTGATGGCTAACCTTGACACTCCAGATGTTTTGGAACTACAACTCCCATCATCCCTAGCTAACAGGACCAGTGGTCAGGGATGATGTGAGTTGTAGTCCCAAAACATCTGGAGTGTCAAGGTTAGCCATCACTGCGTTAGAGCAACATTTGGATGTGGTAAGACCATGCATGCATGGTTGCTGGTTTGGGGACTTACTAGCATTTCTTTCTGCAAACAACTACAGTGGTACCTCGGGTTACAGATGCTTCAGGTTAGAGATGCTTCAGGTTACAAACTCCGCTAACCCAGAAATAGTACCTCGGGTTAAGAACTTTACTTCAGGATGAGAACAGAAATCGCGTGGTGGCGGCAGCGCGGCGGCAGCGGGAGGCCCCATTAGCTAAAGTGGTACCTCAGGTTAAGAACAGTTTCAGGTTAAGAACGGACCTCCAGAATGAATTAAGTTCTTAACCAGAGGTACCACTGTACTGTTGAAGCTACAATGAAGAAGAGCAAGAATGAATGGAGCAAAGCATTCGACCATTGGTTAATAATACATCACCAGGAAATTCAGTCTATTATGGCAAATTATTAGTGGACTTCAGCAATTTATAGTTTGTTTTCACTGTTACTTTTCTAGTTTAAACTCTCCCAATATTTCTAAATTAAGAAAGCAAGACACTTTTTACTTCTACTTTTTATCTGTAAATCCTGGCAACCCAGGAGCAACATGAAACGCATAAGGATAGGGAAACTGTTTTTCAACCCCACTTCTCTCTTTTCTTTTGTGTCTTCCTGCTTATCCTTTTTTTGGATGTGTGTGTGTGTGTGTGTGTTACCCTTTTTAATGCTAATGCATGAATACTGGAGAAGCTCCCTGTTATAGATGTGATGTCACTGCTGTGTAAATGCTATTATTCTTTGTCATGATTTTAGACCCCAGGGATAAGAAGAGGAAAGGGAAAAAAGCCAAGCTGACCTCTAAATATGTCCTTCTCCTAGTGAAGAATATGGCAGGCTGGGGGACTAAAAAGAGCTGAATTTTATCTCAACTGGGAAACAATTTGCAAATATATATGAATCGCTAGGTTTTGTTGTGTGCTGGCTCAAGGGGGTATCAAGGGAGCAGACTCTGCATGAGAAAGTGGCTGTCACGAGGTCGTCAAGAGGAGGCGTAGGTCCAGAAATAATGTCCCAAAGCTTTGCTGAGAAAGAGCTGTTTGAACTGGCAAGCTACAGAAGGGAGTGAAGCTTTATCACACGAGAGACTAATCAGTATAAGTAGTGACAAGTCAGCCAGCTATGACTCAGCATTTCTTTTCGACAGAGTCGCTGGTTGGTGAGGGTTGGAGTTTTACGGTTGATGTTTCTGCCCTTAGTCACACAACCTGCTTGGAAGATCCATCAACAAGGTAAATTGCCTGGTAAAGGAAATTGCCTGGTAACGTGAAAAAGTGTGGTTTGAACACAGCGGTCCCTGCAGGTAATATACACAGAGATAAAAAAAAGTAAAAAGTGAGGAAAGAGGAAAAGCACCTCTCCTAAATAAACAAACAAATAAATAAATAAATAATACTGCTGAATGGGAGATGGTGGCTTCTCAGATGGTGCACCCAATAGAGAAACTGTCCAAGATCCCTCAGCCATGGAGATTACCCTTATGGGCCATCATTTGTGATCTGATCGTCTGGGGGCGGGGAATCCCCTTGAATTTGTTTTAATCATCATTATTTTTTATGAGATCACGGCTGGGATAGAAGCCTTTGGCAGCTGGGGATTCCCATTCAAGCCAATTTGACCCATACCATAGGTATGGCTTACCTATTTCTAGATATGAGATGAGAATTACGTTACTTAAACCCACCAAAACCCAACTGTCAGATGGAGGCAAAACTAATGCTATTAAACAAGTAAGCCATTATGAAAAGAACACAGCACAGTAGGGGACTTTGATGCCTCTTCCCTGCGCAATATGCTGATTTTTGTGACAAAAAACTCCCACAAAACACTCAATAAGAAGCTTTTCAGAACCACACTATGGCTAGCAATTAGACTCTTATTCAAAGCTTTCCATGTTGTTTTCTCTTTCCACGTTCTCGTTATGACTCCAGTGATGTTTATTGACATTATGGTGTTTTTAATTAATAGAATAGCTTTCTCCCAATGAAATGTTTTCAGTAACAGAAATGAGCTAAATGGATGCAGCAGCCCACATGAGAGGCAGAGCAAGCCTGGGGATGGATTTCTATTTCCTTTTTTTAGGTGATCTCTCTTTCTGTTTATCATTGCAGTGACTGGAGATATTGTGGGTGGCTAAAAATGCATTTGCAAGCATTGAATCTTTTGTTCTGTGTGCAATCAACTAATTTCCAGAGCCACCGTGTTCGCTCATCCTAAATGTGTTGTCAAATGGGATAAGAGAATGCACTGATATGTGGCTATTTATGGCCTTCTTTTCAATTACTCACAGAATCTCATTTCATTCTCTTCAGAGTCACATTCCCTGTTCCCTGTACACATCCATAGATGGGAGTAAATAGCTTCCACGGTGGCATTCATGGTTTTGAAGAGCCACCATCTGTTGCTTCATCTCTTGGGGTTGGCAGCTCTGTAGAATGCAAGCAAGCTTGGCAGGATTCCTTGCATAGGCTATAGATCCAGATGTAGCACACAGGGAAGGGTGAATTATTGAGATCACTGTTGCAAAAGTGGCCAGAATGTCTCACTATACTCATGAAAAGAAGTAAGTAAACATGTGCAGGCAAAAGAATAGACACTTTAATTCAGTATAATATGATAGCCTAGGCTGGATCATCACCACGGCTTACTGATCTTTAAATTACTAGTATTTATCACAGTGGGTTAAGGGACCCAGGTGGCGCTGTGGGTTAAACCACAGAGCCTAGGGCTTGCTGATCAGAAAGTCAGCGGTTTGAATCCCTGCGATGGGGTGAGCTCCCGTTGCTTGGTCCCTGCTCCTGCCAACCTAGCAGTTCAAAAGCACGTCAAAGTGCAAGTAGATAAATAGGTACCACTCCAGCGGGAAGGTAAACGGCGTTTCAGTGCGCTGCTCTGGTTCACCAGAAGTGGCTTTGTCATGCTGGCCACATGACCCGGAAGCTGTACGCCGGCTCCCTCAGCCAGTAAAGCGAGATGAGCGCCGCAAACCCAGAGTCGGACACGACTGGACCTAATGGTCAGGGGTCCCTTTACCTTTTATCACAGTGGGTTGGATCCAGAATGGGGCTGGTCTCTTCCAAGAGCTCCTTATATTTGTGGAAGGAACTTTGAAATCCAAGAAGCTCCAAGCGGAACCATACCCTACTGCATTGTGGGCAGTACGAGCAAGCAAATGATCAACTGATCAAACCCTTACTAGCAAATTTGCCTGGAAAATATGAAGCCTCCCATATCAAATACCTTCTGGAGGATAGATCAAATGATATTACACTGACCGTGGCAAAGTTTCTTTCGGAGGTTGCAAGAAAAAAAAAATACCTTCATGCTCTAGACATAACAAAATGACCACCTCGGTCTCTTTCGCCTGTTGTTTGGTCGTCTTGACTGTATTTTGTTTTGAAACTGTTTTGTGGGTCTATGGACTGCAATATATATATATATATATATATATATATATATATATATATATATACACACACACACACACACACACACACACTGTTAGGATTTGAAAGTGGAGTGTTGAATAGTTCATAAAACACTGTCATTCCTTGTGGTTTGTTCTCTGCATTGCTTGGCTCTGAAATGGAGTGGAGACTGGGTTGGCTTGACGTTGACTAGGGAGATGTCATAGCAGTTGCCACTCGCACTTCTTCCCCACTCTTGTATCAATAACAGTCTGTAGAAATGATGCTTTAGTTGCTGTGAATGTGTGAGCCTTTACCCTTAAAATTGTGTGATGTGCGTGTGTGTTTAGTCTAAGAGGAAATCATAGGAAATATATAACTGATCACATTCCCTTCATTTTATGGAAAGACTGAAAACCAAATGAGGTTGGGGTATCATAATCTGAAGGGCGGGGGAGTTCAATTCTTCATTGAAATAAATAAAATTATTTGATGTGCGTTCAGCATAATAGGACAGTGAGTATAACCTACTCAAAGCCTCCAGATGTGAATTTAGTTCAAGGAAGACCCAATCCCATCAAAGTGGAATCAGTAGGATAGATAGAACAGAGTAAGGCAGATGGCAGATTTTTCTACATGAAACAGGGTGAGTGCAATTTTTCAAAACAATGTTTTGCAGCACATCTGGCAGGCAAACAAGAACTGGGACCTATAGGAATAGTAAGAAAGATATTCCATGATTGATATTAGTGGAAAATAAAATAAAGGGCCTCACATGATGCTAAGTGGGAAACTTTACATATGAAGCTGAATATTCATTTAAACAAAATAAAAGTATCATTATACCCTTGGCTTTGTTTAACCTGAAGTGTTCTCACATATGCATTTATGAAACAATATACATGAAAAGCTGTAGGTGCAGAAATCAACAAGCTAAGAACAAGCTCATGTGAAATTCTTTGGTGCCTTACATCAAATTAAATGCTTGCTTGTCAAGGTTTATTTTTAATATGTACAAAAATCAATGTTTCTTCCTTACAAAGTCTAAGTAATTTGAAATTTATTTTGCCCTGGATATTGAACATCTAGGTCCCCATCTAACACTAGTTAAAGGCAACTAGCTGCACATAAGAACTACAGTTCAACAGACGTGGATATTCAGATGTCTATTTCACAAAATACACATCCTGCTATTTCTATGGGGTGTGGATGAGCAATGGGCCCCTTTATGTGTGTGAAAGCTTGCTTCTGTTCAGATATCTAGGGTGGCCAGTTGTGCATTGGGGGGGGGGAACTAAACAAAAAGGATTTGTATCATCAGATAGGGGAACTAGTTCGTGCAAAATTTGCATAATAATAATAATAATAATAATAATAATAATAATAATAATAATAATAATAATTTATTTATACCCCGCCCATCTGGCTGGGTTTCCCCAGCCACTCTGGGTGGCTTTCAACAAAGCATTAAAATACAATAATCTATAAAACATTAAAAGCCTCCCTAAACAGGGCTGCCTTCAGATGTCTCCTAAAGGTCTGGTAATTGTTGTTCTCTTTGACCTCTGAAGGGAGGGCGTTCCACAGGGCGGGTGCCACTACCGAGAAGGCCCTCTGCCTGGTTCCCTGTAACTTGGCTTCACGCAGCGAGGGAACCGCCAGAAGGCCCTCGGCACTGGACCTCAGTGTCCGGGCTGACCAATGGGGGTGGAGACGCTCCTTCAGGTATACTGGACCGAAGCCATTTAGGGCTTTAAAGGTCAGCACCAACACTTTGAATTGTGCTTGGAAACGTACTGGGAGCCAGTGTAGGTCTTTCAAGATCGGTGTTATGTGGTCTCGGCGGCCGCTCCCAGTCACCAGTCTAGCTGCCGCATTCTGGATTAGTTGTAGTTTCCTGGTCACCTTCAAAGGTAGCCCCACGTAGAGCGCATTGCAGTAGTCCAAGCGGGAGATAACTAGAGCATGCACCACTCTGGCGAGACAGTCCGCAGGCAGGTAGGGTCTCAGCCTGCGTACCAGATGGAGCTGGTAGACAGCTGTCCTGGATACAGAATTAACCTGCGCCTCCATGGACAGCTGTGAGTCCAAAATGACTGCCAGGCTGCGCACCTGGTCCTTCAGGGACACAGTTACCCCATTCAGGACCAGGGAGTCCTCCACACCTGCCCGCCTCCTGTCCCCCAAAAACAGCACTTCTGTCTTGTCAGGATTCAACCTCAATCTGTTAGCCGCCATCCATCCTCCAACCGCCTCCAGACACTCACACAGGACCTTCACCGCCTTCACTGGCATATGATGATATAGACATTAATTTGCAAATAAAGTACTATAATAGAAGTATGATACATCTCACCACATTGAGGAATACAGCCTGTTGACTTGTGCACTGCTAACCAGGAGCTGCTAAGTGTTCAAGGTTCCTGTTCTCCCTTTTAGTGGTCCTGTATCTTAAACCAGACACTGATTGTTCTGAAATAGTGGATACTTTCAAATGAAGGGCTGTCTTCTGCAGCCCTTATAAATAGAGAACTGTCTTCTGTCAACCCTATAGCTATCCCTTGCTCATTAATATATACCATCAGGGTTAGCTGAATAACTACCAAGAAGGTACTTTGAATAAGTTCCCATTATATAATCAGCTGACCATGGTTAAGTTGGGAGTAGAATAGGGCATGCAACTGTATAGCTTCTTTCTTGGCACCTGAAGGCCATAAAAACCTTTTAATATTAATGTCCATGCAAATCAAATCAATGGGGTCATGAATGGTATTTTTTATGGGTTTATAGCTAAGGAATACATGCTCATGAATATTTTTATACCCTCTCCAGCAAACACGACTCAGTGTTTGTCTCCCAAGGTCAAGCCCACAGATCTGTAGACATTCCATTTCCCTTTCTTTGACATGTGAACTAAGGAGACTTTTCTGCAGAAGTCTAATAATTAAAGGTAAATGAATTAACTAACTATATCCCGGCTGCCGTTCTCATAGAGCTATCCCAGAGGGAGCAAAGATTAACCTTGCCCTGCTAATGCCTGCTAACACATTTCCAAAAGAACGTACAAAACTAGAAATTGCCGTTTTCCTGCTTTGATGGCCTTACTTAATAATACGTGGTAATATAGCTTATCAAGATGGAGGCTAGATGTTTATCACCAGCTCAGAGAAATCACACCAATTCGGCCACAAAATTGAATAAACTTTCATCAGCTCTATGGGAGCTTTTAGACAGCTGGATTTTGTGACCCTCGTTCAGCTTCCTGTACATTGGATTCAGAATGAAAATGCCAGGGAATTAGATTTTAATCTATGTAGTAACCATTAAAAATGGAATGGCTGGTTCGCTGCTGTGGGAATGTATAGGAGCATATCATTACCCTTTGACTGTTCCTATTTGTGTTGCTCATAACAAGGGGATGAATCCAACCCCCCAGTAAGTGCAATTAGGTTCTCTTTGATTTCAAACAATCTGACCTTAAATGGCATTCCATTTTTCTCCTCCTGAAAATAATCATAAAGGAAAACATTACAAGAGTGGTGCAGGATGAAATCTTGCACAGCAGCAGGGAACAGTGGCATTAGAGCATGTTACTAACGATTGGTAAAATGAAAAGCATTCCCCATTCCGAGTGGTGGGAATATGGTTGGTAACTGCTTGTAAACAAATAACTAATTTTCTAGCACAGCAGGTTTGTAGTGGTCGCACAACACAGGCACAAATTTATCCAATTTTTGCAGGACATACCTCAAGAATTCATAAACAGTTCATTTTAACCCTGCAGTTTTAACCAACAGCATCTCTGCTTAGCAGGTTTTGCATGTGTATGTCTGTCAGATGATGCTGACAATCTTTCTGGACTGATATAAATGTGGCAAGATCTACTACTATGAGCTATTGGCTGACATATTGCATTGCACATGTGAATGCAGTCACAGAGAAAGTAGGAAACCTGCTCCAATTCAAAAGAAGAACTAGTCCCAAGAGTCAAATTCCTGAAGGAAAGGAAATATGGATGTAAAATTGCTCTAAATTTTAAGGAATATAGGTGCAATGCCGGATCAGATCCAAGGCCCATCCAGTACAACATCCATGTGTACATCAAATTCTGAGTCTTATTATTATTATTATTATTATTATTATTATTATTATTATTATTATTTCATTTCCCTTTTCCATTATAGATCACTATTTTTTCAAGTTTTTCCTATGATAGAATATAATAATAATAATAATAATAATAATAATAATAATAATAATAATACTTTATTACTTATACCCCACCCATCCGACTGGGTTTCCCCAGCCACTCTGGGCGGCTTCCAACAGGAGATTAAAAACACATTAAAACATCAGTCATTAAAAGCTTCCCTAAACAGGGCTGCCTTCAGATGTCTTCTAAACATCAGATAGTTGTTTATTTCTTTGTCATCTGATGGGAGGGTGTTCCACAGGGCGGGCACCACTACCGAGAAGGCCCTCTGCCTGGTTCCCTGTAACCCCACTTCTCGCAGTGAGGGAACTGTCAGAAGGCCCTCAGTGCTGGACCTCAGTGTCCTGGCAGAACGATGGGGGTGGAGATGCTCCTTCAGGTATACTGGGTTATTTGATTATTTGGATGACTTTACATAATTTTATGATTTTATTGTTTAAACTAATGCCAATAAAGGTAAAAAAAGAAAAGAATTTTATTTAGTCCTTCACCAGGTTTTTGTCTGCTGTGGACCATTTGTGGATTGGACAACCTATGCATCAGCTGGGGAGCAGGGAGTACCATTCTGACCAGTTTGGGCATGCCAACCAGCTTCCCACGGAGAACTAGCTGGTGCACCTGAACCCTGTAGAAAGCAGGGTTGAACTCTCCATACATCAACTGCCCAGAATTCAGTCCTGCTCAGCTTGGGTGTGCCAGCTAATTCCCCATGGAGAGCTAGGTGGCACATCTGAACCTTGCGGGGGTGTGTGTGTGAGGATTGAGCTCTGAGCTCTGCTTGGATTTTGCACAGGCTTGCTCTGGACCAGCATGGAGTCTTATTCCTCCTCCTAGTCATCATCCCTCTATACTTGCTCTCCATCTTTGTCTTCCTCAAATACAAAGATGAGAAGTGTTCCTTCATGAGGGGTTCAGTTTGTTGCAACTGTGGTCACAGCCATGCTCAGACCACCTGCCACAACTGAGTCTTCATTTAGTGTTGGACAGCTCCTTGACAGAAGGTGCTATGTGGAGGCAAAAGACAGTACACTACATAATGGAGAATGTGGTACACTCAACAGAACTGTGTAATTTCGAAATATGCAATTAATTACATAAAATCTCCAGGATTTTCTTAAAAGGTAAAAATACTAGCAGCAACTGCATGGACAGATTCTGGTCTTCACCAGCAAAAATGGAGAATTTCATATCTATGTTCAGTTACTGCAGATTTCTCTGACATCCCTACTTGTGATTTCCAGCAACTGCTATTCCGAGACATATTGCCTCTGACACTCTTACATCAAACAATCACTGTTCGTATTCATCAATGAATACATTGAACATCCTCTAGGTTCAATTGCATGTTTAGGGAGCAGGAGTACATGTAGCTTCTGCACATGTTTTACTAAACTTCTGCACATATTTTCCTATTCATTTCAGTTGGAGGAGTTGAGCTGTGTGTGCATGACTCTTCATCCACAGATTGGCTCCCTCAGTCAAATACATGGGGGCTTTTGCACATCAGAATGTTTTCAGGGCACACTGAAATCTTGGTGGAGAAAAAGTGGCAGCATATCCATTTATGCGCTTGAAAAAGCTGTACCCGAAAACCCAGTCCATGCGCAGTCCATGTACATCTCCTGCTTAACTATCTTCAGCTTCCCAAGAAGGAAAGGAAGAATGGGCATACACTGTGAGATAATTATTTTCTGACCTGCCCGTCATCATCATTGTGTTATCTCGATCATCTCCTATCTCTTCTATTTCCCAGCAAGTGATTTGCTGTGAGGTTTTGCCTGAGTTTTGTAGACCCATTCATCAATTGACCCAAGAGCAGGTGTTCCCCTATGTATTCCCATTGTCCAATTCTCCCACCCCTGTGCAGATATTTCTCATGGACAGGAAAGCTAAGATTCATAGCAAATATCATAATAACCTTGAGGAATGCAATTCTTTTAAACCTGTTGGTTCATCAGTACTGGGACCTATTTATTCAATGGACACCTTCAATATAGATAATGCTACATTGGAGCAATGCAAGACTACATCTGTGTGGCTACTGGGACTGGTATCTCCAGAACACATAGGCCCTTAGTGACTAGTTTATTTAAGACTCTTTTGTAATAGGAGAGCGGCATACTCAATTCAATCTTTCCTCTCCGCTTTCCCTATTAGCAGTACCTGCCAATGTATCCTTCGGGACTTTATTATTATTATTTTTCTTTTACAGAGAAGTATATTAGACTGTAGAATTGTTTCCCAAAGGATATGGTAGAAACTGGAACCATTAAAGCTAGACTTGAGAAAGTACTCGTGGATATACTGTGGAGAACTATCAATCCTGCAATGGGAGAGAAATGAACCAGCCACCCTAATATGTCTTTTCTATCTCTCATTTCAGTATGTTGTATGGTATACCCTTAAGCTGATGCATCTAATCCCCAGGGACAATGCAGGGGAAACCAATACGAATGTAAGATGACTTTCAGATTCTAAGCGATAAAACTTAATATTGAGGCCCGTTTTCTGTTTTGGGGGGCACCAATTGGCTCAAGCCTTCTAACACTTGCTTCCATTTCTTGCCCATGTCTTATTTTGTGCTTCAAGTTATGCATTGCTTCTACTTGTAAGGATTAATTGTAGTTGTCAAATCAAACAGTTGCCTTCACAAACAATTAAATAAAGGAGCCCCGTTGCATCAGACCAAAGGCCCATCCACTCAAACATTCTGCTACCCATAATGACCAACCAGATGCCTATGGGAAGCTCGGAAAGCAGGATATGGGGTGGGGGGGAATAGCCTTCTTGCAGTCCCATGGACTGCAAGAAGATCAAACCTATCAATTCTGAAGGAAATCAGCCCTGAGTGCTCACTTGAAGGACAAATCCTCAAGCTGAGGTTCCAATACTTTGGCCACCTCATGAGAAGAGAAGACTCCCTGGAAAAGACCCTGATGTTGGGAAAGATTGAGGGCACAAGGAGAAGGGGATAACAGAGGATGAGATGGTTGGACAGTGTTCTCGAAGCTACCAACATGAGTTTGACCAAACTGCGGGTGGCAGTGGAAGGCAGGAGTGCCTGGCATGCTCTGGTCCATGGGGTCATGAAGAGTCGGGCACGACTAAACGACTAAACAACAACAGCCTTCTTCTGCTCTCAGAGGCAGATTTAGGGAAGTGTGACCAGTTTGGTTGCACCATGCGAATTAGAAGTTCCATGACTTGCCAGACTGAGTTGATAATGTCAATTCTAACTTATTAGGAAAGTGTAGCAAAAACACAGCGTGCGTCATTTTTCATTTCTCCATCGTAGAAAATGAGACAATATATCAGTAATGGATGGAGGCATATGGGGGCTTAGAAGGGGAAACGACTGGCTTGCAGAAGTAGATCCTTAAAATGAAAGGCTGGTACTATTCCAGGTATATTAGAAGACCTAAAAATTCATCAGTATCTGGTTACATATGCGATAGCCCTAGGCACACCATATATTGTTTTATTACACATGAAGCAGAGAAGCAGATCGTATCCTTTGAAAACATGGTTAGAGAGGGGATATAAATATTTTAAATTAATAAATAAAATAGTAAAATGCAGTTTTGCATGATAAGATGAAGGACGTTAAGAAACTAAGCTCTCATATTTGCATACACCAGAGGTAGAGAGAGTGTTCCAGAAATGTACTGAGGACATGCAGAAATTTCTAGTGCTTTGTCAAAGTAAGTCCTCCGATTTCTCAAAAGATTTGTTCCTCTGCAAAAGAGGCTTCTGTTCATCTGCTTCATTTGCAGGCCAATTTGGAATTTCTTTCGGACTTCAGTAGGTGCAGGGTTGAAATTAGAGGTGTATGTATGTCTCCAAACAGATGATTGTGACTACAGGGGATGATTGTGCACATGTGAGTTGAAGAGCACCAATCATGAGTGGCTTGTCACATATTACAGCTCCATAGCTGCATACCCTCCAACATTCCTCAGATGGAAATAGAGACATTTCTCTCTCACACACACCCCAAACTGACTCTCCTCGATCCCTGCTTTTTTGTCCTCCTGCCCACAGAGCATTTGCTATCAGAAAAAGAGCCCGTGCCAGCTGAGAAAACCCCTTAAGCCCAGTTTTATTTTGTTTTATTCTTTGTTGGGTTTACAACAAGAAACACACACCAATATATAAATTTTAGAAAGAGGCAAGATTATATGTGGACGCACAAAGCAATTGTTAAAAAATCAAGACTCCTTGTAACCTGCTTCTCTCCTCCTTTCTTCCTCTGGCATCTGCCTGCCCCTCAGAGCCAAACACACAAAAACGTGACCAGCTGATAAATCAGTCTCCACATAACATAATTATTGAATATAAGAACCAACTAAACATATACAATAGTAACGAAATGTACAGTATAAAGTCACAAAACCAAAAATCCAAACATACAAGTATGCATAAACATGCTATCATAGAGCTGTAAGATCAAAGTTCAAAATGTCCCGTGTACCCACACATGTCTAGTGGAGGTTCCAAAAGTCAAAAGAGTTAATGGAGGACATAAATAATGTAATCTTGCTGGTCCAATGAGGGGGTTGGGTTGTCACGATGATGGTTCCAGGTATTGTAGGGTCTGGCGGTGGAGCTGTGGTCTCGCCAGTCAAAGACGTCTAAGTGGTGTTGCCATGAGGGAACACAGCAAACCAAAAGAAGGACAAGGTTACCCAGGATTATAATCCTTGTTTTGCCATATTGGCTTCCTCAGCACAAAATATGCAATCCGCGACAAAGTGCCAACACAGGGCATCCATAGTTTAGAAAGTTAGAGCAAGTGCCAACTCAGGGCCTCCAGAGTTTGAAAAATCAGAGCCAGCACATCACATGGGGCTGGGCCTCAGCAGCCACAGTCTCCTCTTCCTCACCCTTTCTCCAGAAGCTGCTACAAGCTTCCTGAGAGAGCAGGCCAGCAGCGGTGGCAACGGGGTGCTCCTTTGAAGCTACCACAGCTGCAGCTGCTGTTGCTTGGGACAAGTGCTGGCTCATCCTCCCCGAGCTCAGAAGCCGTGGCATTAGTGGTGGAAATAGGAATATTCCAGGATCAAATCAGAAGCTGGGGAGGTGCTTTTCATAATTCCAAGCCTGTCCCTGGAAAATAGGGACCAGGGCCAAATATTCAATCTTTGAATATTTTCCAAGCACAATTCAAAGTGTTGGCGCTGACCTTTAAAGCCCTAAGCGGCCTTGGTCCTGTATACCTGAAGGAGCGTCTCTACCCTCATCGTTCTGCCCAGACATTGAGGTCCTGTGCCGAGGGCCTTCTGGTGGTTCCCTCACTGCAAGAAGGAAAGTTACAGGGAACCAGACAGAGGGCCTTCTCGGTAGTGGCACCCGCCCTGTGGAACGCCCTCCCACCAGATGTCAAAGAGAAAAACAACTACCAGACTTTTAGAAGACATCTGAAGGCAGCCCTGTTTAGGGAGGCTTTTAATGTTTAATAGAGTACTGCATTTTAATGTTCTGTTGGACGCCGCCCAGAGTGGCTGGGGAGACCCAACCAGATGGGCAGGGTATAAATAATAAATTATTATTATTATTATTATTATTATTATTATTATTATTATTCACAGATGGAGAGAGAGGTTTGGGATAGTCAGCTCCCCCACGCCTTAAATTTGCTCCCTCAAGGAAAAATATTGCTCTTTTCTTCCATTTTTAGTAAGATCCAGTGCAGGGTGCTGCTACTGTATTGATTGACCCATGTTCTCCTCCATTGTACATTTTACCGAGATATGAGGACGGAGCTAATTGAACCTTTGCTAAAAAACTTACCTGGTCGCTCCATTAAAATTCTGACTAGATATCTGCTCGAAGATACCGATCCGGAGCGAACCAAGACTGTAGCCAAATTCTGCTATCACGCGGCAAGACTCAGACCCGCCGTGATCGCAAATAACTGTGATAATGTTGCACATCAAGTTACAGTTGATAATATCTGAATGAAATTATCTCTCACAAAATTTTAGCCAAATTTTAAGCCAATGTGTTCCTTGAAATAATGCTGCTAAAAGATGTTATTTAATATTTATTTAGTATATGTAATATTGTTATATTTTTTGTTTTTGATTCATCCTCTTATCTGCTGGTCTACGACCGTAATAAAGGTTTTACTTACTTACTGTTGACTCTTTTATTTGTTTAAACGTGTTGTGTTTATATTGACGATTTCATGTTTGTACATGGTTAGCTGTCTTAGGAGTCATTGTGCCTGAAGGATGGATTATAAGTGTTTTAATTCATATAGAACAAGGAGTCCTTCCATATTATTTTTTCTTCATTACGGAATATATCTCTGCCCTTTGGGAAAATATGCATCTTTTGGAATTTAGACTTTCACTGCATGCATTTATTTCATCATACATTAATCCGTAAATAATTCCCATCTCAAATACGTTTGCTTGGCTTGTTCTTGTTGTTCGTGGCAATTTTGATAATGGAAAATCATTATTCACAGTAAAAATGTTTGTTCTTCATTCTCTCTCTTCAATTACAGCCTAGAATTCAATCAAACAGTCCTTTTGGGAAAGCAAACAAAAACAAATAATTAAAGAGGGGTTAGGGGAAAGAGGAGGGAGAGGGAGAGGGAGAAATTGCAGTTTACACAAGTGTATTGAAATTAAAGGGCTATTTTGCACATTTTGAGCTTTGCATATTTGGCCAATACAGACTAATAATAAGGGAAATAGACCAGCAGTGACATAAACTCTAAATATGACACCTCCTCCATTCCACAGAGGTACTAGTTAGAAAAGACCAGGGGAATCCCAATTATAGAATCATAGTCATAGAGTTATAGAATTTGGACCCTATAGTTCAAATCATAGAATCATAGACTTGTAGAATTGGAAGATACCATGAGGGCTATCTAAGCCAACTCCCTGCAACTCAGGAATCTTTTGTCCAATGTGGGGCTTGAACCAGTGAAGCTGAGATTAAGAGTCTCATACTCTACTGACCGAGCTATCCCATATGTACTTAATTTTATTCAGAGAACCCACATCCCTCTATGTCTATGCAGTAGTATAATATACTGTTTGGGGGCAAGTTATCCTCAAATCCAAGACCAGAGATGGGAAACAGAAAGAGGAACAAGTGGTTGGGGTCTGAAGACATGTATGGTGTGATGGAAGGAGAGTTGAGGAAAAGAAGCAGAGGTATCAGAAGCAGCCAGGGGTGCCAACTTGAATAAAATATTGGGGGGGGTCCAGGTAAGCCCCACCCTGCGTAATTGATCGCATGACATGGTGCACGCACCCCATTTGAATGACAATGCCCATCAACTGGGGGGCGGCCCCCACTGAGAGCCAGTGTGGTGTAGTGGTTAAGAACGGTAGACTCATAATCTGGAGAACCAGGTTCGCTTCTCTGCTCCTCCACATGCAGCTGCTGGGTGACCTTGGGCTAGTCACACTCCTTTGAAGTCTCTCAGCCCCACTCACCTCACAGAGTGTTTGTTGTGGGGGAGGAAGGGAAAGGAGAATGTTAGCCGCTTGGAGACTCCTACAGGTAGTGATAAAGCGGGATATCAAATCCAAACTCTTCTTCTTTGTCTTCTTCTTCAAATATTTTATGAAAGAGCCAAACCCCTTTGGCCCCTAGGTGTTGGCTCCTATGGAAGCAGCAACGGGTGTGTTTGTCTGTTACTCAACCTCCTATCGGCCAGTTGTATCTGTGCCATCTACAGCCTAGAATCCCCCATAACCAATGAAGCACTCCTCAACTATCCATCTAGTTCTTTCCCAAGTTCTGAAGATGAATGACAGCTCAGACATAGGTACAAAAATCCACCAACTGGTAATTTTGGTAAAAGTTCATGGGAACTGTGTGGATGTCCTAAAAAGCTTTGATCAAGCATGAGATACATCACTGCAGAAGTTATTTAAGGCCTCTCCAGAAAAAGGCTTTGTTATGGGAGTATTCTGCAACATGATATTGACCCGACAATGGTGGATTTTCTCTGCTTCATTGGATGTTCTGTGATGCTTCCCAAATGCTGCTATGTTATTGCTGTCCATAGTGCTACAAAAAGCAGGACAAAAATAGACCAGAACATTTGTGGTATAAAAAGCTATGGGATTTCAGCAGGCAGTTATGGGATATTCACTAATTAGAAAGGAAGGAACATGACCACCCTGAAACTTTTGCAGGTGCAAATACTATTCCTATAGAAAAAGTGAAGAAATTGGCATAAAATGCATTCTTTTAAAAGTGCAGTTGCTGATACTTTTGTCCGAAAGAAAGGTATGGCATCCGTAGGGAAGTTTATTTTGAACTCATCATCATTATCGTGAATCTAAAAAGAAGATAAACACATAGAAGTACCGGTAGCTTCTACTAAATGTAACTTCTGCATTGCGATACTTATGTATTCAGATACAGTGGTACCTTGGTTCTCAAATTTAATCCATTCCGGAAGTTGTTCCAAAACCAAAGCATTCCAAATCCAAGGCATGCTTTCCTATAGAAAGTAATGCAAAATGAATTTATCAATTTCAGACTTTTAAAAACAACCCCCAAAACAACAATTTAACATGAATTTTACTGTCCATTGATCCATAAAATGAAAGCAATAATCAATGTACTTTACTCTAAAATAAATAGTATTGTAGATAAATAGTATTGTAGATGATAAAAATTGCAATTATTATTATTTTCTTACCTGCACTGATGATAGTCCTTGTTTGGATGGGGGGCTTTTATCCATTTCTACAGTCACACAATCAATCAATCTGTAGCTGAACTGGGTTCCGCACAGTCACAAAAACAAATTAACTGAGAAAGCCTCAAAAACAAAAACGCAAAATAAATAGCAAAAATCAAAGCGCCAAACTTAATCCTTTCCTGAAGTCCGTTTGACTTCCGAAATGTTAGAAAACCAAGGCACAGTTTCTGATTGGTGCAGGTGCCCTGGAAACAATAGCCGAAAGCCGCATCGGATGTTCGGCTTCTGAAAAAAGTTCAAAAACTGGGACACTTACTTCTGGGTTTTTGGCGTTTGAGAACCAAGGCATTTGAGAACGAAGGTACCACTGTATAAGACAACTGATTCTCATATGCACTACATATTGTGGATGAAGTGTACATATCTTATGTCTTTCACAATATCAATGAGTGCTTTCTGGATGCACTCACATTGGCGTACTCTTCTGGATTTTTACTGAGACTCAGATGTCTAACCACCGTACTACAGAGAATTCTGCAGGATCGTGGTCTGTAAAACTAGCAAGCAGGCAGACACATGAGGACACCAGTATCTATAGCATTGGCTGGCACTGATCAGCCTACTAAAGTCAAGAATAATCTTGGTTCACCTCACCCAAAAAAGGGGGGAAGGGGGGGAAGTACATCATGATACAATTCAGGAAGCTGTCTGTTCAAGGCAAACATCATTTTTAGAAAAGAGATAGCTGTGTTTTCAGCTGGGCACAGAAGCAGCATACAAAATTCAGCTTGTAGAATTTGTGATAGCAAGGTCAGGAAGGTCAGAGGCCCTGACAGACAAATTTGCTACAACTGGAGTTGCACCACAAAAAATATTCTTTTCCTTTCCTTTCCTCCCAGCCTGCTCTTATTTTAATACTGAGCACGGAGAAACCCAGCTGCTGAATCCATGCAGACACCCCTGAAGTTGTATGTAAAAAGTTTAGAACCTTCTAAAGCAGGGATAGGGACCCAGGTGGCGCTGTGGGTTAAACCACAGAGCCTAGGGCTTGCTGATCAGAAGGTCAGCGGTTCGAATCCCTGCGACGGAGTGAGCTCCCTTTGCTCGGTCCCAGCTCCTGCCCACCTAGCAGTTTGAAAGCACATCAAAGTGCAAGTAGATAAATAGGAACCACTCCGGCGGGAAGGTAAACGGCATTTCCGTGCGCTGCTCTGGTTCACCAGAAGCAGCTTTGTCATGCTGGCCACATGACCCGGAAGCTGTACGCCGGCTCTCGGCCAATAAAGCGAGATGAGCGCCGCAACCCCAGAGTTGGACACGACTGGACCTAATGGTCAGGGGTCCCTTTACCTTTTTAAAGCAGGGATAGGAACTGCCAGTTTCTTTATTCCAGGGGACCATAAGATTCCCCAGGCACAATATGGGAGCCTGAAACGTAGTCTGCTGCAGTAGTTCACCTCCAGACCTATTGTTATGCTTCAGTATAAATGCAGTGTCATCTAACAGTTGGGGCTCGAGCACTATGGGGCAGATGTGATCAGGCAGATCCTGAATATGACATATAAAATCCAAAGAAAAAAAATGTGATATTAAATGACACACTATCGTCATTCCTTGCAATCTGTATGCCATGTTTCTCTTTTCCTTTGAAGTGAAATTGTGGACAGACATATTATTACATGTTGTCTAAAAGCTGGTAAAGAGATTATGGGCCAGATAAAATGATTTTGACAGCCAGATTTGGCCATGGACCATCAGTTGCTAACTTGCTATTTTTCTAAATGCTATGAATGATGACATCGCATTTTGTGCAGCATAAACATCAGCTTGCTTGACATCTGGTGGAAAGTTTTTGCAGGCACTGGCAGAGCAATCTGAAGCCCAGCCGGACAGCAGTGGAATGGGATCGAGCAGCAGAGCCTCTCGCCGCTATAGACACATTGCTCATGCTTGCCGGGGCAGAAGGGAGGGATAGGGCCAAAATCTGCTCCAGGGCATGCCAGCACAGAGCTCCCACAGTGACTGGACCCAAATCAGCCCTGATAACATCAAGAGATGCTCTGAACAACGACAAGCAACACGTCGGCTAATAATATACTGGCAATATTTTTATAAGACTACACTGTTTCAAAATTCATGAACAGAAGACATATAATATGTTCATGGAGTCACAAACTAATAAGAATCAAATAAATGTTCCATGGACAGGAATGGTAGGAGTGGTAAGTCGCTGTCAAGGATCACTGAAATGGAGGCATAATGCCTTTCCACCGTCAATATCCTCTCCAAAATATAGTCAGAAGTGAGTTGCAGCGCGGTGGTGCTATAGGCACACCACTACAAATGTGAGATGATGGGCGCTCCAAACGTCGCAATAAGGTGCTCCGAGCACAGCAGCAAACAGTACAGTTCTTCCAGGGTAATGAACTGTTTCAATGATAAATCTTCATCAGCAAATTAATAGTCCCCAAAGGTACATCAAATAGAAGAAGAAGGAGAGTTTGGATTTGATATCCCGCTTTATCACTACCCTAAGGAGTCTCAAAGCGGCTAACAATCTCCTTTTCCTTCCTCCCCCACAACAAACTTTTCCTTCCTCCCCCACTCTGTGAGGTGAGTGGGACTGAGAGACTTCAAAGAAGTGTGACTATCCCAAGGTCACCCAGCAGCTGCATGTGGAGGAGCGGAGACACGAACCCGGTTCACCAGATTATGAGTCTACCACTCTTAACCACTACACCACACTAGCCATGGATCAGCTATCACTGAAAAGTGCCGTGTTCTGTTTTGCAACATCAAGAGATGGTCTGGTGATAATGGAATAAATGATGCAGAGAGGGAGATACAGCCCAGGATAGGAAAAGAGGTGGTAAAGGAACAGCTAGCTACATTAAATGAATTCACATCTCCTGAAGAAATGAGATTCTGACTAAACATTAGAAAGAACTTTATGAAATACCTCAAGGACTGCCTCTTTCCATATGAACCTACCCGGACCCTGAGATCATCTTCTGAGGCCCTTCTTCGTGTGCCTCCTCCTCGAGATGTCCAGAGGGTGGCAACATGAGAGCAGGGCCTTCTCTGCAGTGGCTCCCCGTCTATGGAATGCTCTCCCCCAGGGAAGTTTGCCTGGTGCCTTCATTATACACCTTTAGGTGTCAGGCAAAAACATTCCTTTTTAAACCAGGCCTTTAGTTGATCTGATTGACATCCTATGCCCTTTTAAAATGTGGCTCTTTTTGGGGGGGTGTTATTGGAGATATATATAGTGGGTTTCATGTTGAAGGATCTTGAGACCTCCAGGTATAGGGCAGTATATAAGTTCAATAAAACATCATCATCATCATCATCATCAATGATGGTAGGAGCTGTTTGAAAGGGCAATGGACTACCTATGAAGGGTGGGGACTCTCCTTCTCTGGAGGATTTTAAATAGGTTGGATGACCATCTGTTTGGGATTCTTTAGCTGTGATTCTTGCATTGCAGGGGGCTGGACAAAATTACCCTTGTGTTACCTTCCAGCTCTACAGTTCTATGATCCTAAGACTTCAGTGTCCTGCAGGCAGCATTTAGAGAGCCTCACTCTTTCCCTAGACCATGGACCTAGAATAGAGGGCTCTAAAATAACATAGAGATATACTGACAACAAAGTAGAGAGTACAGAAAAATAGAGTGGCAGAGTGTCACAAAAGCTTTCTGGGTGCTGATCTAAATTGAGATGCCTCAGTTTGACACAGGAAGGGCTAAAATCACCCTAACAGGCCCCGTTATTTGGTCCCCAAATAGAATGAATATGCACACCTAATATTACGCCTCATCCATTTCTGGTATATCCATCACAGAAAAAGCCGCTGGCACAAATTCTGCTAGCAATTGTATAACTCAAAGTGGTCCATTTATTGGACTGTTTTTGGTTTTTTATATATATATAAAAAAGCAGCACATCTCAACAATACAACCAGGCCCTCGAACAAGCATTGTTTTGTCAAGTAGCACTGCATGTGTATTTCATTTCATTCAAGGGTAGATTGCACTTTCTTGACAGAGAAGAAACCCACTCAAACATATGCTTCATGACACACAGTGTACTGTAGTGTGATGGAATCGAGGAATCGTAGCAGCTCAGGAGGAAATTTCTGTGCTATTAAATATCTTATTGTAATGCAAAATGCTCTCCTTGCACGCTGCTGATTTCCTTGTCTGTTTGTTCCATCCCTTCCCCTTTTCAATTGGGACAAGCAAGGACAATGGGTTGACCACCTGAGAGATAGTCATCTGGATATTTTTCACAGGAGAAAATGCCTTCAGGAGATGAACAATAAAGCTCACCACTGAGCTGTAACATCTAATTATCACAGGTGGCACAAAACGTATGGAATTGGTCAGCCTTAGTATAATGCATCGTCTCTGTTAAGGTGTCCACTTGTCATTTATTTAGAAGTTGATTGATGCCTCCATTCAGCTGTCACCTGAAAGGAATATTTCTCTGGATGAAAGGGATTAGTCTTGAGTTTTTTGAAAATGCAACATTCAGAGAGGCAAGGACAGGATTGTGCTTCTCTCACAGGATACAGAACTCACAGGGAGTCTGGCTTACACAGATAAAAACTTCCAGATTTTGGTTCAAATATGTCTTACTTTTCCTACTGAAACATTTTAAGAAGCCCAATCTCATCCATATATCAATTTGCAGGTTCTCTCAGCTGTCTAGAAATTTTCTCCTTCCACTTATCTTCCCATTGCAACTTCACCATCTGTAACAGGCATATAAAAAACTGGAAGTCACATGATGATGAGTCAATGTATGCTATGTGCTCCTGCTATGTGCACAATGCTATGTGCTCCTGGAATGTCCACAAACATTCCAAAACCTGAGGGTGAAAAGTTAATCATGCCATGGTGTCAAATTGTACAACTGCTAC
Organism: Darevskia mixta; assembly: GCA_034641385.1. Taxonomy (NCBI): domain Eukaryota; kingdom Metazoa; phylum Chordata; class Lepidosauria; order Squamata; family Lacertidae; genus Darevskia; species Darevskia mixta. The sequence goes on from JAWWNH010000017.1 coordinate 16,783,752, forward strand.
AAAGGAAACATAAGATTATGTTGGTCGTGTTGCAGCGGAGTGAACTATCTGTGGGGCTCAGACAAATAAAGGACTATGCAGTTTGGGGACAAAAGGGGGCAGGGGCAGTGGGACATCAGTGGCATCTCAGTGGCAGAAGGAACAAGAAGGGGAAGTACCAACACAATGTATTTTAATGTTTATTTTAGCATGTAATTTTCATATTTCATTTCATATTTTGATATATTTAAACCAAGAACACAATCACAACATTCAGAGACGTGTATAGGGAATAGCTGTTCCAATCCATACATTACTCTTAGACTAATATAATAACAATAATAACAATAACAATTTATTATTTGTACCCCACCCATCTGGCTGGGTCCCCCCAGCCACTCTGGGCGGCCTCCAACAGATATTAAAATACATTAAAATATCACAGGTTAAAAACTTCCCTAAACAGGGCTGCCTTGAGGTATTTTCTGAATGTTAGATAGTTGTTTATCTCTTTGACCTCTGCTGGGAGGGCGTTCCACAGGGCGGGTGCCACTACCGAGAAGGCCCTCTGCCTGGTTCCCTGTAGCTTTGCTTCTCGCAGTGAGGGAACCGCCAGAAGGCCCTCGGCTCTGGATCTCAGTGTCCGGGCTGAACGATGGGGGTAGAGACGCTCCTTCAGGTATACAGGACCGAGGCCGTTTAGGGCTTTAAAGGTCAGCACCAACACTTTGAATTGTGCTCGGAAACGTACTGGGAGCCAATGTAGTTCTCTCAGGACCGGTGTTATGTGGTCCCAGCGGCCACTCCCAGTCACTAGTCTAGCTGCCGCATTCTGGATTAATTGCAGTTTCCGGGTCACCTTCAAAGGTAGCCCCATGTAGAGTGCATTGCAGTAGTCCAAGCAGGAGATAACTAGAGCATGCAGCACTCTGGCGAGACAGTCTGCGGGCAGGTAGGGTCTCAGCCTGCGTACCAGATGGAGCTGGTAGACAGCCGCCCTGGACACAGAATTAACCTGCGCCTCCATGGACAGCTGTGAGTCCAAAATGACTCCCAGGCTGTGCACCTGGTCCTTCAGGGGCACAGTTACCCCATTCAGTAGCAGGGAGTCCCCCACACCCGCTCACACCCTGTCCCCCAAAAACAGTACTTCTGTCTTGTCAGGATTCAACCTCAATCTGTTAGCCGCCATCCATCCTCCAACCGCCTCCAGGCACACAGGACCTCCACCACCTTCACTGGTTCTGATTTGGAAGAGAGGTAGAGCTGGGTATCATCCGCATACTGATGAACACCCAGCCCAAACCCCCTGATGATCTCTCCCAGCGGCTTCATATAGATTTTAAAAACCATGGGGGAGAGGACGGAACCCTGAGGCACCCCACAAGTGAGAGCCCAGGGGTCTGTACACTCATCACCCACCACCACTTTCTGAACACAGCCCAGGAGGAAGGAGCGGAACCACTGTATAACAGTGCCCCCAGCTCCCAACCCCTCTAGACAGTCCAGAAGGATGTTATGGTCAATGGTGTCAAAGGCCGCTGACAGATCCAGCAGAACTAGGAAACAGCTCTCACCTTTGTCCCTAGCCTGCCGGAGATCATCAACCAGTGCAACCAAGGCAGTTTCAGTCCCATGATGAGGCCTGAATCCCGATTGGAAGGGATGGACTCACTATTAGAGTCATTATATACAGAAATATGCAAAGACCACATTCCTTAAGCATTCAATAGAAATAGCTTCTATCATCTTTTGATTCATATAATCCATGGGTGGGACAATGTGTTGCTTTACTGTTTTTGTTGGACAGCAACTCCCATCAGGTCCAGCCAACACGATTTCTGGTCAGGCAGGATGGCAATGGTAGTCCAACCACATTTGAAGGATGAAATCTTGCCTACCATGATACAATCAGTTAGATGAAAGATATTCTACACCCTTCTTAAATGTATGAGTCGCATTCTGTTTTACATATAATTATGTTATCGTAATTATGGAAAATAACATAATTTTCCTTTCAAAATATGCCAAGTGAAATAAAGTCTCCTGTAACAGGTTTCTTTGTGTGTGAGAGAGAGAGAGAAAGTGAAAATAAGCCTAAAACCAAAGGACCACACAGTAATACAGAGAAAATCCTGCAGACAACATGCAGCATTAAAATGGTATTTACGTAGCATTAGTCTATGTCAGGCATTCCTCTTTAAAGGTGGCAGAAGGCTTTTCAAGCTTGTCCTTTTGCTCTTTTGCAATTTTTGTTTTAAATAATTTAAGGACGCTATCGCTTTGCTACACTTCTCGATATCAGTTCTAACTGGTGAAAGAATGTTTTGCTGCACTGGAAGGATTAAATGTCCGAGACCCCAAGTCATTATCAAGAAGACCTTTTAAACATAAGAGTTCTGGGGCAGAGAGAGTTTTATTTTTTATTTTAACAAGACTTTTACTCTATTGGAAAATGTAAGTGGGCACATATATATTTAATGAATACAGCAAAAGCTGTCTTGCCTACTAACAAAACAATGGTTTTTTCCTCCTATCTTGAATGTGGAGTTGAAAAATGCAGTTTTTGCAAAGCATAACAGAGAAGGGGGGAAAGAGGGTGCTTTGAGGAACATTCCATGATACGGTAGCATATACTGAGATACAGACTTGTATCAAGATACTTGCCCTCAGGAGAAGTATGTCTGAATGCAAGAGATACAGTGTCAGGCCCCACAGGGCCCCTTTTCAGCTAGGCGTTCAAAAATACTCCGAGCCATTAAGTTATCAAAGCTTTAATCTAACTAATTGGTTTACAACTCCGAGCACGTCGTAAATGCGTCAGTCCTCCTCGCTTTCAGTTTCTCCAACTACCGGATGCCTGTTCTGCCCCCACCAAGGCATCTCGGGAGACGGAAGCACTTTGTGCGCCTCCTCTTTCTTTCCCCTGGTACGTTGCGATGGCTCTGTGAGGCTGACAGAAGCCCTCTCACTGCTTTCCTTTCCTCGGAGCTTCCTCCAGACGTTCCGCTGGAATCTGTCTCCAAGATAGCTGGCGGTTCACGGTATTCACTCAGAGCCGGGCTGGACGGGCAAGGGGAGGGTAGTCCCCTGACATACAGTCAATTGGTTACAGGAATAATCCATTTACCATGCAATTTGCAGTTAGATTACTCAGAAGTTAAGTCCCATTGAGCTCCTAGATATAGGAGAACAGCTATAGGCACCAATCAGTATCCTGGGTGCCAGCATACACTTTGCTTTCCCCAGTGTTCAGGGTAAAAGTTGGATCTGGTAGAATTAATCAGAGCCTTGGAAAGGGCATAGAGTTGAAAAGGGAAATGGGGAAGAACATCACATTTCTAACTTCCCCCTTCAGCTCTATGCACTTCTCAATGGGGAAAAAGGCAAGAACCCTCCCCACCTCATGTCCATGGGGTCAGTGGGGTTTTGTGGACACTGGGGGAAGATCTCAAGAGTGCCATTGTACATATGGGCGCCATATTGGAGAACCCTGCTATACCCATTTAGCTGGGAGTAAGCTCTATCAAACTCAATAGAACTTGGGTGGTGGAATTTGGGGTCTCAAATTTCAGCGGTGCCTGTGCAATGCCAAAATTTGGCACCCCTCCACCTCTCATGCTTCATTATAATTCTAAATCATAGTTGCAGAGCCCCCAGTGGCACTCCGAGGCGCCACACCCACTGTGACCAAACTGGTTGTGCTCCCCTAAATCCAGCTCTGAACTTACTTATGACTAGGCATGTGTAGGGTTCTTCTGTAAGCCTTATAATCAGTATTTTGGATTAGCCCATAGATGACTGTAGGCTCTGCACTCCAAAGCTAAGGAGTTTAAAGATTCTAGCTGAGAGCTCTAAAAAAGGTAAAAGGTAAAGGACCCCTGGATGGTTAAGTCCTGTCAAAGGCGAGTGTGAGGTGCGGCGCTCATCTCGCTTCAGGCCGAGGGAGCCGTCGTTTGTTCGCAGACAGCTTTCTGAGTCATGTGGCCAGCATGACTAAATCACTTCTGATGCAATGGAACACAGTGACGGAAGCCAGAGTGCACAGAAACACCGTTTACCTTCCACGGCAGTGGTACCTATTTATCTACTTGCACTGGCGTGGTTTCGAGCTGCTAGGTTGGCAGGAGCTGGGACAAAGCGACGGGAGCTCACTCAGTTTCAGGAATTCGAACCACCGACCTTCCAATCGGCAAGCCCAAGAGGCTCAGTGTTTTAGACCACAGCACCACCCGCGTTGTAGAGCTCTATAACACAGCCATATAGCATTGCTTTGATAGTCCCTCCCAGTAGTCTGAGCATGACAGTAGGATGTGTTTCTTATAGGTTCTGAAAGAGAGAGACACTGGGAATGGGGAAACTCAGGTCTCAAGCCAAAATGCAGCCATCCAGACCTCTCTATCTGGTCCTCAGAATTCTCCTCAGACCATACCCTTCACTGGCCTTACCTTGTATCCTCCTTGAGTGTGTGGTTTTCCTGGAGACAACATGTTATTGAATTCTGGTAATGCTTCCTGCTTGCCTGGATGGAGGATATAGAAGGTTATGTGAATAAAATAACATTTGTAGCTTCACCTACACTTGCTTCTGTCCGCATCCACCACTGGCATGCAACCCTTGATAGGTCCCTATAAGGAAATACAACCCCCAGACCACTACAGTTCCTCCTACCACACATCACCACCTCTCTTTTAGTTCTGAATTTTCTAATTTGTGGTCCTACCCAGCATCTGGGAGCGAGCAAAGGACTTGGATAGCTTGCAAACTTTCCCCACACCATTGCAAATTAGCTCTCCGAAACTTTGTAATATCTTTCAGAGAAGGAAAAAGAAAAATGGGCAGTTTGCCCACCTGCCAGACCCATTGAAGTGAATCAAAATATCAGCTAAGTAGGTTTTGACTCGTATATAAATTAAAGCCAAAAGACCTGTATTGAACAAAGAATGTATTGCTATATCCCTACAAGTCCACATGGTTTATGGCGACATACTCTGGGGGAAGGAAAGAACAATTTTTCTTGTGCATTTCATTTTCAGGAGAGTGAAGAATTTCAAGGTCAAAAGCTCATGTTGAGATGGGCTTCTCAGCCATCTGGTGGACTGTAGGATCAGGATGACATATCACAGTGTGCTTAGACGAGCAAGCAAGTCAGAGAGAGCCCCGGTCTCAAACAACAGCCACTGAACAACAGTAGATAATGGACCAGCAACAGGGAACAGAACACATATTGTGTCAGGTTCCCTTGAAGAGTAATATTGGATATGGTTTGTGCAATGCAGACAATTCCAGAAGCAAAGATATCAAAGGTGGAGTTGTTGTATGAAATTCAAAAACAAGTTAGACTTAGAATTAGACAAGAATTAAACAAGAATTAAGCAAGTGAATTAGAACCTTCTAGATGATGATGATGATGATGATGATGATGATGATTACTAAGCTGAGATTCCTGCATTGCAGAGGGTTGGACTAGATGAACCTTGGGTCCCTTCCAGCTCTAAGATTATATTATTATTATTATTATTATTATTATTATTATTATTATTATTATTATATGATCATGCTGCCCATCTGACTGGGTTGTCCCAGCCACTCTCGGCAGCTTCCAACAAATTAAAATATGAAACACAATAAAACATTAAAAACTTCTCTGTACAGGGATGCCTTCAGATAATAACCTCAAACATTTTAAGAGAAGCCAAATAAAAGCTGCATGTTATTGAAAACAAACTGATACCACGTGGATCATCTGAGCAGCTCTGCATTGCGTATTGAATATGCAAAACTGGCTGTGCTTTCGTTCTTTCTTTGGTTTGATTCTAACCACCCCACTTCTCATTCCGAAACTCTTTTAGGGAGTAACTTAGAGCAGGCTACCGGTATGTCTAGTGAAAGAAGCATCCTTTTGATTAAAGTACCAGACAGGATACCTGCGAAGAAGCAGGCTACCAGTAGAGCAAGTTGGGGGGCGTGCAGCAGCATGGCCCCTGATTACATCCTCAGCAAACAGCTAATGTTCAAGTCTCGTTTGTTGCAGTGTGGGATGCCAGAGAACAGCAAAAGAACAAACAGAGCTTGCATGTCACACACTGTTGAGAGGTGTGAAAGTTGCAATGGAAAAGCAAAGCGCAGGGAGGAAGAAAAAAAGTTACTTCAGCATCTTTTTAATCTATGCATTCCATTTTTATTTTAGATTCAATTTGCCTTCACAGAGAGGGAGCAGGGAAGAGGAGAGGTGATATTTCTTGTTTGTTTTTAAGAGATGTGCTAAATGGCAAGGAAATATAGAACACACGGGAGAGTTAGGAGGGTTCTTAATTCATGGCCCTGGCGTGCAGTAAATCTATTCCTTGAACAGGTTTATTTCTTTTATCAAGTAGGGTTTCATCTAATGGATGGCACCCCTATAAAATGGTGACTGGGTAGTGAGTAATGGCGCGAGGGGCGTAACTCATCACAGTGATGAAAAATAAAGCAAACAAAACAGAACTTTAGGAACAGCTTTGCACAAAAATAATAATAATAAAAACACCCAACAGGGTTCAAAACTAGGCACTTCTCTTCAAAATAATGTTTAGCTTTCTTTTTTCCCTGATCACTGAAAACTTCACAACACTGTTTTATAAGATCAGTTTATATATATATATATATATATATATATATATATATATATATATATATATATTGTGAGAGGGATGTGTGTCCTCCTCAGGAGCAAGCATCCACAGACACCGTCTACTAAACTAATGGCTTTATTTACAGCATCAAGCATGACAGGTGTTACAGTTCATCATCCGACCCTTCTGTGTCAGATCCCCGAAGTACCGGTTTGCGGCTCCGCCCCCAACATAAAAGCTTCGGGAAACCCAGACGCCGCCTCCCCTCTTTCCTCTTCCGTCCTCTGGACCTAAGGGGGCCGCGCTCGCCCCTTCCCTTTCACTCTCATCCTCCATGCTGGTTGTGTCCGATGCTCTGGCAGGATCTTCTAGCCTCAACTCCTCCCTGGTCTCCACTTCCTGATCCCCTCCCATTGGCTGCACTGGAGCCCCGGTTGGGAACTCCTCCCATTGCTTCATTGCCGCTTCTGGTGTTAACAGGGGCTGTGCCTGTTCCTGGTCCCACACCCTCAATAACTCCTCGGGCGTCAGCTGTGCCCTGTCTTGGCCAGCTGTGTCCTCAGACACTGCCTCGAAACCCGGCCAGCCCCTGACATCCATATATATATATAACCTAGGGAGAATGCAGGAGGCCTTTGAAGCCTTCCTAATCATTTATTGGAAAATCTCTTTAGCTTTTGCATATATTAAGGTCAAATATGAGTTTAGACAACGAAGATTAACACCGAAGAAATTAGCAGAGCACTTCTTAAGCGCTTTGGATTGCCATGACGAGTCTCTGTGGTGCAATCCACACCTCATGGCAAAACTTTCCAAGAGAGGGGAGGGATCATTTGCAGAACATTTTCATCCCTGCTTGTATGGAGCATAGCTGATAATGGCAATAGTAGTGCAGGGAAGCTATTTGCACAGGGCAAAGGGCTTTGCAAAATGTGGGCCCCCGATTTGGCTCAACTTTCAACCAATTTCTTTGTGCTACAGTCTTCCATTGCAGTTCCCAAGGAATCCAAAGACTTGATGCACAAGGTTTAAAAATAAACGGTTGCAGCTGTTTTTGGCCTAGGCTATGGGGACTAGGCAACAGAAATCTTCTTTGCTGGGTGGCAAGGGTCTGTAAAAAAAAAAAGCCTGCTAGAGAATGGCTTCCCAGAAGGCCTAACTTCATAGCATCATGCTCTCCTTTTTCTTCCCCAAGCTATTGGAACAGCACCTGCAATGACCTCCCTTTTATTTTCCTATATTCCCCATTGACCCCAAAATGTGTCTTTCTCTTCATAGTCATCTCAAGGGAACTACACCATGTGATCTTGCTAATTTAGAAAGTGAGAAGCAATGTAAGGTGCTGAGGCTACATGAAAGTTGGCACTATAAATCACATATATTTCATTTGTCCTTGATCACAGAAGTCCCCCACCCCATTTGAGAATAGCCCCATAGGATCGGGCTTAGCTTTGCTCAATGCATATCAAACATTTACTCAGCTGTTATCTAGGAGAAACAAAAAGCTTCCAAGATCAAAGTCTGGCCAACAGCAGGTTCATCAGTGTGGCACTTTCAGGGAGTGATTAACAAAGCATGAAAGTAAGTGGACAAGTAACCCCTTCACCCCCTTTCAGGCAACCGGAAATGGAAGGGATGAGGGAAAGCATGGAAGAAAGATCCCCCCAATGACATATTCCAGTCTGCCTCAACCTAGTATAAAAAAATTCCTTCCAGTAGCACCTTAGAGACCAACTAAGTTTGTTCTTGGTATGAGCTTTCGTGTGCATGCACACTTCTTCAGATACCCGAAGGTACCAGGTATCTGAAGAAGTGTGCATGCACATGAAAGCTCATACCAAGAACAAACTTAGTTGGTCTCTAAGGTGCTACTGGAAGGATTTTTTTTTATTTTGTTTTGACTATGACAGACCAACACGGCTATCTACCTGTAACTCAACCTAGTATTTTCCAGATGTTTTGGCCAGCATGGCCAATGGTCAGGATGATGGGGTTGTAATTGGAAACATCTGGACCTGTCTTTTGGTGCATGTGAGCTTCTCTCTCTTCTCGTCTTCTTGTTTCTAGGAGTGAGAGGCAGCAGTATAGGGGGTATAAATTGGGATTGAGGATGGGAGTGACCATTCTGTGATATTATGGCAGTGGACAAAGTTGTATTGTAGCTTTTGAATAAATGTTTTGATTTTTTTTTTTTAAGTTGGAAATAAATTTCCTGAGGTGAGGAAAGATACAATCTGCTTCATAAAACGCTGTTTTATTACAGCAAAACTTTGCTCTTACTCCATAATCTGGTGTCGGTCGCTGGTTGGATATGATTGTTGGATTCTATAAATCTGGATGAGAGTAAGCCTCACAGCAGGGACCAGCAGGATAGGAGAATGGTTGGCTAATATGTATATATTATTTAGATTATCATAAAAACTGTAGAGAACTGAATGAGAAAAGGTTGTGGTGGCTGCAATGACTGGAGCCTGAGTATATTAACAATATGACTGGAATGGGATCGGGGGGGGGGGTGGACATATCCAGGAAGTATCCACATTTACATGTTGACATCTTCCACTACCTGAGACCACACAAAAAATTTTGACCTTCACATATATTACGGCAAAGCTCTCGTGATGTTGTAATGGTAAACCTTTCCCAAGTCATTCATGAGCCTTACTTCCCGGATCTTTGGTCCCATTTTTCCCCATAGACCTGTTCTCTATTCGAACAGCATGGAAGACATTTCAGCTAAAGGTAAAGGTAAAGGACCCCTGGATGGTTAAGTCCAGTTGAAGGTGACTATGGGGTTATGGTGCTTATCTCGCTTTCAGGCCAAGGGAGCCGGCGTTTGTCCACAGACAGCTTTCTAGGTCATGTGGCCAGCATGACTAAACCGCTTCTGGTGCAATGGAACACCGTGACAGAAACCAGAGCGCATGGAAATGTCGTTTACCTTCCCACCACAGCGGTACCTATTTATCTACTTGCACTGGTGTGCTTTCGAACTGCTAGGTTGGCAGGAGCTGGGACAGAGCAATAGGAGCTCACTCCTTTGCGGGGATTCGAACTGCCTACGTTCCGATCAACAAGCCCAAGAGGCTCAGTGGTTTAGACCACAGTGCCATCTACGTACCCTGTGAGGGCCTTAGTGAAGCTTTGTCTGTAGACTACAGCTTTAAAACAAATCTCACAAATTAGGACCTGCATTTCAGAAGTGCTGAGAGTTGCACTTTTATAGTCTTATAATTTCTTATAATACTGATCATAAAATTAAATATACACACCTCCGTAAAACCTTCTATAAACGGTGGCAGACAGCCATATAGCACATCTAGACTACAAGTTCCCAGAATATAACAGGAAGCGTGGAAGTTGGGAGTGTGGGTGGAAAAAGTACCCTTTGCTTTATTGTAATGTAGCTACAAGATCACTGGGTTATTTGTCCTTTCTTGCCTTTAGTACTCAGGCAAATGTAAATCAAGAGACTTTTTTGAGTTATGGCTCCTGATGATTCACAAGGTAATCTTGCAAACACAGCAGGGAAATATACGGTTTGCAAATTGCTTAAATGACATCTAGGCTATTACTTTAAATTATTGTTGCGGTACATCTCATTTTACAGTATTTCAGCTTGATTATGGTTTAAAACTTTACCTTTCTCAAAATAAATATCCTGCTCCTATTTGCATAATTTTATTTTGTTAAGAATCTACGGCGCATGAAAGGACAGGATGTTTTAATCGCAGGATGACCTAATCTTCTCTTCATTACACTGGAGCTGTATGTACATTAAAGTATTTCTAAATCCTTAGGTAATGCAATTTTAATACAGAATTATAGGGCTGTATCCCTGAAAATCAACTTTTCTGGATTTATAACAATTCAAAATGCTTTTTGATTAAGCACATCACTTACTTCCTCAGTCATATCTCTATAAATGATGTTTTTCTCCAGTATATTATAAAAAGCAGAGAAATTAACCAATATACATTCTTCATATGATGGCCACACAAACACTTTTTGTAAGAAATGGGTGGCAAAAGTAGTCTACCATCATGAACCAAATGGGCATGATGAACTTTCTTGATTTTTTCCTCTCTAGATATGATTGTAAGCCATGGTTCACTTGTGTGAGCTATATTATGAAAAGCCCAAAGTGAAAGATGACAAAATGGATGTTGTCAAATCTACCTAATGCTGAAGAACATTAGAAAGGTATACCTGAGGTTATAATATAACTCTTCATCAACATATATAAAGATAACCCTTGGTCGTTATCGCCCACAATCCGATATCCATAGTGATCATATAATAATTCTGTTGTATGCACTAGGGAGCCATAATCTAAAAGCCTGAAAACTGCAACTGATTGGTTTTGGTTTCCAGCAGGGAAATCTTCATCTCCTAATTGAATAGAAATTGATTTTCCAGCAATGAGATACCAAAGCTCATATAAAAGACTCAAGGAGACACTCAAAATGATCAAAAGGAGAACATGCACCACATGCCTGCACTCACAAGCGCGCACACACAACCCTTTTGATGGCATAAAAAAATGCAAGTAATCCTTTTCCATTTGGTGACCAGATTAATTTAGTATTGATTGGATGTTTCAGTCAACCCAGGTGTAAAAGATGATCTCAAATAGTAATACGCAGTGCATGTTGATTCCTGCAACTCGGAAGAAGGGGAGTCAAAACTGGCATGTGTTTTTGGCCTTTCTACATGTCCCCCAAGGTGACCATAATGTTAACATGGTCTTCACTATTGGATTAGAATAATAGTCTAATGAGTTGTCCCCAAAAGTCTATAGCTTACATGTTCCAATCGAATGGAAGCTGATTTGTGGGGGAATACATCAAAAACAGCAATATTTATCAAGAAACTACAGGATAGTGTCTTATGGTCTGTGGCTAGCTTCAAATACCTTGAGTGGGGGCACACTGGAGCCGCAGTAAATGTTAATGTGTACACAGCTTAAATGTGGGAATAGATTTGTAAAAACATCTTTGTTGGTGTAACTTCATCTGATTTAAAAGCGGGGGGGGGGGTATGAAAAATAAAGTGGGTTGGATACAGAGATGCCATGGGTGGAACTTTTCTGACTCCCTGCACCCCATTACAGCCATCTCCAGCCCCTGAGTGATAAGAGGCCATCTGGGGAGGCAGGTGATGGAGCATACAGGCAGGAGTGGCAGAGGTCTCTTTGTCCAAGACACTTCTGGTCTGAAGCCAGTTTAGTGGTACTGAATTTAGACTAAGCTATACAATTTATAGCCTACCACAAGGTCGGCGCTGGTGATGTGCAACCATCTATGTGGATTTCTATCATTTTTTTGGACATGTTCAATCGTTCAAGGATTTCAGAAAACTATTATCTCTAATGAAACAGAAGGTTATTTATTACCTAAAGATGCCAGGGTAATTTTGTTGTGTTGCTTTAAGGGAATTGCACTTAAAGCAGGCCTAGGAATTATAATTTATCTTCTGACAACTACAAAATTATCTATCTCAAGCAACTAAGGAAACTTCGAAGTTCTTTTCAGTTTGGAATGGTACATTAGGAAATGGACAATGAATAACTGTCTTAATTTTTGAGGAAGCATAATGAGCTATAGGTAAAGAATGTATTTTTTTTTTTAAAAATAAAAATTTAGAATAAGCAATTCAAGATGTTGTATGATCCCAGGCCCTTTGACTATGTTGGAACTGATATCTGGATTTGTTACTCTTTAGAGTCCCCCTGCCCCCAATGTGATCATATATATTTCTGCATTAAGAGTAAGCTTGGTGACGCTAGGGAGGGTTGCAACACTGCTGGTTTCATAAAGGCCATAGATCATCTCATTCCCTTGATTGCTAAATAGGCCAGCATTATTTCACATCTCATTCTGACCACACAAAATGTAATCTGAAAGTCTCAGAGGCTTATAGGGAGCTGCAATGACCACTTTGCAGTCCAGAGATGGATCCAGGTCTTAAAGAAAACAGGAGATGCTCTATAACCTCACCCTTGGCTTTACTTCTGCAACCTTGCTGACCTACATGATTTCTGTTTGTGATGTTTCCTGGACAATCGAAAAGCATGCATATTTTGTTTCTTCAGACATACCAAAGGGGCCAGCAGTCATTGGTGACTTCCGAAAAGCACATATATTGATGTTTAGGGAAGCACTTGACAGGTACTGTACTTCCACTTAGAATCAGAGGAGAAATGAGATTCAGTTCACATTTAAATGTGAACTTACTGGTACCTAATCCACACTTTCCAAAAAGATATGTAAACTAAAACACTGACATCCCTTGAAATTTGCACTTCTCTGAATTTTGCAGTGCAGTTCTCTGTCCACGCAACGTGTACAAACATGCATATTCTGGGCTCAGGTTTGCATAACAATCCATATACTGTTGAATAGACAAAAGCATTATATTAGGGGGAATTACATAGACGAAATATGTATCTGAGGAGAAAATTGCACTGAAAGGCTGACGAATCTTCACGAGGACTTAACAAAAATCACACAGGAGTATGGAAACACGGAGGGCTAAACTTTAAGACTGAAAAGGCGAGAAAGCAAAGCAGACAAATTTGCCTGTTTCTTTGCAAAATCTGTGTTTTCAGGTTCTCACAGTTCCACATTTAGGGAGCCAATAGCAAACCAACAAAGAGCTGCAGCATGGTGATTCAGGGAGAAAAGGAATGCCCATTTGTACCTTCAAGCTTCAAAAGGAGGCAGTGGACAGAGGGTGCTGCAGCTGGTACCATAAAAGTGTGTGGTTACAGACTGCATGGTTGCAGTAGAATGCAGTATCAGTTGCATGCTTCCACATCAAGGCCCTTCAGCAGCTTCAAGCTTACTTTTCTACAGCAGCACCATGACAGTCCTGTCTCAAAGGTTGATGGCTCCCTTGCCATTTCTTCTCATATGATCTGTGACAAATCACTGTCCAGCTTCTGCAGAGGGGGCGGAATCCTACATTGTGAGATTCTCTCTCCCTCTCTGCCTCCTGTGTCACTTCTTCCTTTAAAGAAGGATTATAGGTGCATTCACCATTGAGGTTCTCTTGCAAAAGCAGTTCCCGTTTTTCAAAGAGAGACACAGCCAGCCAGCTAGAAACCTTTCCACGTACAGAAATCAAGCACCCAACAAAATAGGGCCCACCCATGGTTACAGTAAAATACAGCTAGTCCTCCTAGAATCTCTGAGGATTGTGTAGCTGTTAACTTGAGGATCATAGCAGACTCTTGAGTTAATAGCCTCTTTAACTTGACTTACCAATGCTTTAGAGATGCGGGTGTCACTGTGGTCTAAACCACAGAGCCTAGGGCTTGCCAATCAGAAGGTCAGTGGTTCAAATCCCTGCGACGGGGTGAGCGCCCATTGTTCGGTCCCAGCTCCTGCCCACCTAGCAATTCGAAAGCACGTCAAAGTGCAAGTAGATAAATAGGTACCACTGGAAGGTAAACAGCGTTTCCGTGCGCTGCTCTGGTTCTCCAGTAGTGGCTTAGTCATGCTGGCTACATGACCCGGAAGCTGTCTTCAGACAAACGCCAGCTCCCTCAGCCTATAGAACGAGATGAGCGCTGCAACCCCAGAGTCGTCCGCGACTGGACCTAATGGTCAGGGGTACCTTTACCTTTCCCTTACCAATGCTTTAGCTAAGCTAGTTAAGACATTCTGCCGTTGCCTAATCATGCCCATTAGGGAGACAGGAACAGGAGTGCCAGCTTGGCTCAGTGACTGTGGGGGACCTGGCACCATGGGGACTATGCAGCCTGCATGGCCCTGGCACCAAAATTTGTGGGTGCCTGGGCCTTTCATGGGGAATTTTGTGGGTGCTTGGGTACCCAGGGCCCCAGGGAATTGGCACCCATGGGCAGGAAGGTGTCTTATAGCTGTCAGTTTCTGCATGCAAAGGATTTGCCTTATCAGTTATCAGCACTTTGATGAATCTGTAAGATGCATTTCCCGTGTCACATATTTTACTACCCTCAGACTGCATTATTTCCTCTCTCTTTTTCCTGAATGCCAAACAACAGCTCTCATCGCTGACTGTTGTTTTTGGTAGTTTTCCACCCTCCCTCCTTAAAATCTAAGCATTTGCCTGAGCTGCCATTTATGTCAATAATCTGTACCCTATGGCTGCCTCCTATTAGAATTTCATTATTCCCCATCTCTCTGTGCTTAAGTGTAATGAAGTGTGTAATTTCTCTGGAACCATTCACTGAGCCTCCAGGTGTAGATCTATTTCATATGGTCCACCTCTGTCACTGTGCTGTCGAACAGCACAGTTATTGTAGCCAAGCTATGCGGAGCGAGGAAACGAAACAGGATGGCAATGTTAGAAACCCCCTTGAGCATTTCTTGTCCCACACAATCTGTTCAGATCCACGCTGAAACTGTTTCCTAGGCAGCACCTGCTCACGTATCATCTTAATGTTCCATCTTCTCATAGCAATCCCCAGAAGTTATCATCTAAAATCATTTAACATAAACGAATGGCTTGCACTGTCTCCTTAAGTTACATCTGCTGGGGTGTCAGCTAATTAGTTTCAAGCTTAGAGTTTACTGTTTCTAATAACCACCACAACCAGTTGACAAAAAGCATAATAATGGGTGTAACCTTAGGGAAGGGGGAGAGGTGCAGCTTTCAAACTTCTGTTTACATAATAATGATGTTTTATTTTACCTGTGGAACAGATGTGTTTGTCTTAGATTTCTACATGAGCTGAAAGGAGAAAAAAACATTAATGATCCTCAAAATCCACATTCAAATTGATTAATGATGCACTAAATGCATAATTCTAAATTCCAAGTGTCGCTTTGCCACACCAGGGTTATTGGAAACTCCCCAAATATAATTCGTGAATATATAATTATCAGTAAGAAAACGCCACTTAAGATGAACAAGGATGGTAGGAAATTCAAATATTCACCTGTTGAGAGGAATATTTTGTGAATCAAATTCCCTGATGAGATCAATTAATTATTGAGCACTTGGATTAAAGGTTGTTGGGTGTGTTTTTTAATTTAATGCTTTGGTGTCTCAATATATTCCAGTTATCTTTTTGACGAAAGCATCGATAAAAAATAGTTTTAAAAAATGACAGGGAAAGGAAGGATTAAGCAGCAGTTTACTATTCTCAATTTCAGTCTCCCACAGCTGCTTTTCATTTTAAACAAAACCAAAGACCAGAAAATTGGTAGGAAGAATTGAGTAACTGCTCATCATGTGTAGTTTGGCCCATATGCAAATGGTTCACATGATGCAGTATGCCAAACTGTGTCTTAATGAGAAAAAATGTGGGTTTCCAGAAAGAGCTTGGAGCAGCTTTGCTCCTTTTAATAATAATAATAATAATAATAATAATAATAATAATAATAATAATAATAAATTTTTATTTATACCCCGCCCTCCCCAGCCAGAACCGGGCTCAGGGCGGCTAACATCAACAAAAATTACAGTAAAATATAAAAACCATTAGTTAAAATACAAGTTAAAAGCCAGTTTAAAATGCCGATTCATTTAGCGCCCATAAACAAAACCAAGGGGAGGAAACCATCAAACTGTGTCCGACCCGAAGGCCAGGTGGAACAACTCTGTCTTGAAGGCCCTGCGGAAAGATGTCAAATCCCGCAGGGCCCTGGTCTCTTGTGACAGAGTGTTCCACCAAGTTGGGGCCAGAACTGAAAAGGCCCTGGCCCTGGTTGACACCAGTCTGACAGCCTTGTGGCTTGGGACCTCCAGCAGGTTATTATTTGTAGACCTTAAGGTCCTTTGTGGGGCATACTGGGAGAGGCGGTCCTGTAGGTACGAGGGTCCTAGGCCGCATAAGGCTTTAAAGGTCAAAACCAGCACCTTGAACCTGATCCTATACTCCACCGGGAGCCAGTGAAGCTGGTAAAGCACTGGATGAATGTGGTCCCGCGGCAAGGACCCCGTAAGGAGCCTCGCCGCGGCATTCTACAACAACTCATTTTGAGTTGTTGTTGTTGTTGTTGTTGTTGTTTGCTCCCACACAACACTGCACTATGAATGTTGTCCTAATCCAGACTAATGTTTAAGTTTCTTGACTACAGCTCATTGTTAAAGAGAATAGAGATTAACCATGAACCTCTCTAGTGTTATAGAAGTAAAACAACAACAACAACAACCCAGGTACAACAGTGTGAAAGGGATGTCAGAAACAGAAGCACTTCCATTATACATCAGTAAAACTAGCTCAATAAACCCCACCTGTAAATACATCTAAAAGTTGGTGACTGATGGAAAAAACAAAAGTCTACAATGTGTATAGCTCAGTTGGTTAGAGCATGGTGCTGATAATGCCAAGGTTGCAGGTTTGATCTTTCTAAAGTACAGCTGCATATTCCTGCATTGCAGGGGGTTGGACTAGATGACCCTCAGAGTCCCTTCCAACTCCATGATTCTAAGTTCTATGTAACAGTTTTAAGATAGAGTGCAGAAGGTGTTAAGCCAACGTAATGGCATTAGACTATGCTTATTGCAAGCAGGGACGCGGGTGGCGCTGTGGGTTTAACCACAGAGCCTAGGGCTTGCCGATCAGAAGTTCGGCGGTTCGAATCCTTGCAACGGGGTGAGCTCCCGTTGCTCGGTCCCTGCTCCTGCCAACCTAGCAGTTCGAAAGCACGTCAAAGTGCAAGTAGATAAATAGGTACTGCTCCGGCGGGAAGGTAAATGGCGTTTCCATGCGCTGCTCTGGCTTGCCAGAAGCAGCTTAGTCATGCTGGCCACATGACCTGGAAGCTGTACGCCGGCTCCCTCGGCCAGTAAAGCGAGACGAGCGCCGCAACCCCAGAGTCGTCTGCGACTGGACCTAATGGTCAGGGGTCCCTTTACCTTTATGCTTATTGCAAAATATATTTTAATTAGGACTAAGGGCTACCTATACAGCAGCAACAATGGCGATCAAACCCCCTGACAGATAAAGAGCAGAAGTAAAGAGGGGAAAAAATATGATAGAAAAGCTGCAGCATAATTTTAGGATATAAAGGATACGGGGTATATAACGGCTATTACAGTGTATTACCTAGATGAAGTTCACCTTACCCAGCAATTCGCTCGAGTTTGTAGGGCATTATGTTTTTAATACCTTGTGAATGCTGCACGAGCTAAGCACATAAAAGAGTTTACAAAAGGAAAAGATCACTTCTGAGAAATGACAATAAATTCTTTGAATGGACTCAGTTCTATGGAACTTAGGGATCTTGCTTCCTCATAGTACCTGACCAAAGTCAAAGCTGTTGCTAAGCAACGCTAGTCCGCCTTTGCCCATGTTTGGTTTCCTGTACAAAGGCCTCCCGCTGAAGATGTGTCCTTGCCAAATAGCACTAAATATAATGAACCAATGGCTCAGAGAATGAGACACTCACCCGCATGTGAACCCCATTTCACTTGTAGCAAGTGTGTATGTGTGTGTGTGTGTGTGTATGTGCATAGGCTGATATCAAACAAGGCCTTATTTTCCTGTAGCAATCCTGTTAATTTCAAAGGGTGGTATGCAATAAAATACAAGGGAGGGGTTAAGGAAAGTGTGGCATAGTACGATAATAATAATAATAATAATAATAATAATAATAATAATAAATAATTAATAATAAAAAAATAATTAATAATAATTAATAATAATAATAATAATTTTATTATTTATACCCCGCCCATCTGGCCAGGCTTCCCCAGCCTCTCTGGGTGGTATCCAACAAAATATTAAAATACAATAATCCATCAAACATTAAAAGCTTCCCTAAACAGGGCTGCCTTCAGAAATCTTCTAAAAGTCTGGTAGTTGTTTTTCTCTTTGACATCTGGTGGGAGGGCGTTCCACATGGCGGGTGCCACTACCGAGAAGGCCCTCTGCCTGGTTCCCTGTAACTTGGGAAGAGAAAAGTCTGCTGTAGGACTGGGCGATATCTAGTTTTCAGTATCTTGATATATCACCAGATAAGCATTGCGATATACCGATATATCACGATGTTTGAAATAACGATGGAGCTATGTAGAAGCCTTGGCTGGCTTCACGGTTTTCCCCGCATTGTGATTTTTGCCAGCGCCTGCTCTTGCGATTCATTGCCCCCTGCACAAGGCAGGGGAGAACTCAGCCGGTAGAGTTAACAAGGGCTGTTGGAATCAAGTGACACCTTGTCTGGCTTCATGGTTTTCCCCCGCATTGCAATTTTTTGCATAGCACACGTATGCACATCTTGGTTTGCAATATATTGCCGGATGAAAAATTATGAAAGTGGTATCACAATATGGACCTCAAACCGGTTTTAGATGGTATGTTGAAATATTGCACCGCCCTAGTCTGCAATCGTCAGAAGACCTGCTATCAAGATAACTGAGAGCTGCAGCTGAAAACTCTGCTGCTTTCATTTTCCTGCTACGGCTTTTCCGAGAGCGGTAGGGAATAGAAAAGGGACAAGTTGTGGGCATGTCAGGGGAGATCTTGAATCCATAGAATCCAAAGCCCGTCTGCTCTCCCAACATGCTCTTGACAAGGGAGGAAATCTACACCATCCCAGCTTGATGAAGTCTGTCCAGTGATTTATAAAGACCATTTGTGAAAAATTTGTATCTTTTTTTGTGATACAAATGCTTCATTGTGCTTGCCAGTCTATTTATAGGAGTTTGGCTGAAGGTACTGAACTGTTTATCCCCTTACACTGCTGAATGAATGCTTCCCCTCATAACATTATATATCCATTCTGCAGTCTAAACATACATTGTGGAGGTTCTAGTAAAGGTTACTTTTGCCCCAAATTAGAGTATTCAAAAACCAAGCACTTGGCTTCCTTGATATTTAAGATGCATAAGAAACCTACCCCTATGTCACTAAGGATCTGTTAAAGAAGGAGAAGAAAT
The DNA here is from genome assembly GCA_034641385.1 of Darevskia mixta. Classification (NCBI taxonomy): domain Eukaryota; kingdom Metazoa; phylum Chordata; class Lepidosauria; order Squamata; family Lacertidae; genus Darevskia; species Darevskia mixta. The sequence continues at coordinate 16,803,218 of JAWWNH010000017.1, forward strand.
TTCTTTCCGGCTGTATTAATCCACCACTTGGCCTGGGGAAAATTACAAAACACCAGCTGGAGCCTTAAGAGCACCATAGCGGGGATTATTGAGTAAGAGAATTTACCTAGAGAAAAAGTCCCATCTACAACTGGGCTCTTAGGTGAAGGAGGATCATTATATGGTAATTTTACATGTCCCTGCTCAAGAGGGAAAAGGTCACTAAGTGCAGCCTGAAGGTTGGGGTTCTCTGCAACAGAGGGGGTAGAGAGCGAAGAGCCAGAAAATGCTCTCCGTTCCAATAGTATTCCACATTTTCTTAGCCGTTTTAGAATGAACCTCTCTTGCCCCCCTCCCAGTTTCAATTTAAACTATCAAAGTTAAATTTACAACCACAGGAACTTTGTGTCTTTCCTACCTCATTTACTCCTTGACTGTTCGGGGGCTGATTTTCTACACAAGGCCTTTGGGGGGTCTCCTCACTTTCTTCTTCTTCATCTACTTCCACCTCCAGGCAGAATCTCTATCCTTGATTCTATAGTCCCTTTGGTTCTATAGTCACAGACAGAGCAGCTGATAACTCAGTTTGTGTAATGATATCAGGGCCCTATATATGCTATGACACTCGTCTTCGGACCCTACTTCTGCACACCACTCAGATTTTACAACTTGGTAAGCTGTAGAAATAAATACAATGTTCTGAACTTGGTGTTTCCCCCCGCAATCCAGAAGCTGCAGTCAGGGGCGGAGGAAGCCTCCTCGCTACCCAGGGTGGTGACCGGAGGCACCCCTGGGGGCGGGGCATCATGACGTCGCGTTGTGACATCACGATGCAACGTCACTGCGGCTCCTCCCCGGCAGCGGGGGAAAAAGCCCTTTTAAAAAAGCAAAGCAAAGGCAAGCAGCCTGCTTGCCTTGGCTTTTCTTTTTTTAAAAGGGCTTTTTCCCCCGCTGCTGGGCGGAGCCGCCCGCAGGGGCGAGGGGAGGGGCGGGCCAGCGAGGATGGGGTTTCACCCTTGTGACAAGCGTGACACCCCTCCTCCTCGCTGGCCGCCCCGGCAGCGGGGAGAAAAGCCCTTTAATAATAATAAAAAAAGGGAAAGCAAGCGACGGCGGCTGCCAAAGCAAGCAAGCAAGCAAGCAAGCCGCCGTGCGCCGAGTGATGCTTTCAGCACCGCCGATCGCAGGGGGCGGTGCCCCCCACCCCAAGTGTCACCCCCACCCCAGGGCGCCTGCCCGGGGCGGCCCGCCCCCCGCCCCCTCACTACGCCCCTGGCTGCAGAGAGAAAAGGGGTGTGATTAGGGACTAATCTAACAAAAACTGGTAATCTGTCCAAAAGGCTGTCCAGACCAGGATACACAGCTAGGGCCAATTAAAAAAACGAGAGGAGAAAGATACATGTCTCAAATAGGCAAAATAGTAGCTAAAGCTTTCTTTCAACTTACAGAACAAAAAGTCCCGATATTGCTAGGTAACACTACATTCCTACAATGGAAGCAGGCGGCTTCAAACTCCTCTCTCTCTTTTTCTCTCTCTCTTTTAAGAAGCTGGGGTATGTCATGCATTTACGGTACTGGGTCCAAAGAATCCCAGCAGGGGTTAAAAATGTTTATTTTCAACTGAAAAGGAAGCAGCAAAAATCACCAGAGAGGTAATAAGAGAGAAAAGGGACAGACTCAGGAGAGGTCAAAGCCAGAGAAACAATTGAGAGTCAAAGGAGTGCAGTTTCACAGAGGAAGAAATAGAGGCTATGAATGGGAAGGCTCAATTTGAAATAGGTTCAAAAGATATACCCAAGAAAAAGGACAATGAGGGGAAATAGAGGGAAATATGAAGCTGAACCTGAGTTAATAGATGTAAGGGGGAAATAAACATACAGAATTACAGAGAGAAAGGGGCGCTTCCAAAATATAATACAGTAGGTATGAAGACTATACACAAAAGGACAAAAATGTCCCTTTCTCCAATTATGGAACTTTAGTAACAAACCAGTCTCTCAAGAGACCTTCCTTGGGGGGGGGGGGGAATCACGAATCATGATGGGTGTTAGGGCTGAGCCATAGACAGTGGTACCTCGGTTTTCGAACAGCTTAGTTCACAAACAACTTGGAACCCGAACGCTGCAAAACTGGAAGTAGGTGTTCGAACTTTTTTTCGGAATGTGCTCTGTTTTGAGTCCCCCTGTGTTTCCTGTTGCACTGCTAATTTCCATCCTCCCATTGTAATTCAAGTCTTCCATTTCCAATTGCAGTGTTCTAAGGTGATATTTGGAGCTTATATTTGGTGCTTTTGTTTTTGCTATTTATTTTGCATTTTTTGTTTTGAGGCTTTTTCAGTTAATTTGTTTTTGTGACTGTGTGGATCCCAGTTCAGCTACTGATTGATTGATTGATTGATTGATTGTGTGACTGTGGAAATGGATAAAAGCCCCCCCCCCCATCCAAACAATGACTATCATCAGTGCAGGTAAGAATTTTTTTTTAATAAAAAAATTATCATCTACAATACTGTCTTATTTATTTTATAGTACAGTACATTGATTATTGCTTTAATTTTATGGATCAATGCTCTTGTTAGATAGTAAAATTCATGTTAAATTGCTGTTTTAGGGGTTGTTTTTAAAAGTCTGGAATGGATTACAGTGGTACCTTGTGTTACAGACGCTTCAGGTTACAGACACTTCAGGTTACAGACTCCGCTAACCCAGAAATAGCACCTTGGGTTAAGAACTTTGATTCAGGATGAGAACAGAAATTGTTTGGCAGCGGTGTGGTGGCAGCGGGAGGCCCCATTAGCTAAAGTGGTACCTCAGGTCAATAACAGTTTCAGGTTAAGAACGGACCTCCAGAACAAATTAAGTTCTTAACCTGAGGTACCACTGTAATCTGTTTTGCTTTACTTTCTATGGGAAAGCGTGCCTTGGTTTTGGAATACTTTGGTTTTGGAACAGACTTCTGGAACGGATTAAGTTTGAGAACCAAGATACCACTGTATAGTACAAAACTATTTTGAAGTCCATGTTGTGGTATCAGTGTCATAATTTTTGACCTGGCAATATAGTGCAAATCATGATGTGTGTTTGTGTGTGTGTGCACGTTATGCAAAACCACAATGTGGAAGAAACTGTGAAGCCATCCAATGTGTCACTCGCTTCCTGCAGCCCCTGTTGACTCTGCCGGCTCAGCTCTTCCATGCCTCATGCAAGGGGCAGCAAATCACAAGAGCAGGTCCTAGCAAGAATCCTGATGCAGAAAAACCATGAAGCCAGCCAATGCCTTTACATGGCTTCATCCTTAATCTAGACACAGTGATATATATGCTTCGCACCCTAAATGTTTTTGCCCAACTAGACTGTGTCCTTGAAGTCTGATAAGACTTCTTGCCAAACTCTGGATGGAGGATAGAGAGGGATGTGTAAAAGCATGTAGAAACTAGCTCACTTGCATCATACAGATTTGCTTCCAGCTCTACGGACCACTGGCATGTCCCCTTTCCCAAGGATCAGCTGGCACAGAATAAATTCTCTGTACCCTACAAGGCATCCTGTGAAACTTTTTACCTTTGCTACAATAATATTACCCTCAAACTGTTGAAAGGCAATTCATATTCACAACAGCCAAACCAAGTGGCGAAACCTTTTGATTCATCCGTTAATTACTTAATAGCATAGCTTTGCCATCCATTAAATAATCTCAATAGACAAACATTTTGAGGCTTCTTTCATTGCTGTTTTCTCCAATGATTCATCCGGCAACTTGAACTTGCAACCTCTCAATGACTTTATAGATTTGAGAAGCTATTATTATTGACTTTTCTTCATCAAGGAGGTAAATAATTATTGTATTCAAGCCATTAATGTCAGGTTAACAGGAGTTAGTAGTTGATATGGCTGAATTTGGTGGCATAAATGAATGGGGAGGAGGGGAAAGCAACAACCCTGAATGCTGGAAATGTCACACAGTTTGTATTTTAAAATTGCAACATCAGTTTAAAAGTAATGCACTCAGAATAATTTTGGGGGGAGGGGGATGTGTAGGATTTCCTTCTGCAAGAAGTCAGAAGGCTTAGCATTGTCATTTACTTATATATTTACATTTATATGTCATCTTTCCTGCAAGGAGCTCCAAGCAAACATACATGGTGTTATCTACTTTATCCTTACAGCAGCCCTGTGAGGTAGGTATGACTGACAGCATTTCCCTGATCCACCGAGTTTGTAATTCCATCAAAAAAAGAAATCAGATAGGCCTGGCATGACTTATTTTTGTGAAATCCCTGCTGGGTCTTAGTAATCACAGCATCCTTTTCTAAATGTTCACAGACTGACTGTTGAAATACAGTGGTACCTCGGGTTAAGTACTTAATTCATTCCGGAGGTCCGTTCTTAACCTGAAGCACCACTTTACCTAATGGGACCTCCTGCTGCCGCTGCACCGCCAGAGCACAATTTCTGTTCTTAGCGGAGTTCTTAACCTGAAGTGTACTTAACCTGAAGCGTACTTAACCCAAGGTACCACTGTATCTGTTCTAGCACCTTCCCTGTATCAATGTCAAGCTCACCGGTCGGTAGTTACCAGGGTCTTCCTCCCCCCCTTTTTGAAGATGGGGACATTTGCCTGCCTCCAGTCTGTAGGGACCTCATCTGTTCTCCAAGAATTTTCAAAGATAATAGACAAAGGCTCTGAAATTACATCCGCAAGCCCCTTTAGTACCCTTGGATACAGCTCATCAGGCCCTGGAGATTTGAATTCATTTAAAGTAGCTCTGTGTTCCCTTACTACCCCTTTTTGCTATCTTGGGCTGCAGCTCCCTCCTTACATTATTTATTCTGTTGCCACCAGGTTGGGCATCACTTTCCTTTTAGGTGAAGACAGAGGCAAAGTAGGTGTTGAGTAGTTCTGCCTTTTCTCTGTCACCCAATAGCATTTCTCCGTGTTCCCCACACAGAGGACCTACCACTTGCTTGTTCGTCTTCTTCTTACTTCAAACATAGCTCAAGGAACCTTTATTATTATTTTTAACCTCTCTTGCAAGCCTGAGCTCATTCTGAGCTTTAGCCAGCCTGACTTTTCCCCTGCAACTGCTGGGAACTCGTGTATACTCCTCCTTTGTGATTTCCCCTTTCTTCCATTTCTTATACATGCCCTTCGAAACTCTCAGCTCATCTGTAAGCTCCTAATGCAGCCACACCGGTTTCCTTAGATGCCTCCCACTTTTCTTTCTTGTTGGTACTTTAATTTAAAGAGCCATGTACATTGATGACATAGTATAATCTATACATGAACAACTCTTCCAGAAGAAAAGGTATTGTAGCATATCTAGAAAATAATGAATTATGGATTTTGGCAAGTTTTCAAACCAGTGAAAGACCCAATTGTTCCTCTATTCCAATGGATTTGAACTTCTGAGCATGCCTTCTTCCAAGTTCTAGACCTTTGCACACATTCCATGAGTGGAAATGCCAGTGATGGGAAAGAAATTTGATTAGTTTGTATGTGGTGAACTTACTAAATTGGCACTTTGCAAAACACTGCACAGACCTAGGGCCAGCCCAATACATTTTGGTACCTCCCTCTCTGCCAGGGAAGAAGGAGTGAAGGAAGATCTACATCAGGAACAAGAGGGAAAACATATATTGATATCCAGATCTGCTGTTCCGGTAAATCCTGCCATGCCACCTGTTGGCTGGGTCAGCCCTGCACAGACCAAAATGCAATCATCCTTCAAAATTCCCACTTATCCAGATTTTGCAATGTAGTTCTCCAGCCAAGCAATCTGTACAAAAAGTGTGCCTATAAATGCATCTATTAGGGGAAATAATATAAAAAATGTGCTACAGTGGGGGAATTGCTTTGTGAAGATTCTGCATAGAAAAATTGCATAGAATAATCAGGAGAAATTTGCATGAAAACACTGATGAGTTTTTATGAGGTTGCTTTTTCAAAAGAATGCAAACTGATGTGGAAATGTGGGAGACTGAAGTTAAGACTGTCAAAATGAGAAAAACAAAAAAACCCAAACTGACATATTCAGCCCTCCCTAGGAAACGGAGTAGAATGTGTTATGATGTTATGATAGGTCTCTCCCCCCCCCCCATTGAATTGCTGACAAAGTTATATGCCTTGGAAGACTGGCTTTGTATTAGCTAGCCACTTGGAACCTTAATGGCCCCATCTTTGATCCAGCAACACAATTAAACGGAATAAATATAACCTAGTAGAAACAAGAGAGTATAGAGAGTCATTAGAATCTAGGTTTCAGCTCCGGGTGCCCTGGAAATCTTTCACCCATCAGATCTCTCCTGAGTTGCTTGTGTTTTCACATTTATTAGGAACAAGAAGATCAATGTTTCAAATTCAGCCTGATGAAAACACAAAACATTGCTTGGGGTTTTTGTTTGAAGCTGCTGTGATATCAGCAAGGCATGCTGTCCTCCAATGTACTGTGAATTCCATAATTAGTTATCATTCATCCCAAGCCAAAGCAACTGTAGAACACACTCACAGTCCCAAAGGACCGAATTGTTAACACAGGCTAAGGTTGTTTTATGATTCCAATAACTAAAGTCTATTGACTGTGATTTTATTATAGTTCATAAGGAAAGAAATTGAGTGCCTTCCCATTCCCACCCCACCCCCTTTCTAGCCTCAAGCACTTGCTATTTTTCTTATTTCTCTGGCTCCATTCAAATGGGAGAAACAGAGAGGTTCAGGTTAGTGGTCGCCTTTCCACCAGGTAGCTGATGAAAATGGGCAGGCAAGCAATCAGTGGCAATAAATTAATACATTTAATCTGTTTAATTTACCAAGCAGCAGGGTGTTTTTTCAATAATGTCCTTTTAAGCATATGGTGATTTTTGTTTGGGATGCTGGTATGGTTGGATGCACAACACTTAGGCATGGCATAAGACACTGACATTGATTCTTAAAAGGTCTTTATTCACACTTGAGCCAGAGCAGCTGGTGGGGGGTTAGAGCGCACTCAAGTCACTCAGATCTTTGGATATTGCTTTCCATTTCGCCATCTGTGTCCCGTTAAATATTCCTGATTTTTGCCAAGTTTGGCCCAATTTATATGTTAAATCAGTTACTGAAAACAGGCTCCAAGAAGCTGGTGGGGGATACCATTAAAGTGCACAGATCTTATGCATTAATCATTCATTTTGGAACAAGAAGTACAGGTTCTTCCATTCAGATAATCACATTGATATGTCAGCTTTTTGGATCCTGCAGAGACAATGGAGAGGATGATAGTTTGCCCCTGGAGAAGGCACTGTTTTGAATCAAGGAAGGTATAGGTTGAAAACTTCAAACTTGCAAAGCATTTCCTGAATCTCTTGTGATTATGAACATTTTTTACTAAATCTAATATGCTGTCTGCAGCAGAGCAAGTTGCAACATAAAGGCTAATGACTTGAGCATGGTAACATTTCCCCCTCTGCTTCTACCTGGGAGCCTATTTTATTATCTAAGGCAGGGATTACTGAAGGGACATTTGTGGGTGCACAAGTGCCCACAGAAGCCTTCCAGAAGTGGAAGAAAGACAAAACACATGCTCAGATTCAGGCCACCTGTGTCAATACAATGTTAGGTCCCTTCTTTGCTTCCGTCTCGAGAGAAAGGTGTCAGTGCTTCAAGTGTGATCTTTTCCTTTACAATCTGAGACATATTCATCATATCCTGAGCCAAGTATTATTGGGTCATTTGTACATTTCGAAAGGTCTAACTGAATGAGTTCTAAAGACACACACACACACACACACACACACACACACACACACCACTTTAGCAGGCATGTATGGTACTTTGTTGTGGCTATCACCTGTCTGGAGTCCACACTCCCTTGGTTAACATTTGGATGATGGAATCAGAAGCAAACTTAGGGCAGGGTGACTGGTTCTGCCACACTGGATGCCACAGGGCATCACAACTATGACGTAGTGAACAGAGCAGAACAGATTAGTAGTATTGATACCCTGCCTTTTTTTTCCTGACGGGACTCCAAGTGGCTTACAGATAAAAAGTACCCACTGGTCAGTCATCTGACATTATTATGATTTCAGGTGATTGGCACCTGTCAAAGCACAGAGTTTGTATACAATCAGCTGTATAAGGGACTTTGCAGACACTACCAATCAACCCCTTTCAGCCAATCACTGTCCTTACCTGCCCCACCTTTGACACCATATATGACATCAGGTGCATGCAGGTGAGCCTGGCTTAACCAAAACAGACTCATTGACCAAATGAGAAGGCCTCAGGGGTCAAATTTGACCAGCAGACTCTTTCCTTTGCACCCCTTGGGATAGAGGGAAGAGTAAGTGGGTGATGAATTATATGTTTAGTTCACTTACCTGTGCTTAGGCTTAATGTCAGTGAGAAAGAAATACCCTGTGATATACTTTATGCTATCTACATATGGCATAAAGAAAGCTGAAAATGTTTGTTCACAACCAACATATTCATGAGGTAAACTACACTTATAAAAACCAGATGGCTCAACAATTTCAATAAGTTACCTCAGCTTACTCAATTGTGTCTTCAATTATTCTCCTACAGCATAACCCAACCACAAGAAAACCTTTTAAATTGTGATCCTATGCTTGCTTAATTGGGAGTAAGTTCTCACAGATATCAGTCAGTTTTATTGCAATAGACCAACTGGTCATTATCCACCAAATGATTCACAAGATGAACAATGGGGAGACGAAAACAGCAGGCAACAACCAATGCTTCTGGCATCAGTAAACATGCAAACATTCATTGTGCCTAATTGATTTCAAGGGGAGAGCTAAGCATTTGCTGAACTCACTCTAGTTGAACCCAATGTACTATACCAGCACCAATGGCTGGAGCTACACATTATACATGACAAAGAGAAACCACCAAGAGCAGAATCTCTTCTCCCGTAAAACATAGGCACACTCATCTTGTGAGAGGATATTATTGTGCTGTGAGTTCCCCTGTTCTTGCTCAACTTGATTGACGGCCTTTGGCATGGCGAGGGAGTTCAAAATGACGGACCTTAGGATCTCAAATTTCAGCGGCACCCCACACATCTCTCACTTTCCACTCTACATCATAGTTTGGGTGGCATCTTGTGCCATGTTCAGAGAAGAGCCAAAGGTTCGTGGCAGAGCACACACCCTGGAGAGCCGCTGCCAATCATTGTAGATAGACGTTATCTGAGCCCTAGATTGGCTCACCCTAACTTTGACAATATTGTGTCCTTATTCCACCCCCCAACCTCAAATTAATAATTTACACAACATGAAACAATAACTCCTACGGAGTTCATAAATATTTAGAAAGCCCTTACCCTTACCATTCATGATTTGATTGCGGTATAGTTGCTTAAAAAAAAAAATCATCTTCTTAGACACTGATTAGTGTGTTGAAAATCAGATGGATAAAAGAAAAGGATGTGCTGAGCTACTTAAATTGCTTTCCAACAGGCAAATAGGCTTGTCATGAGTAGAGCCAACACTATAAGTCAAGCGTTTTTATAAGAATTCAGTAGGATGAAACCACTACTTCATCACTGGAACTCAAGTACCCAAATTAAATTTAATATGTCAAAAGCTGTGATTGGGTGGTGATGGCTAAGTGCTCTCTCTCTCTCTCTCTCTCTCTCTCACACACACACACACACCAACAAAACAAAACAAAACAAAACCCTGTTCATAACCCATTTGGTATTTACAGAAGAATTAGGATAAAGTGTGAATGCCATCTCTGAAATAAAATCATGCTGCATGACCTTCAATTTCACCTTTGCTGCTTGGATTTGCTCTGTTTAGGTGCATTCTTCTAAATGAATATTTTCTCAGAGACATAGAATCATAGAATCATAGAGTTGGAAGAGACCACAAGGGCCATCCAGTCCAACCCCCTACAACATGTACAGAAACAAAACATTCTAAAACTAGACACAGATGAAATTGGACCTCAGAAAGGACTTTGTATCAAGGAAGCTATTAACAGCTTTAACAAACAAACAAAATCCAATATAGGTGTTGTTGTTGTTGTTGTTGTTGTTTAAAAAAAAATCTTCTAGAACAATATCTATTTAGCATCCTGGGTGATAAAATGTGGGAGAGTTGTTACCTTTGTGTAAGGATGCCCAAGGTTGTCATTTTAAAGAAATTGATTCACAATTCCTGCAATAATATTTGGATTGAAATGCATTGGGGGAGGGGGTCAATTGTCACACTTTTACCAATTTCCACAATACTGGTCTCTCATACAAAAATACAAAAATGCATATGAAAATGAACATTTTAATTTGAATTGTGTGCAAAAATGAAGATTTTATTTATTTTATTTAAAGATGGGTAAACTGCCCCTTTTGTGGGAAAAAAATAACAGAATGGCGTACAGCACAAAATAATAATATTACAATAACAATGTCGGTAAAAGGCATTACTAGCCCATCAATGAAAACTGGTTAGTAAAAATGTTCAAGTTGCAAAGGCATGTCTGAAAGGTATCATTTTTAGAAGACAGCTAAAAGAAAGCAGAGATGCTAGACTTCTGTAGGAAACGAGTTTCAAAGCTCAGTTCCTGGTAAAGACCAACCAAACCTCAGGGGCACCCAAAGTTCTCCAACAGAAGTAATCAAGATGGAGTATAAGGAACCAGGCAATATTTATGGCACTTTGAACCCAAGATTAAGGGCATTGCCAATTAACATAATAACATTGAGGATAAAATGCATTAGGCTAGCATTTTAGGATAAAACGTATACCCAAACGTGTATTTCGCAAAAAAGGTATAAATATTCATTTTTTAAAAATTTAAAAATTCATATTAATGCTGAAATGAAATGGAATGAGGTTCTGAATGAATATAACACATAAACTATGGAACTCATTTATACAGGAGGCAATGACGGCTACTGACTTGGATGGCTTTCATAGAGGATTGGCCAAATTCATGGAGGAGAGGGTATCAAGGGGAACTCTCAGAGGCAGCAATGAATGAATGAATGAATCTTTAATGTACGTAAAGCTATAATCATTTAAAAATACTGATAAAATCAGCAAAACTTTTTTTTAAAAAAAACCCAATACAGTGGTACCTCGGGTTAGAGATGCTTCAGGTTACAGGTGCTTCAGGTTACAGACTCTACTAACCCAGAAATAGTACCTAGGGTTAAGAAATTTGCTTCAGGATGAGAACAGAAATCATGCGGCGGTGGTGCAGCAGCTGCAGGAGGCCCCATTAGCTAAAGTGGTACCTTAGGTTAAGAACAATTTCAGGTTAAGAACGGACCTCCAGAACGAATTAAGTTCTTAACCAGAGGTACCACTGTACAGGGAATTGAAATAAAAAGTCAATTATATAAACTACTTTTTAGGGTTTTGAATCAATAGTCAAATAGTGGACCTTATTCTTATTGCCCCAGCTAAAAACCTTGCAACCTTTGCTGTCACCTGCTCATCTTGATTTGCCAAGAGAAAGGACACTGTGGCAGTGGTTGGGTGACCCGGAACAGACTATAAAAGAGGGGTGATAATCTCATTCCTGAAGTCTTTGTAAAGAGTGCAAGGAAAAAGGAAAAACCATCTTCCACAAAAGCTACTGCTTGCCTTCTATCACTGTGCCATTGAGAGCGTGCTCACTTATGGCTTCTGTGTGTGGTACGGAAGCTATACTACCAAGGACAGGATGGGGTTGTGCAGAGTTGTTAAGGCAGCAGAGAGCATTGTTGGCTGCTCGCTCTCCACCTTAGAGCAGATTTATGCCATGAGGTGCCACAGAAAGGCACTGGACATAGTAAAAGATCCATCGCATCCTGGTCACCGTCTCTTTGAGCTCTTGCAATCAGGACAGAGATACAGGACGATGTTGACAAGAACAAGCCGTCTTAGGAACAGCTTCTTCTCCAGAGCGATCTCGGCCTTGAATGGGAAGCCTGGACTTTGAAGTCATCTAATCTTACCTGTTATTATCATTGTATGGTTTTAATCAGTGTGTATGGTTTTAATCAGTGTTTTTGTAGTTGTTTTGTTTTTGCGTGGAGTGCCCTATCTGGGTGGATGGAGCAGCCAAGTAATTTCGTTGTTCCCGAAGGGGACAATGACAATAAAATATATTCTATTCTATTCTATTCTAAGCCAGAAGGGAATGTATCACCGATTCATTGCTGCCATCTCCACAGAGGCAGAAATGCTTTTGAATACCACTTGCTGGAAGCCACAGGAGTTATTGCGCTTGAGGTTTCCCCACAAGCTTCTAGTTGGCCACTGTGAGAACAGGACATTGGACTGGATGGGTCTGATCCAGCAGGCTCTTACATTTTTACATACAAATGTGACCCATTCCAGAAATAGACTGATTTCTCCATCCATCTCTTGCTTGTGAGGCTCTCAGAGAGCTCTGGCCGACCATCTACATATCTTATGGGCTTCAGATTGCTGGCTGCTGCTCGTGAGTGTTTGTGCTCTCCCCTCCTGCCAATTTCACCTGGACTCTGGGGGGTGGGGCCTGCACTCACCTCGACAGCTTAAAGGCCGGCAGAGAGGCCCTGGAACACCATTGCTGGCTGCTGCTCGTGAGTGTTTGTGCTCTCCCCTGCTGCCAATTTCACCTGGACTCTGGGGGGTGGGGCCTGCACTCACCTCGACAGCTTAAAGGCCGGCAGAGAGGCCCTGGAACACCATTGCTGGCTGCTGCTCGTGAGTGTTTGTGCTCTCCCCTCCTGCCAATTTCACCTGGACTCTGGGGGGTGGGGCCTGCACTCACCTCGACAGCTTAAAGGCCGGCAGAGAGGCCCTGGAACACCATTGCTGGCTGCTGCTCGTGAGTGTTTGTGCTCTCCCCTGCTGCCAATTTCACCTGGACTCTGGGGGGTGGGGCCTGCACTCACCTCGACAGCTTAAAGGCCGGCAGAGAGGCCCTGGAACACTGCTGCCCAGGATTCTCCTGCCTGAATGCCTACAGGACCTCTCCATGCCTTTCACCATCTGGCCCAGGGCAGGGCCTGTTGGCCCTCAAAAGGACGGCTGCCACAGCCCAAGATTCTCCTGCCTGAGTGCCCACAGGACCTCTCCCTGCCTCTCACCATCTGGCCCAGGGCAGGGCCTGTTGGCCCTCAAAAGGACGGCTGCTACTGTTGCCCAGCAGAACTTATAACAGCACCGAGTTATTTTTAGAATGTTTTTAAATGGTTTTTTGTTTTGTTTTGTTTTTAATTCTTTCTGGTAGGGTGGGTGGATTGGATTCTTAGTTGGTTTGGGAATTTGTTTAATTTTGGTATACTTGTAATCTTTATTGTTTTTGGTTTATATTGTTTAATTGTTTTTTGTGGGTTTTTTTTTTGCTTTGTTTTTTCTGTTGCTTTTTATATAGGTGTTTGTTCTTAAGGGGTGGGATCAGGGCTGCCCGGGAGTGGGTCCCAGCCGATAAAATGGCTGGGACAAGTTCTACAGGGGGGGATGCACTGGGACACCCGATCTCAGTGATCACGGGCAGGAGGAGGAGTCACGCTAGGACCAGACCATGTCATTACCGAGGAGGCAGGCTTAGTCGTTGTTTGAGGACTATCCCTGCCTCCGGGTCTGGCCCTGACTGGACGGGTACTGGAATCAACAAGGGATACCCACATGACCTGAAAGTGTTGCTGTGTAATGCCAGGTCAATGATGAACAAAACCACTGCCATCCACGACCTGATTGTGGATGGGGGACTTGACCTGGCATGTGTGACAGAGACTTGGTTGGATGAGGCAGATGGGCCAGTCCTTGCCGCTGCTTGTCCACCAGGTTTCTCTTACGCACAGCAACCCAGGCCATCTGGGCGGGGAGGGGGGGTTGCAGTGATTTTTAGGAAGTCATTAGTTTGCACCAGGCGTCCTATTGGAAAGACCAAGTTTTCTGAGTGCATGTTCTGGAAGTTGGGCAATAGGGGCAGTACAGGATTCCTTTTGGTGTACCGACCTCCCCGCTGCACCAAGGATTCCCTGCCCGAGCTGCTTCAGGTCGTGGCGGATGTGCTCCTGGAGACACCTAGCCTGGTTGTCTTAGGAGATTTTAATATCCACGCCGACACGACCTTACAAGGGGCCGCTCGGGACTTCGTGGAAAGCATGGCCTCCATGGGGCTGTCCCTGAATAAGTCTGGCCCAACTCATAGCCGCGGACATGCCTTAGACCTAGTGTTTACCTCTATGGATGTTGGTGATCTGACACTAAGTAAAAGCGATACAAAAGAAGTGCCATGGTCAGATCACTTCCTGGTGCAACTAGACTTCTCCGCGACCCTTCCCCTCTGCCGGGAGGTGGGACCGATTCGGATGGTCCGCCCCCGCCACTTAATGGATCCAAATGGTTTCCAGAGAGTGGTAGGGGATGTTTTATCCCATGTTGATGGCCTTTCAGCTGATTCCCTGGTGGCCCGCTGGAATGTGGAGTTAACCAGGGCTATTGACTGTCTGGCTCCGAAGCGCCCTCTCCGATTGCATGGAGCCCGGACAGCCCCGTGGTTTTCTCCGGAGCTGAGGGTGATGAAACAGTCGCTGAGACGGCTAGAGCGCCGGTGGCGGAAAACTCATTCTGAATCAGACCGGACACGGGCTAGAGCTCAACTTCGAGCCTACCAAGTGGCAATGGCAACGGCAAAGAGAACTTTCTTTGCCGTTTCTATTGCATCTGCAGAAAACAGCAGCAGGAGACTCTTCCAGGTGGTTCGCAATCTAGCAGAACCACCTCCGTCATCTGGGTCTGATAGGGACCCCAAGATCTCCTGCAATGCTTTTGCAATGTTTTTTGCAGATAAAGTCGCTCAGATTCGGAAGGAGGTAGACTCCACCGTGGGAGCAGAGCCGGGGCGGGAGAGTGCTAGAGCCCTGTCTAGTCATGTTTTATGGGATCAATTCCAATCTGTTACCTCCGAGGATGTGGACAGGCTGCTTGGACGAGTGAAACCGACCACCTGTCTTCTTGATCCTTGCCCATCCTGGCTAATAAAAGCTAGCCGGGAAGGGCTGGGCGATGGGCTCCGCGGGGTGGTGAATGCCTCTCTCTGTGAGGGAGCCTTCCCAGACCCACTAAAAGAGGCGGTTATTAAACCGCTTCTTAAAAAACCATCTTTGGATGTGGCCAATATGGCCAACTATCGCCCAGTCTCAAATCTTCCATTCTTGGGCAAGGTGATTGAGCGGGTGGTTGCTGAACAACTCCAGGCACGCCTGGAAGAAGCGGACCATTTGGATCCCTTCCAATCGGGGTTCAGACCTCATCATGGGACTGAATCTGCCTTGGTCGCACTGGTTGATGATCTCCGGCGGGCTAGGGACAAAGGTGAGAGCTGTTTCCTAGTTCTGCTGGATCTCTCAGCGGCTTTTGACACCATCGACCATAACATCCTTCTGGACCGCCTAGAGGGGTTGGGAGCTGGGGGCACTGTTATACAATGGTTCCGCTCCTTCCTCCTGGGCCGTGTTCAGAAAGTGGTGGTGGGGGATGAGTGTTCAGACCCCTGGACTCTCACTTGTGGGGTACCTCAGGGCTCTGTCCTCTCCCCCATGCTTTTTAACATCTATATGCAGCCGCTGGGAGAGATCATCAGGGGGTTTGGGCTGGGTGTTCATCAGTATGCGGATGATACCCAGCTCTACCTCTCTTTCAAATCAGAACCAGTGAAGGCGGTGAAGGTCCTGTGTGAGTGTCTGGAGGCGGTTGGAGGATGGATGGCGGCTAACAGATTGAGACTGAATCCTGACAAGACAGAAGTACTGTTTTTGGGGGACAGGGGGCGGGCAGGTGTGGAGGACTCCCTGGTCCTGAATGGGGTAACTGTGCCCCTGAAGGACCAGGTGCGCAGCCTGGGAGTCATTCTGGACTCACAGCTGTCCATGGAGGCACAGGTTAATTCTGTATCCAGGGCAGCAGTCTACCAGCTCCATCTGGTACGCAGGCTGAGACCCTACCTGCCTGCGGACTGTCTCGCCAGAGTGGTGCATGCTCTAGTTATCTCTCGCTTGGATTACTGCAATGCGCTCTACGTGGGGCTACCTTTGAAGGTGACCTGGAAACTACAACTAATCCAGAATGCGGCAGCTAGACTGGTGACTGGGAGCGGCCGCCGAGACCACATAACACCGGTCTTGAAAGACCTACATTGGCTCCCAGTACGTTTCCGAGCACAATTCAAAGTGTTGGTGCTGACCTTTAAAGCCCTAAATGGCTTCGGTCCAGTATACCTAAAGGAGCGTCTCCACCCCCATCGGTCAGCCCGGACATTGAGGTCCAGCGCCGAGGGCCTTCTGGCGGTTCCCTCGCTGCGTGAAGCCAAGTTACAGGGAACCAGGCAGAGGGCCTTCTCGGTAGTGGCGCCCACCCTGTGGAACGCCCTCCCTTCAGATGTCAAAGAGAACAACAACTACCAGACCTTTAGAAGACATCTGAAGGCAGCCCTGTTTAGGGAGGCTTTTAATGTTTAATAGATTACTGTATTTTAATGTTCTTTTGGAAGCCGCCCAGAGTGGCTGGGGAGACCCAGCCAGATGGGCGGGGTATAAATAATAAATTATTATTATTATTATTATTAAGGAAATAGGTGCCACTGATTCTTCTATTCACTGGTTTCCAATGTACTTTTAAATGGGGGGATATAATGCCTTGTTTTTTGGTATTCATTTCCATAGCAGAGACACTGGATTTTTACAGGACCAAGCTAGGCTTCTTCTGTTTTTAACCTGAACTGCTAAGCTCGTGTTTTCTCTGAAAATCAAGCCCCATTCTTTCTGTTTTGTACCTTAGCCTTAACATTAAAGAGCCGAGAATTTGGATTTTGCTGGATGCTTTTCATAATGCATGAAAGAGAATAAAATACCAGCAAGCTATTTCTTGGCTCTAGTTTCTTTTTTTCTGCCGATGGTAATAAAACCTGTTCTTTGTTAGTAGACTAAACAGGCATGACCCAGAATGCATTAGGAAGTAGTTAGAGAGAATACATACAATCTGAAATATTTTTATACTTTTCTCCCTGACTCTATAAACTTGCTTTAAAGAAAGAGAGTGAGAGAAATCAGTAGCACAACTTCTGCCTCTGAAGTTGTTTATAGAAAATATTGGACCCAGACTTGAGGATTTCATATTCTTCTTTAGCATTGCTATAAGTAAATAAATCATAATTAGGATTTCCCAACCTTTTGTGCAATTTAGCAGGCTTGTTCAAGGGCAACTGCTGCTGTTTCATTGTATTTTTTTCTGTTTGTGAGGGTTTTATGATTCAAATTGTATCTTGTTGATTGTTTCATTCATGTATGTAAATCACCCTGGGATCTATTTCGACAAAGGATGCTTTGAAAGTTCCACAACTCTTCCGTGTTGTAGAAAGTACAGTGTGTGAGTGTGTGTGTGTGTGTGTGTGTGTGTGTGTGTGTTTACCAACAACAGGCACACAGTAACCCAGCAACAATTTTGAAAATGATGGATACAATTTTATTCACATTGGGATGAAGACCTACTTTTTCATCCCAATCAAAGTATGTGTGCTTAGCATGCGGTACAAATTCTCAGTACATGTCTACTATGATTATGGACTTTGTGGTGCCCATTATTTGGAATTTACTCCCTGTAAAGGTCTGCCAAGGCCCAATCTCATGTTCTTTAGCAGCCAAGGTAAGTCTGGGGCCTTCAAGATGTTCTGTGGGTAGCACCTGATTTAGGACAGTGTGAGTAATCCCAATGTCACCGCTGTGGTGGCAAAATTTTGTGCTAACGCTATAAAGATTCGGTCTGCAGAAATTGGAGGCACCCGAACCAACTCTTGATCTGAGCTAGAAAAGAACTCGACTTGCCGATGCTTTTAATTTATGTAGTGCAATTATTAATCAACCATATTGTATTTAATGGAATAGCGATGGCTAATCCTTTCTAGTTTAAATTCTTAGATTATATTTTTTAAATTGTATTCTCAATTGATTTTATGTATTTTTACTTGCTGTGCGGGTCATTGACCATAATAAATTTATTATTATTATTATTATTATTATTATTATTATTATTAGGACAGTGTGAGCATTTCCCCCGCACAAGGCACCGAGCCGAGGCAGTGCAAAATGTGCCACAACTTTGATGTAGTGTAGTTGAGAACATGTGGAGTATGGAAGGTGAGGGGGAAGACATACCCTCCAACAATTTCAACAATTTCTCTGATGAAAATAGGGACATTCTTATTCTTATTCTTTTCCCCCCTCTTTTGAATATTTATTGAATTTTATAACAATTAATGATACAAATCAAATATTATTTATTGCATTAGCCATATGGCCATAGCACATAATGCGAAACCAGGAGGAAACCTGTCGCGAATGTACATAAAATACAACAGATACATTTTATACATTTTGTACAAATACATTTAAAAACTTTAAGTGTAGAATCATGCTGAGTAAAACAGATAAAATAAGAAGCAATAACAGGGCATGTCGACAGTGACTATGTCAGGAAGTTACATAGGTCTAGGTCTAGGGCAAGTTAGCCGAAGAGGTGGCCCTGGTGGAGTATGGAAGGTGAGGGGGAAGACATACCCTCCAACAATTTCAACAATTTCTCTGATGAAAATAGGGACATTCTTATTCTTCTTCTTCCCCCCCTCTTTTGAATATTTATTGAATTTTATAAGAATTAATGATACAAATCTCATTCATCATGTTATTTACAATTATCCCCCCCCCTTCTCTGGACTTCCCTCAACTCCCCCTCTGCTGAGTTATTTAGTTTTATTTATCGTATCCTGCTTTTCCTACACAAAAATAAAAATCCCTTATCATTTCTCTGAAATATCTGTTACTCAAATGAAATTGTGAAAGTTTATTCAAATCCTGCCAGTGAATCCAGAACATTCTGTTGTTTCTGCAAATAAACTGTAAATGGTTCCCAGACTCCTTTGAAGTCCTTTTTGTCCTCTTGTAGTTTGTCTGTTAGCTTAGCCAATTCTGCATAGTTCACCAGCTTTTCTTGCCATTGTTCCTTTGATGGTATTTCTTCCGTCTTCCAATATTTCGCAATCAAGATTTTTGCTGCTGTTGTAGCATACATAAATAATGTCCATTTTTCTTTTGGTAGCTCTTGATTTGAGATACCTAACAAAAAGGTATTCTAAGCATTAAACATTTTTTAAAAAATACTTCTGAATAAGTGCTTCCTTCAGATGTCTTCTAAAGGTTGTATAGTTACTTAACTCCTTGGCTCAGGGGTCGCAAAACTCCATACCGCCCAACATTTCTCCAATGAAAATAGGGACTTCCCAAGGAAAAGCGGAACATTCTGGGTGTAAATCCAGGATTGTCCCTGGAAAATAGGGACACTTGGAGGGTCTGGGAGAAGGACATGAAAATAAGAAATATTTAAAGGGGGAGTGCCAAATTTTGTTCTCTTTCAGGGCACAATATTATCACAGTCCTCCTCTGGGTCTGTCTTACATTTTCTACGAAACAATCTAATTTAATCTGAATATTATTTATTTCATTTTTAGTCTTAGTGTTTGATTTTGTTTCTGGTTGTGAGTTGCTTTGCTGCAGTTCTTTTGCAAAAGCAGGATAAAAAGTTTTCAAAATAAACAAGTAAATAAAAACTGCTATGACAGCGTTACTTGAAAATTTCATTCTGCTGAGGCATTTCAAGAGAACAAATGGTGAGAAATGCATGTGGAATAAACACCAACGTGAGCTGATTTTGTAACTACGGTGAATAAGTGTCTCTCTATGCAGCAGAGTTCTTTGTTTTTCTGTCAGAGAAAGGATGTATCAATAGCTATGACATGAGCTTTATGCGAAGTGTCACCATTACTGGCGAGAAAGAAAAGGTGATATTCACATGGTGTAAATACTGAATTTAGATTTATGGGTGCATGTGTTTATTTGAGCATAGTACTGTTTCTAAAGAAAAAGAAAGATTAATACTATGGGAAATGGCATTTAAATCTCTCAAAACACTCTGTATTCCCAAAATGACCATCAATGTTTTGCCTCTACTTTCAAACATATCTTGTTTGCACTTGATGAATGCTATGACAATGTAAAGTTGGCGTTTTTGTCAGATGGGCTGGTGAAAATTCAGCAGGAATTGAGGGATGATAAGGTCTGCATCAACAAGTTTCAATCACAAGGTCATCTGACATTTTTGAAAAACAGACTGTGTTGAAGAAAATATGTTGAGTGGTTAAAATTGGATATTGTGTGAGTTAAGTGCACTTAGGCTGGATCTATACAGGTAAAAAAAAAGCTACAGAAAAAATGTGTTACGAAAGTTCTTAATGGAAAATCCCATTGGTGGCTGATTACTGCTCTACAGCACCATCTTTATAACACAGTTATAATTATATACTTGACGAGTCCTGAGTCTATAATCCCAAACCCAAGGGATCTACCGGTATTTCACTGAACTCAGTAGGAGTACTTCTGAGTAAAGAAGGGCCCCATCTACACTATACATTTAAAGCAGTATCATACCACTCTGAACAGTCATGGCTCCCCCCCCCAAAGAAATTCTGAGAATTGTAGTTTGTTAAGGGTGCTGAGAGTTGTTAGGAGATATCCATTCCCCTTCCAGAGTTATGATTTCCAGAGTGCCTTAAGGAGAGGAATTGTTTGATAAACAACACTGGGAATTGTAGCTTTGTGCCTCTAAGGGCCTCCTAACAGCTCACTTCATTAACTACAGTTCCCAGGATTCTTTGGGGGAAACCATGATTTTAAAGTGGCATGATACTGCTTTAAATGTATCCCAAGTTAAGACTGTACTGGCTACTCCACATATAATATCATAGAATTGGAAGGTCCCAATGTACTGTGGAAGTCAACTAATCTAACCTTGGCTCGGTTCAGGATCTACAAGACAGGATTCCTATGACTGAAATAGAATCTAGGATGCACATTGTACGTATGTATTTACATGAAAGCTGAATCTGACTCTCTCTCTCTTAACTATAAGGAAATGAGCTAGTTATACACAAATACTCAAAGGTAAATTAAAGGACAGATAAACATTTGCAGTCCCAGACATCAACAGCCTATTATCAGCACACAAAGAGGAAAGATTGCTGTAATTGTACAACTCCTGAACAATAAACTCTAATTAGATTTCTCTCCACATCAGAGATTTATTTATTTCTTTTTCTTTTTAAAATGTTTTCCAGTTTTCATGAAAGGTTTAGGGGGGGAAATGATAAAGCAGATAATGATAAGAAAGAAAGAAAAATGAAAACAAAACAGAAACCTGAAGGGCAGCAGGGAACAGACAAAACATTCTGCGCTAAGCTTTCAGTAATGACCTTGTTTTAGCATTTTCTCACAATAGAAAAATGATGACTCACGACTCTATGATGCTGCAATTAAGCATCATGGGTATAATCAAGTATCAACAGCATCGTTCCCCTAGATGCCTCAGAGTAATTTATGTTGTTGATTTGTCGGTCAGTCCTGTGTATCTATTTATCTATGGCCCTTTGATGATTACTATAGCTCTATTCAATTGTTTGCCGAGTAGCTCTACCCCTTACTTAATGTGCTGTGTATCCTTCTCCACCCTCCCTACCTTTGTACATGCAGCAGAAACATCTGCAGAAAGAGAGTGTGTGGATGTATAGGTGTACATGCAAAGGTTCCTAGGTGAATCTGAGCCCCTATTGCACAGGGTTTTAGGCTGTGTGGTAGCCTTAGCGCATCATCATCACCATATTTTTTTTTATTTGTAATCCACACATCTGACTGGGTTACCCCGGCCACTCTGGGCAGCTTCCAACAAATATAAAAGCATAATAAAATATCGAACATTAAAAATTTCCCTAAACAGGGCTGCTTTCAGATATCTTCTAAAAATCAGATAGTTGTTTATTTCCTTGACCTCTGATGGGAGGGTGTTCCACAGGGTGGGTGCCACTACCAAGAATGTCCCCTTCCTGGTTCCCTGTAACCTAACTTCTCACAATGAGGTAACCACCAGAAGGACCTCGGAGCTGGACCTCAGTGTCCAGACTGAACAATGTGGATGGAGATGCAGGTATACAGGGCCAAGGCTGTTTAGAAGTTCAAAGGTCAGCACCAAGGCATGCATATGTGTGCCAGATGGTCTCCTCCAGTGCTCTTGCATCATGCCAACCTCCCGGCCACTTTCCCCCTTCCCCTCCCCAGTGAACTATTTTTTGTTTGGGAGTTAGTATAGTGACTCTGCTCCATCTACTTCTGGTTTCTTAACATGGGACAATAATTACTGAATGGGCTTTTATCAGTGACTTTAAAGGGGGGGGGCACAGAGACAACATTCAGCCAGAATATTTATTTTAAAAAATTAACGAATATTCATTTTGGTACATGTTCTCATTCAATATCAAATTAAACAACGGATTTATCCCTAAGAATTGAAGCAGAGACCTATTTAGGGAACATTTGCAGGCAACGACTCCCAAAACTGGTCCTTTGTCCCTGTCAATGGGTATCTGGAAAGTGAGACTTCATAAGGCTTAGTATGGAGACTTACAGCAGAAAATTCAAATGAAAGTGCCCCCTGCCCTCAAAAGTGAAAGTTCTGAAGGAATTATCTTGCTACTGCAAAGAGCTTGGGTTAGTGTGTGTGTGTGTGTGTGTGTGTGTGTGTGTGTGTGTCAGGCAGATGAAAGCCTTGTGTGAAAAGGACAAGACTATCGTATCCTTTGGCAACCACTTCATCTTCTTCAACACTGCTTGTTGATTCCCTGCTCCCATTCCCACCCCCATCACTTTAGCTTTCACGTCTCCCGCTTTGACACAGATTCCTTCCTCTCCCTTCATTATTTCAGCGGTTGACTTTCTCTGCTCTTTGTCTTCACTTGTCTCCTTTAATTTTCTTTTTCTGGCAGAAGCCCTTAGCTCAATTTGTAAACTTGGGTTGTAGAAGCAAAAACGCTGCATTGCATGTGTCTAGAACTAAATATGCATTATGAATTGACTTGCCGATATATTCATTCAGAAAATATAGCCACAAATTGACTACAGGGAGCATGTGCTGTTTTGTCTCAATAAACTCCCTCCACCTAAGCTTGTTTTCCTCCTGTTATTCCTGCAATCATTCCACACACACACACAAAACACACACACACAAAAGGGCACTCTGGGACCTTCACTCCACTGTTTGAGCAAATGAATTTAAAGAGGTGACCAGAGCACTTGTCTAGTCTTGTTGTCTTGGATGACTTTCACTTAGTGAGGCTTGGGGACATGGATAAGCTGTTCAGTCTGATCTGGGTGACCACCTGTGCTCTTGCCCTTTATGGCTAATAAAAGTAGCAGGGAGGGAATAACCAACTGGGCCAGGAAGGAAATTAATCCTTCCTTTACCGGAAGAGGGCGTGGGCACTGTCTGCTTAAAGGAGGGAGCGGTAAAGCCACTCCTCCAGAGACCCTACCTGGAATTAGAAAACCTAAATCATTATTGACTGGTCCCCTTGGGGAAGGTTCTTGAGTGGGTGGCCATGGGCCACATCTGGGTTCTCTTGGATGGAACTGCTTTCCTACATCTATTTCAATTGAGATTTAGGCCTGGTTTGGGCACATAAAGTACCTGGGTCATCCTGTATGATGACATTTGTCAGGAGAGAGGCGGGGCAGGAGAGAGGTACCTGTCAATTCCCCTTGATCTCTCAGAAGCTTTCAGTACCATTTACCACAGTATTTTTCTGGAGTGGCTGTCCAAGTTGGAGGTGTTCAGCACCACTTTGCAGTGGTTCTGACCCTAAGGTCCTTTATAGAGGGCGGTGCTTGGGCAGTGCTGTTTGATGCCATGGAGCCTGCAGTGTGGACTTCTGCAGATTTCCATTTTATCCTCCATGCTATTTAACATCTATGTGAAAACACTGAGTGGGGTCATCCAGAGTTTTAGAGCTTACATTGTCAGCAAGCGCTACTTCTCCTTTGAATCCTTAGGAGTTTGTGTCAGTGGTAGACCAATGTTTTGCCTTGATAATGGAGTGTATGAGAGACAATAAGCTGAAGTTTAATCCAGAAGAGATTCAGGCACTGTTAGTGGGTGGTTCTGTATACTGGATGGAAGGGATGTGGATGGGATTACACTTTCTCAGAAGGATCAGGTAGATAGTTTGGTAGTTCTTCTAGATTCATTACTGTTGCCTGAGGCTCAAGTGGCACTGGTGGTGCAGAATGTCTTTTGCCAGGTTTGACAGGTACCCCAAATGTGCCCCTATCCAGACAGGGACAGTCTAACTTCTGATGTCGATCCTCTGGTAACCTCCAGGCTAGATTACAGCAATATGTTATATGTTATACCCTTGAAGACAGTTCAAAAACTATAGCTGGTGCAGCAGCCAGATCACTGAACTGGGTGTAAAGCAATCTGGGCATGTAAAACAAATTCTGACATGATTGCAGTGGCTACCAATTCATTTAAGGGATCAATTTAAGGTGCTGGCTTTGACGGTGAAAGCCTTTTGTGGCTGAGGACTCGAATACATCAAGGACCACCTCTCCCCCATATGAATCAAGCGGAACCCTGTGTCACCCTTCTCCATGATGGTGGTGTGGAGGGTGGTGACACAAGAATGGGCATTTTCAGTGGTGGCTCCCTGCTTATGTAATGCTCTCCCTGAGGATGTATGCCTGGTGCCATCGCTATCTATTTTGAGGCTCAGACAAAGGCGTTTCTTTTTACCCAGGCTTTTGGCTCTTAATTTGGAGGGGTGCAGCTCTCTGTGATCTCTTTTAGTGTGAGAGATCTTCTCTCATGTTACCACTCATCATACCTTGGATGGTGATGAGACCTAGAGAAGGTGCTCACCTGAGGATATTAGTACCTGGGCAAGTTTGTATAGGTAGATATCTTTCATATAGCCTGGGCTCAAGCCATATAGGGCTTTGTAAGTCATAAACAGCACTTTAATAATAATAATGATGATGATGATGAATAGAGAGGCCTGGAGGCTCACATTTGGCTGGCAATTCTGAAGTTCCTTTTCCCTAGTCTGATCTGACAAGACATTCTGAAGCTACTTGTGGATTAGATTTGATTCGGATTGAGCCTTACGTTTGCAATGCACTTGTATCCCAGCTGGGCCACTATGTTGGAAAAATATATCTGGACTTTCAGGGACTAGAATGAGCAGCTGCCTCGGCTAAACAAGCCTTACATACTCATAATATGGCTGAGAGACTCATAGTTTACCCTGTGAGGTGCCGATGAGGCTAGCAGGGATTGAATCCATTGCTCCGCACTTATTTCAATGAGTTTCCTACATGTGGCTCAGTGTTGGTTGCCTAACGGATCAATACAGTATGCACAGTGACCTGCTTCTTAGCTTGAATGCTGCTGCTCCTGTAAAATTACTTCTAAGGATGATCTCTGCATGGAAGCGGTAGGTATTGCACAGATGCGCCATGTGGGGAATGTAGTATAGAAACACTGCTGTTGCGGTCTCCCGAAATTCTCAATTTTTCTCCTTTCTTCTTTTCAGTGTTGATGTGTATTAGCTGCACTAATCATTCCCCACCCACCTAGTAGTGGAAAGTGCATATTTCTATATACAGGAGTCATCTGTTGCCACAAACAATGGCAACCTTTGTTTGAAAGAGGAAGTGAAATTTTGCCTGTTCAGCTGCATATGAATAGAACAGATTGCCTGCTTTTCCAGAGATTGCTTACAGGCTGACAGGCATTTAAATCAAAATCGTTTACCTATTCTTTATCTTCTTCTTTGTCTTTCTTTTTTTAAAGGAATAATGCCAATACACTGCAGATTGATTCTTTTTAGGGCCAAACAGGAGGTAGATCATGGAAAATGGTTCTGATTGTTTAGTGTCCATATAGTTCATCTTAGCACATAAATTTGTTACTTTTTTGTTACTCTGATTGCACTAATAATTTGCAGAATGTGTGAATTATGTATGTAGAAGCCAGTTGGCTTCTTTCCTACCGGGCAATGGGACCAAGAGATTAGCCATTTCAGCAGTTTACTTGAATGCTAATGAACCTTGACCATGTTGTTGAAGCTTTATTGAGTCTTTCCTCCCCACATTACTGCTGATGTAGTTCATGCAATGTGCGTGAAGCCTACATGGGCCATTCTCCTGACATATGGTCCACGGCAACCTTTGTGAGGCCATATGGCACAAGCATCTAAGCCATTTCAGCTGGATTCATTCCAAATTTCACACAGCTATAAAGTCAAAGAGTGAAAGTCATCATGTCACAGGACTGAGAAGTGGACCAGGACGAAGAATCTCTCTGAGGACAGGTCCATACCATTGGTTTGCATGCCATAATCTACAGTTTGCCATGACCTACAGTTTCCGTGTGTATATCCTCCTTACCTTGTCACCTTTTTGTATATCAAAGACACAAGTCTGTTGGGATTGAGATATCGATCAAAATAAGCCGAAGGTTTAGTACTGCATTTAAAACATTAAAAGAATCAATAAAAAGCTCTGTTAAATGAAAATTATGGATGAGAAACGAGAGAGATGCATATAAGGTCACCAACTGCCCACTAAGCAGACCCAGCATGCTTAAACACCACTCTTCAGCAACTGCCTTCTTATAGAACGACAGAGAAGGCCTCATCCTCTGTAGATTATCTGGGTAGGAACAAATAGGAAACAATTATAATCAGTGTTGCTTGCTGGCTTCTGCAGGCAACAATTTTCTGTTATATAAACAGAGCAGACAGTTAAATCTCTACCTTCTGCGGCTCAGGTGGGCAGGAACAAGCATTCTTTACTATTCTTGCTAAAGCAATACCACTTTTTATAGGTTTGTTCACTCAGCATTGATAAGAACGATCAACAGTGGCGGATCCATGGTAACCACAGTGCTACTAGAATTTGATGTCTCTACAATACTATCGAGGGAAGTGGGTGGTGCTGTGGTCTAAACCACAGAAGGTCAGCGGTTCGAATCCCCTTGACCGGGTGAGCTCCCGTTGTTTGGTCCCAGCTCCTGCCAACCTAGCAGTTCAAAAGCACGTCAAGTGCAAGTAGATAAATAGGTACCACTCCGGCGGGAAGGTAAACGGTTTTCCATGCACTGCTCTGGTTCACCAGAAGTGGCTTAGTCATGCTGGCCACATGACCCGGAAGCTGTCTGCGGACAAACGCCGACTCACTCAGCCAGTAAAGCAAGATGAGCGCCACAACCCCAGAGTCGTCCGTGACTGGACTTAACGGTCAGGGGTCCTTTACCTTTATCTCCCCCTCAGGAAAGGTGCTTGTGAAACAGCACCCACCGTTCGGCTCATCCACTCAACAAAAACCAGAATTCATTCTACTCAAAGTGTATATTTCCTTTTCCTTTTTTTTTTTGTTTCTTCCTGCACCAGTTTATCTGAATCCTTCCTTATACTCATTTGAACTTCAAATGCCTGTTTAAAGTTCTGCACATCTGCACATGTCAGTTCAAACGTCTGCACATGTGTTTAAACATGCTATGGTTGTCCAGAACACTCTGCAAATCATGTTCTGCAACTTGTTGACAACGAATCTCACCCAAATCTACTTAACAAGTCCTAATTCTAAACACACAAAGGAAGTGAAACTTCAAGAATCTGTTCCTTCTCACAACGAGAAATTTCTATTAAAAACGCATCTTGTAAACGGAATCAACATGGCATCAGAGCATAAAAGAATCTAAATTGGATTTTGCATTTAAAAGAGGCTGAGGTGTTTATTGAGTACTGAGGACAGAGTTTGTTGTTTTCAAGCTTGCACAGACATTTTAATTATCACCTGAGATATATCCACATTTTAGTTCTTAATTGACAACACACAATTATCCATTTCCCCCCAAACATCTGACTTTGCTGGTACTACAAGGCAATGAAAGCAGAGCGTGTCTAAGAGAAGATGCTAAGCTGGAAGGGAATTCAGTAAGAATAATATGACTGTTGTACACATGTAGTTTTACTTCCAGCTCATTTGTTTTTCAAGTTGTTGTTTTTTTGTTGACCACGCCTGAGCATTTCCTCTGTTTTTAAAAGGTAAGCTGGAAAATGTGCTGATATAAAAGGTATTTTTTGACCTTGTTTGTCACATTTTGCTATACATTGTATCAGTCACTCATGGTATTGGGTAATGAGAGCAGGAGAATCACAAGCTAAGCAAGGAACTGTGGAGGAAAGGGAGAGAATTGCTCAATAGTTCTGCAACAAAATATAAGCAAGAGCAAAACAGCTAATGTATCAAACCATCCTTGAAACTTGAGCAACATGAGAATACACACACACAAACAGCCTGACAATTAGCAGCGAAAACTGCATGTGGTAGCTTATACTTAAATCAGCTTTTTAAATCTTTCTAATAAAAGTAGCAGCTCTCTTCCTATAAAAAAATTATATCCCTTTGCTTCCCCTCCTTCTGTACATGAAAAGCACAACTTATTTAAGCCAACACAAGAAGGCCTACCAGCAAAAATATAATAAGCTTGGTCCTGACACATAGTACGTAGAGCAGGAATTGCTTCTCATTTGCAGAAACGTCATGTTTCACTGTTTAGAAAGGAGGCCATGAGATACTTTCACAATAATGCCTATCCCGCGGAGCAGTGGGAGGAAATCAACAAAGGTCTCTTTTCTTTCACAAAGCTCCTGAGATGAGGGACAGAGAGGAGGATTGTTGCTATCAGAACTCGACTTAATCCTGGATGCTGATTTGACTGTCACAAGGTACTAAGATGAAGGCGAGGGGATCTCTTTCAGCCAGACTGTCACACCCCAATTTTGAAGAAGCCAATGATTTTGAAAATTAAAGGCTGCCTGCCGTTTGCTTCCCTCCTGGCAAAATTGTGCGACACATTCAATATGCAGGCAAAGTACAAAAGCCACATTTGTGCTCCTGTTGAGATTGCTTGAGGGTTGTTGTTTTTTAAAGAAATGTATTTCCCTCTCCCCCTCATAAGAGAGAATGTGTTGGTGGTTTCTGGATTGCATTCAGGTAAAGGGTGATGAGCCCTCAATATCTTGTGAGAAGCTGGCTGTTCAAATGTTCCCTGTGTGGACCTGACACTAAAAGATAAATAGAAGGAAAAGAAAAGCCAGCCTGGGTGGGCATGCTGGGGGTCATTTTGGACTCACAGCTGTTCATGGAGGCACAAGTTAATTCTCTGTCCAGGGCGGCTGTCTACCAGCTCAATCTGGTACTCCAGCTGAGACCCTACCTGCCTGTGCACTGTCTTTCCAGAATGGTACATGCCCTGGTTATCTCCCGCTTGGACTACTGCAACATGTTTTACGTGGGGCAACCTTTGAAGGTGGCTCCGAAACTACAACTAATCCAAAATGTGGCAGCTAGACTGGTGACTGGGAGCGGCCTCCAGGGCCATATAACACCAGTCCTGCAAGACCAACATTGGCTCCCACACAATTCAAAGTGTTGGTGCTGGCCTTTAAAGCCCTAAATGGTCTTGGCCTTGTGTACCTGAAGGAGTGTCTCCACCCCCATCATTCAGTCTGGACACCGAGATCCCACTCCGAGGGCCCTCTGGCAGTTCCCTCACTGCGAGAAGTGAGGTTACAGGGAACCAGATCATCACACATCCTTTGATCAACTGCTATTAAAGTTAGGGATAGCTGGAATTATTGGGTTATGTGGTGTGTGTGTTTTATAAAAATAAATAAATAGATGTCTTGCTCTGTCCTCTGGGGAACTGAAAATCCTGCATTTGTAATAAAAAGTAGCACTGAAATATCAGTTGAAAATAACCCTCAGTTAGCATTCAACTTTATGAAGTCCATCAGGAGCACACTTTTGTCATGGCACATCAGAAATAACTGGAAGTGGCAGTACAATTATGGAGTGAAAAAGCTGTGTTTTTTATCTACCTGTGTTTAGTGTACTGGCATGTCCCTTTAAGCTCTTTGATAAGCATATCCATTTGCTGCATTATTCCTGCCCCCCACCAAATATACCCATCAATTTATTCTTGTACCCAACCGAAGTGCCATAAATCTTGTTACTTCAGTGCAAAAATAAAAATGCTAAATCAATTTGAAAATATATGCCAAGTCTTGATTTACATCAGCTGTCACCAAACCAGTTGCTCTATTGAAAGCTGATCAGCTTTCAATTAGTCAAATAGATGACTAATAAGAATGCAGCAGATAAATGAATACAGATAATGAAAACATGGAAACCTTTGCTTTTGCAACCTGCTTGTGGCACAATATAACCATGGTGTTATGTTTCATAAAGTAGCAGGGGTCAGAGTAGATGTGGAGGGAAAGACAACAGCACATGCATTTCATGAAGAAACCCAAGGTTCAATTGTTAGCACCTTCAGTTAGAAGGATCTGGTAGCAGTTGATGAGAAAGAATTGATTAAATTGAATATAGAAATATAAAAGGCAGGACCTCCAAGGCAACTTTCTTTGAAACACTACCAGGACTAGCCAACCAGGTACAACTTTGTGGTCTCAATGCATGGATGATATGATGGCTTTAGGAGGAGGGACTTGGATTTGTTAGGCATGGGACAAGCTGGGCTTGTATGAAAGGGATAGAAGCGGACTGTTGGTGCTTAACTTAAAAAAGGTGCAACACGACGGCCAATGAAAGTAGTGTATATATTTTCTTCTTGTAAAATAACAGAAAGACAATGGATAGTGATCCGGTATTGACACTGTTTCGTTTGCGTCTTCTTCAGCATATAATAACTCACCATACAATGGAAATTTTCAAGGAGCAGTGGTCATATTCATATTCATATTGCATTTACATACATGAAGCCCAAACATGAAGCCCAAACATTTCAAGTGAAGAGAGGAACTGGCCAGTGTGTGAGAGTCTACACTTTTTTGAGATGTATGACACCACCTAGCACCCAGCCATGACTGCTCAAGCTATGGGATGGGGCCAATTCGTATTTCCTTTTCTTCAATCTGTCTCCTGTGTATCAGTGGCAGTCTTTAAGCTTTCCAGCCAAACCCCTACCATTGCACAGAGACAAGTTTGCATGAGGGCCCTTCTGAGCTGTCCTAGTCATCCACCTGAATCTAAGAGAATGAGGGAGGCAGGGCACATTTATTTGACCTGCACCAGAACCAGAGGTGACTCCCCCCAAAAAAACCAGCTATGGAGACAGCTTGTCGTAGCTTTTAGCATCTCCATGAGTGGTTAATGTGGCTGCTGTCAAACCAGCAACTGTTCAAGGCTGCCCCAAGTCACCCAGCAACTTACTGTAACTAGTTCATTGTGAGTTCCAGCACCTATTTTTCTTATTTTATTTTATTTTACTGAAAGAAGCACTTGATGGTGATGGTGATGATAGAAACCCTGGACAGTCACGACCAGTTTGAGCAGGTAATACTTCTGATCCATCCACAACGTCTGCTCACTGGGCAGGGCTGGGACCACTCCTTATTTGCCGATGGACAAAGACAAATGCTAGATGGGCAAAAAGGAATCTATGCTTCCATGCCACTGCAAATGCCATGTTTCAGTGCAAGGGGAAAGGTGAGCAGACTTGGGGAGCAGTGGGGTCCTCACTGAAGCGTTCATTCCAACCTGATGATGGCATAATTGGAAAAAGAGGAGCGTAAATAAATACACAACAGCCACAGGCTGCTGGAGCCTCCAAAACAACTGCCCCCCCTTTTCTTCCCTTCTCCCACACAGCTGCAACAGAATAATAATAATAATAATAATTTATTTATTATTTATTATTTATTATTTATTATTTATTATTTATTATTTATACCCTACCCATCTGGGCAGCTTCCAACAAAATATTAAAATACAGAAGATAGAAATCTCAATGACGATTCATTAGTGACATAGCATTAGTACACAATTGCTCCAGCTAGAGAACAGAGAACACATATAGCCCAATTTGTGATAGGAGGGCACAGATATGTGACAAGAGGCACTATGTGTTCCCTACCTAGTGAGGCACTTTGTGCAAAGGGAACATTTTGAATAACCTCAAAATACACAATAGCTGTGTAAAACAAAAACAACAAGAATGAAGGGCACATCAATAACATTCCTTAGAACATTTAAAGATGCTCTGCCTCAGGACTTCAGACACTCCCACTGACCCACAAGGGAGTTCGATCAAAACAGACTACCTTTGATTTGAGTTCAGCAAGCGCTTAAATCCCTTCCATTGAAATCAATGAGAATTTAACTTTTGCTGGATTTTGCACTAAGCTAAAGTTACAGTCTTATACAGCCCTATACCTGGTAATAAATCTGATTGAGATCAACAACATTTCCTTCTGAACATACATTATACAGGGATGCTATAAGTGCCTTTTCTTTTCCTGGGGAAAAAAAAAAAAACCTCCACCCCACTGAAATACCTGCCTTCTAGCTGAATATTGAAACTGAGGAATATTTGGTGCCATTCTAATTTTTATTATATATTGCAATGGGCATGTCCTCTCTTTGTGATGCAAAATAATTTCTATCCAAGGGGAGTTGTCAGCATCCTCAAAATCACAAGAGATTCAATTCTTCCCTGTCAAGTAAGAACAATGTGATTGGAGTCCTTTGAAGGGAGCTCTTGATACGGCAAGGAGTCCCTGGGAAATGTTACTTAACTGTTATGCAAACCCACTGGGGAAAACAGACCTGCTAAGAATAATTCTTGCCATAGCTATCCTTTCTTCCATCCCACAGACTGTTGGGGAATGAGGGAAAGAGAGATGAAAGAAAGAAAGAAAGAAAGAAAGAAAGAAAGAAAGAAAGAAAGAAAGAAAGAAAGAAAGAAAGAAAGGCGTGAAGACAATGTGATTTAGGCATATTGTTTGACACCAGGCATTTTTCATTCACCCAAATAAGTAATGAAGTACCCTGCGGCAGACTTCTCCATAGTACATTTTGCTACACTGAGATGGATGTAATCCTGTTTTTTGCTTTCCTCGCGTAGGAGAGCCTGCCAAAAAATGAGAAAACAGAAGAGTCCACCCCGTCAGTCGTTAGAAGTGAGATGCGACGCCCGACATGTGCTTCTCATGCAGAAGCAAAAAGTCTCGTCTTGATTATTAATACTGAACTTCCTTTCATATGGAGCCCAAACCATTAATTATACTGACAGCCATTTGCCTCCCATTGGATTCCGCATAATTAATAATAAAATACAGGAAGCAGAGCAACTAAAAGAAAAACAGAATCATTGGCAGTCAAAACATATCATATCAGAGACACAAGAAAGACGCTGTGTGATCGTTCACCCACCCCCACATATTTTCTTCCCCCTTTAGGTCTAGTAGATCCTGCTAATCCTTTAAGGCACAATATCTCATCCAAGGACTGAAATTTAAGTCCATCCTTTTTCTTTTCCTTCTTTTTACGATACCTTACAAGTTGACACTTGGTTTGATAAATGGCTAGCAGTATTTAGAGAGCATATTCCAATGGGAGAGCCCAGAGGTAATCACGGGTATGTGGATCTATGTGGTCTTATTTTAGCTGAACTGTCAATAGAGAAATCCTCAATGATTAAAACATTTAGGCTGTGCTCCAGCTAAGCTGTATGAGGGATAGAGAGGAGAACCATTGGCAGTGGGAGTTTTCTTTGAATTTTCCAGTGCAGGTGCGCACAAACACACACCAGGCTAATACACAGAACTGGTTAATTTACCCTGTGGTATAATCATTTGGTATAATCCACTTCCCTAGGAATGCACCACGAAGGACAAAGCCCTTAAAAAAAAAGCATTTGTGCATTTATAACAGCCCATTTCAAATTTCATATTTGAAAGATTGCAGAGCCCAATGGTTCCCAAACCTCTTTTTTCCTGATGAAAATTGGGTCTTGGCAGACCCCTTAATGGTTTTCCTGCCTGTTGCAGCAATTGTAATGCGTTGTGGTAGATGCTGCATGCTTTTTAATTCTATTTTTATTGCTTCCTTTATTTCTTACATATTATGTTTCCTATAAATTTCAAATTGTAATGCAATAAAATGCAAGGAAAGAAAGGAAAGAAGCAGTAAAATGCAGTTAAAGACCAATATGCCTATTTAATGCAATGAATGTGTCTTCAGCCACAAATCCATAGATGCCACAAAGATCCCAGACCATTAGTGGCCCATGGGCCACAGTTTGGGAACCCCTGGTATAACACTTCCATGTATTGGACTTTGGAACTCCCTGCCTATTGACATTAGGCATGCACCCCTGCTGTATTGTTTTTGACACCTGATGAGACCTGTTTTATTTCAGCAATCCTACCCAAACATAGTAATTTAGCTGCCTATATTGGTTTTAAAAAAAGTTTTGCTGATGTTATCGGAATTTTCTAAATGATTATAGCTTTATGTACATTAACTTTTGAATTGTTTTGTGGGTTTTAGCTGTGTTTTATCTGCAATTTTATTTGTATGCTACTTGGAGAGCTCTTTGAGTAAGCATTCTATAAATCTTCTAAGTAAATAAATAAATAAATCACCCTGTTCTTAACCATTACAACTTCTGCTGGATGGTATTGGCTTCACTAGTGATGGGTCAGGTTTTTTTGTTGGCTCAGTTAGGAACTTGGCTGGTGTTTTATGAGCTTCTCCTGGTGAAACAGAGATGAAAAAGGACCTATGTGGTTGTCCTTTTGGAGTCTTCAACAGGGGAACTGATGGCAAGCAAAGCCTCTTTAAATCCCTCAAACTTTTCTTGGGTAGAAGCTCATGGGAGGGAAAGAAGGCTCTGCATTTCCCTGGAGCCCTGAGTAAGTCAAGTACAAAATAAGAAAGATGGAAGTGGGGAAGAAAAAAACATTTTTTGCAGTGAGGAGGAAGGAAGCTAAGTAACCTAAATTCGTTTCCAATGGGCTGTACTAGACTGAACTGATGTCAAGAGGACCCTGATAAAGGTAGATAGCCGTGTTGGTCTGTCATAGTCAAAACAAAATAAAATAAAAAAAATTCCTTCCAGTAGCACCTTAGAGACCAACTAAGTTTGTTCTTGGTATGAGCTTTCGTGTGCATGCACACTTCTTCAGATACACTGAAACAGAAGTCACCAGACCCTGAAATTCTGAAATTCCTTTGCAATAGCTGTCTTATTGCAAAGGAATTTCAGAAATAGACTGGAAAGAGAAGTTGCTGAATTGCAACTCATTACCAAGCTTAAAACCATGGAGAGACCTGGTCTGAACAAAGACATTGGATTCTTATCTCATTATACATGACAAAGCTTTTTTAACCTTCTCACCCCTTGCTTTTTCCTGTAAGACTAATTGCAGCCGTTAACAGTCGTCAACAGGTTTACCACAGCTATCAACCTTTCACCCATTTCCACCACCCCTCTGAGTAATACCCCTCCCCACCTTCTCACTATATATCAGGGTCTGGTGACTTTTGTTTCAGTGTATCTGAAGAAGTGTGCATGCACACAAAAGCTCATACCAAGAACAAACTTAGTTGGTCTCTAAGGTGCTACTGGAAGGAATTTTTTTTATTTTATTTTGTTTTGAAGAGGACCCTGAGTTCTAGCTGCTTATTTCTCTTATAGATTTGGTTACATGGGGCAGGAGTTTTCCTAGATGGTACCTAGAATACTAGCAGAATGTGAATTTACCTGCCAGGGCTAATGAGTGGAAATGTATGTGGAGTTGCATATCCAATTGATTCATCTACCCAGTTCAAGTTAAGGTTTCTGACCTTGATAGATGCTAATGGATGCTAATGTATTGGCTGGTGGTTGCAGTGCCCCAAGGCTTGGTTTTATTCACTGGGGCTCTGAGATGGCTTATTAGTGGGTGTGTATTGGATTACTTGATTGAATCATGAAGTAGGAAGGGAGGAAGCCACCCTAATTCTGTGCATTAGGAGCAAGAATTATTCCTGCTGTAGATGCTAAGGATGGAAAGCACAGCTGGATCCCTAAACCTCAGCTTAGTTTTCCATCCCAGATATCCCTGTTTCTGGAGTCAAGCTGCTGAGATATACATAAAACTCAGCTGTCTACCTTTTTCTGTCTTTGCACCCCAATAGGCAAATAAAGAGGCAGGCACATAAGCTGAGCCCCTTTTATTTATAAATTGTTATTTAGAACAATTAGATCAAGAACAAATAGATTGAAGAACAGTTTCTACCCAAGAGCTATAACCATCTTAAATGCTTTAACCAGATAATATGACCTTGGAGAGCTGTGATGGGTGTATGCGTGTGTATGTGTGGCTTTCTTTGGTGTGTGTGTGTTTTGTGCTGCTTTTTGTTTTGTTTTTTCTTTCTTCTGTTTTTACGGGGGGCGTGCAGTTTCGTTGCACTTGTATAGCGTTGTGCTTGTACTTGTGCAATGGCAATAAATTATTATCTTATCTTATCTTATCTTATCTATCTTAAATTAAAATCAACAGAGGAGGTTGACTATGGGACTATACTTAACTGTGTAACTATAGCCATTGTGTGACATTGCTTAAAGAATTAGGGTGTGGCTCCTAGCCTGCCCCGATTCCCAGGCCACACCCTGAGGGCGAGAAAGGAGGCCTTACCTTTTCACCACCCCCCAGGACCGCAGGACCCTAGGTGGATGAGGGAGTTAGGAACCTCCTTTGAGGACAATCCTCAAGAAGTGAGCCTCAGGGCTGATCCATCACCTGAAAGGTGCCTAAAGGTACCAGGGTAACTATTTCTTTTCCCACATCTAAACTGCCCAAACTAACCAAATCCAGAAGATTAACCGTTTAAACAACACAGCAGGCTATCTAGCACTCTGTCCCGCTATTTGGTGTGAAGTGGCCCCCAGCCCCATCTGCTATCCAGATTGCGGATTGGGGAAAATTCCTACATGGCCCCCAAGTGGTGACCCCGAAGCACACTGGACAACAGGGATGGAGGTTGGATGGTGCTGCTAATGGAGAGGCTAGAGGGAAGGCAACTTGTCCCCTCTTGCCTTTCTGTTGCCCTCTTATCTTATCCAGCAGTCTCCTAGAACGGGGACTGAGAGGCTGTCCTCCACCCTCCCTACTTCCACTTGACAAAGTCTCAGACCTCTGCTTATCGGCTGATTGCCTAGCAATGCTCTGGCTGCCTTCCAATTCTTCCTCTTCTTGAGAGCTAACAGTGTCTTCTTCTGGAAGGGGGGTCAAACTGCCCTTTCTCTACTCTGTCAGCCAGCTCTCATCTGCAGAGTCAGTCCCTCATTCACTTAGCTCAATTTCTGAGTTTGACTCTTCCCCTGCGCTCTGCGGGGCTATGTTCCTGACAGCCAGGGTGGTATTTTAGTACTGTAGATTTAAAATAATTTTACATTAGTATGTTTGTAGTCTTTGTATCCAGTATGTTAAGGCTGTTGGATACTAAAATAGAAGGACACCTTCTCATGTACTTTTTCTTTTTCTTCTTGTGTCCTTGTCAGTATCGTGTGTAGGAAAAGAAACAATCCAGCTTAGGCTCTCTTGTGCTGCTGCCACAACTCAAACCAGCTTGTCAAGTCTATGAAGATGGGAGTTGAGCTTTGAAGTTGTTGTGTGTTGTTGTGGTGGTGGTGGGGAACCCTGCACGGCAAATTTAACTGGAAAATAATTGTTTTCTGCATGGATAGAATCGCTTGATAATCTTTTGCAGGGTCTGAATGGATTGCGAAGCTAAATGCTATTAAGCTGACTCCAAATGGTGCCCCAAATACTCTTTTGACACCACTATGTTGCAGCATTCATGCAGACTATGACTAAACCTCCAGCTCCTGAGAGATGTGAAAATAATTATATGTTCTGCCTGAGCTGCTAAGCAGTGAAACAGTCTGTCTTGGACTTCTGTAAAGCATGTCAATCTCTTGTTTGCCTCCCACCACTCTCTTTGCCATGTGCAGCCTGCTTCAGGAAACAAAAAACAAAAGGCATTCTGACAATAACTAGGAAGCTTGACTGTTAGGCAGACGTTGTACTTCCCAATGGATAGGCTAGAAATAGAAGCAAAGTCACATCCATGTTCTTACACATCATGGCACATCCCTCTGGAGGTAAAAAGATTTAGAATTAACCTTATCCTCCATGAATTTGTCTGTCAGTGGCTACCAGTTATGGTGGCTGTGTTCTACTTTTGCAATCAAAGGCAGTACACCCTTCAATACCAGTTGTTAGGAATGACAAGTAAGTAATACGCTCTTGTGTTCAGAGCCTGCTTTTTGGCTTCCCCACAGGTATCTAGTTGGCCATTATGAGAACAGGATGCTGGACTAGATGGGCCATTGGCCTGATCCAACAGGCTCTTATTGTGTTAATGGGCCTATGACTCAGCACCAGGGACTGAATTCACTGCTCAGTCTATCTAATTCTAGAGTATGCTTATTAGGTTGTTCAAAGGGACATCTAGGTGTAAAGCAGATTGCACCAACTTGATAAACAACCTGCATTAATGTTTTCCCTGAGTCCAGGCAGGATGCACAAACCCCTGTAACTGGAGAAAAATTGTAATACTGTGAAAACCATGTGGGTTTTCCTCTAAATACTTTAAATGTTTTCCCTAATCAGGAACATAAATCTTTACCTTAAATTTCCACTGGAGGCTTGGATATGTTTCCAAAATTTCTCCCCATATTCTAGTCTTCCAGTTACCTGGTATTGTATCTGGAATGATAGAATGCATTAATAATCTTCCATCATTATTTTTTTAAAAATCTGATTATTATTATTATTTTTTGCACTGATTTTTTGTTCACCAGCATGTAGCCTGGTCAAATATCTCTGCTACTTTTGAAATGCATATCTCTGATAAAAGAGATCTCTTCCTTAGAACTTAGGATCCTAGAAAGTTGCCCTACCTTGAAACAGACCATTGTTCCATCTAGCATAACATTGTCTTGACAGGCTGGCAGCTGCTCTCCAGGGCTTCAGACTGGGACCTCTCCCAGTCCTGCCTGGAGATTCTGGGGATTGAACCAGTGACCTTCTGCCTGCAAAGTGAGTGCTCTGCCACTGAGCTGTGGTCCTTTCCTCAGAAGCAGATGAGAAGCCTCCTTATACTCAGTCAAGACTGTAAGGAAAGCAAACTGTATACAACCATTGCATGTAAATACAGTGGTAAAGGTAAAGGTAAAGGGACCCCT
This sequence comes from Darevskia mixta, assembly GCA_034641385.1. Taxonomy (NCBI): domain Eukaryota; kingdom Metazoa; phylum Chordata; class Lepidosauria; order Squamata; family Lacertidae; genus Darevskia; species Darevskia mixta. The sequence goes on from JAWWNH010000017.1 coordinate 16,842,163, forward strand.
GACCATTAGGTCTAGTCGTGTCCGACTCTGGGGTTGCAGCGCTCATCTCGCTTTATTGGCCGAGGGAGCCGGCGTACAGCTTCTGGGTCATGTGGCCAGCACCTGTCGTTTACCTTCCCGCTGCAACGTCGTTTACCTTCCTGCTGCAGTGGTACCTATTTATCTACTTGCACTTTGACGTGCTTTCGAACTGCTAGGTTGGCAGGAGCAGGGACCGAGCAACGGGAGTTCACCCCGTTGCGGGGATTCGAACCGCCAACCTTCTGATCGGCAAGACCTAGGCTCTGTGGTTTAACCCACAGCGCCACCTGTATAAGTTTTATATGGGTAGACTTATTAAATAAGCTTAGCAGAGTGTCTAAATGCTGCTGAAGTGTTGCCCAAGGAGATCAAGAAGATATTGATTACCATGCACTCAGATCCTACCACCAGTACAGTAACATTATCTTCTTCATATATATCCCTTAAAAGTTTAGGTAAAAGAGATTGTTGAAAGAGCTCTGCCCATAAATTACCATGACAGTAGAGATGATTAAAGCACATGCTTTGATTGCTGGCATTAATCTCTACTACTCTCCCCATGTTTAATTTAATTATACCCAGGTGTACATTTCTCTTTAATTTATTAGTTTTGTCAGTCACCAATTGCATTGTTATGATGGTGTTTGTAGAGGAGAAGCACAGCTATGCTGGCTGACACACCGCAGATTAAAATTTAAAATAATGAATATGCCTGGGCATCTCAATTGCCCCCTCAATGTCAAACAACCACTTTAGGGACGTCCAATTCTTGTGATGCAACAAGAGACTTGAGTTCGCCACAGTTCTTGAACTTTGAAGTTTAAGTATGTGTCCCAGGCAGGGCTTTTCTTCAACCAGAATTCACTGGAACTCACGTCCTGCACCTTTGAGGTGGGAGCCATTGCCATTCTAAGAGAACAAGGGAGGTGCTCATGGTGAGTTCCAGCACCTTTATTTCCCTAGAAAAATAGCACTGGTCCAAGGCCATTTTACAGGGAGGTCCTGTCAACCAGTATCTACCAGGTTGTAGTCCTAAACTAACTTACCTGGGAGTAGATCAGATTCATTTGGGTTTCTTTCTGAGTGGGTCTGCAATGTTAGCATATACTGAATAAAGATGATCGAAATCATCTGGGCATTTACGGAGAATAACATCTTATCTTTTAAAAGCAACAAGTATTGCGTAGATCTAACTATCTCTCCTCTGACCATTGTACAGTTTGCTTAAAAGAACCGGACACGCAGCTGTTGCTGTTATTGATTATTTCCACATTGGCACAGATGAAGCACAGAGGAAATGAAAATTATTATATGCCGATGGGAGAGTAACTGTCAGCTGTCTGGACCACCAGCACTATTTTCTCCCTGTCAGATGAAAAAAACTCAAACAAACAGTACTGTAAAGTACCTGAAGTGATGGAATATTTGACAGAAGAATGAAATAATGTTTTCATCCCAGCCTCTGAAAATTGTCCATAGGCAAACAAACAAATAAAAAAGAAACTTAAATCCAAATCCACTTTGGGAAGGTATGCCAAGGGAACAAAATGCACACTTAACTGTCATAATGGAGCAGAGCCGTGCATGTATAATTATTATTAGATGTGTTTAAATGAAAGCGTGTTGTTAAATATACCGTGTGACACCAATGAGCATCAGTTGTTGTACATGATGAAACTGTTGTATTAAGGGATGTTAATATCATAAAACCTGCCTAAGGAATAGATTTGCTGCACATCATCACCATTAATTGAAGCAGGGTGGGGGGTGGGCTTTGGGAAATACAGTAAATATGTATTAGTTCTGTTGTGGAGTGATAAGTGCAAAGGCTTGGGACCCCTGTGAAGTAGTGATAGGAGGGTTAATTATGGCGAGCAAATGGATGGATGATTGCATAGCCCTATCATGCCAGCCTCCAAGGAGGAAGGCAGAACTATTAAACAGAGCTAGGGAAACCTTCATTTTATCGCGGGGTTTTTGTTGTTGGCGGTTTTGTCCTTCTCGAGTGAAATGCCAGCATTGAGGCTGCTCCTTCAGCATTGAAGCTGCTTCTTTGCTTTCAATCTTATTATAGCAATCTAGCTCAGTCAGTAGAGAATTATTATTATTATTATTATTATTATTATTATTATTATTATTAGATAAACAACTATGTGACATTCAGAAAATACCTCAAGGCAGCCCTGTTTAGGGAAGTTTTTTTTTTTTTTTTTTTTTTTTTTAAATTTATATTTATTTAATTTTCCAAATTTTACAAGCACATAACAGTCCGGTTAAATTTCCTTTGCCTCCCATCTCCCACCTTAGGAAGCAGTACATACCTTCCCTCCCTCTCACGGAGGTATTTTTTTAAAAAACAATGATCATTTAACCATCTAAACACAACCCTCACTTTGCTTGGGCCTGATCTCCTTCCAGACCAGGCCTCTACATTTCTAACTATTATCAAATGACTTCCACAGCCCCTCCCTGCTGAATTCTTAAATAATACTTGGCTCACGGGTTCTTATCTTGGTCTTAATACATTTATCATCTATTTTTTAACTTAACTTGAATATATCTGCTTCTTTACAATTTCCTCTTAACTTCAAAATACCTTAGATTATAACTTTCTCTTAATCCTCCTTACAAACCTTGGTTTTACCCTTGGCCTTACATCCTAATTTTTAAACTTAATTTCCCCCCTCTCCCCCCACACCCCAGAATCTGGTGTCCGTTTTTCCTTTCATACCAGAAATTAAAGCATATACTTTTGTCTCCAAACCATTAAATCAGTCCAAAAAAACAATAACAACATCTCAACCCACACCCACTCGCTGTTTCACCAATGTCCAGTTCATGTAGTCCATCAGAGCTTCTTTCCAAGTGATTTGCTGCAATCTTCTTTTCTTCCTTCGCCTTCGTCCTGCGTCACAATCCAGGAAAGCCATATTTACTTGCTGTGCTTGTTGCGAGCTCTTTTTCTTGCTGACATTCTTGCTGACATTCCATCTCTTAAGTTCTTTCTTTTTCTTGCTGGCATTCCTTCTCTTAAGATTCTTATTTTTCCTTGTCTTCCTATAAACAGTCCTGCTTCCAGAAGACCCGTTACTGATGCGCGGCTGGGTGCGAAAACTGTGTTCCATAACTAAATCCTCATTCTGGTTCTCACACACATCAGCGTGAAAACCTTCTGGCAACAGTTCATCCGGTATGAGTTGGTCCAAACGTCTCTCCAGTCTTTCCGAGGCAGCATCAAAGGCATCACTAAATTCTTGCAATCTTTGTAGAAATAGGTTAACTTGTAGCTCTGCCTTTGAAATGCCTGTCATTTTGTCAAATAAAGATACAATCTTTCAGTTGTTTACTTCACTGCGACAGTTGTAGTTACAAAATAGCGATCTTCGCCAGATTCCTCCGGCATGAGGGAAGAGAGGGGCTGGTTGCGCTGAGACTAAACTTTGATCAAACGCCACTTTCACTTTTGCCTCGGCTGCCATTTCCCGTCTCTAAATCTTCAACAACGATAGGGCTGGCCTCCATTTTAAGCCCTATACTTTGCTCTCAAATTGGTCCAAAACGTTCAATTTACTCACGATCTCCGAGTCCAAATCACTAATTTGTTGAGGAATCCCAGCGCACGAACAGGAGAAGTCACGGCAGCTGCGCCCGTCAGGGGGATAGATGTCATCAGATCCGATGGGCTCCGGCTCCCCCCGCCCGCTTCCCGGAGACCCTTATTAGGGTCTCCTCGGGAGCAGGAGAGCCGTTAACGAGCCACTGCCAGACCAACCGGTCCCGGGTGTTTAGGGAAGTTTTTAACCTGTGATATTTTAATGTATTTTAATATCTGTTGGAGGCCACCCAGAGTGGCTGGGGGGACCCAGCCAGAGGGGCGGGGTAAAAATAATAAATTATTATTATAAAATTATTATTATTAGTACCTCACCCTTCTGACTGTGCTGCCCTAGCCACTCTGGGCAGCTTTCAGCATATACAAAAACATAATAAAACATTAAACATTAAAAAACTTCCATAGGCAGGGCTACCTTCAGATGTCTTCTAATGGCTACATAGTTGTTTATCTCCTTGACATCTGATTGGAGGGCATTCCACCGGGTGGGAGCCACTACTGAGAAGGTCCTCTGCCTGGTTCTCTGTAACTTTACTTTTTGCAATGAAGGAACTACCAAAAGACCCTCAGTGCTGGATCTCAGTGTCTAGGCTGAACGACAGGGAATAGAATAGAATATATTTTATTGTCATTGTCCCCTTCGGTGGAGACATTCGGAGGGCCAAGGCTGCTTAGAGGTTTGAAGGTCAGCACCAACACTTTGAATTGTGCTCAGAAACATACTGAAACATACTTTCAGGACTGGTGTTATATCGTCCCAGCGGCCGCTCTCAGTCACCAGTCTAGCTGCCACATTCTGTATTACTTGTACTCAGATTTGTTGCATGAGACTCTTAATGTCAGGGTTTGGATAAGTAATAGAATGGAGCAGATTCTGAAGCTTGAGAGGTGGGTGGTTGGCACTGCCTTTGCATTTGACTGTACTATTTTAAATGCTGACAAGGAGATGAGACACCTTTCTGCAGTTCTTTAAGTAGGAGTGCAAGGAGTGACTTGGGGATAAATTATACCAATGTGCCAATGGTGTGGGAAGAATCTTGTTTGTCTGGGATGTCCTTGGATTTTATAGCCTCAGGTCAACTAACCAGATTTGGGGAAGCCAGGTTTGTGGCCTACTACAGTTGTACCTCGGGTTAAGTACGCTTCAGGTTAAGAACTCCGCTAAGAACAGAAATCATGCTCTGGCGGCGCAGCGGCAGCAGGAGGTCCCATTAGCTAAAGTGGTGCTTCAGGTTAAGAACGGACCTCCGGAATGAATTAAGTACTTAACCCGAGGTACCACTGTATTTTTGGACCCAGGTGGCGCTGTGGGTTAAACCACAGAGCCTAGGGCTTGCAGATCAGAAGGTCGGCGGTTCAAATCCCTGCGATGGGGTGAGCTCCCGTTGCTCAGTCCCTGCTCCTGCCAACCTAGCAGTTCGAAAGCACATCAAAGTGCAAGTAGATAAATAGGTACCACTCCGGCGGGAAGGTAAACTGTGTTTCCGCGTGCTGTTCGCCAGAAGTGGCTTTGTCATGCTGGCCACATGACCTGGAAGCTGTACATCAGCTCTCGGCCAATAAAGCAAGATGAGTGCCGCAACCCCAGAGTCGGACATGACTGGACCTAATGGTCAGGGGTCCCTTTACCTTTACCCAAGTAGATAAATAGGAACCGCTCTGGCAGGAAGGTAAACGGCGTTTCCGTGCGCTGCTCTGGTTTGCCAGAAGCGGCTTAGTCATGCTGGCCACATGACCTGGAAGCTGTACGCCAGCTCCCTCGGGCAATGAAGCGAGATGAGCGCTGCAACCCCAGAGTCGGTCATGACTGGACCTAATGGTCAGGGGTCCCTTTACCTTTACCCATATAAGATCCAACAATGCATACATGAAATCACTCAGAATTATCTGAGTTATTTGAAAAATGGCTGCTTTTCTGGTTTACTCTAGGACAGAAGAGGCTTATAAACCTCTTTTATTGTAAATACACAATAAAATATGATGTGATATTATTATTATTATTATTATTATTATTATTATTATTATTATTCGCCCATCTGACTGAGATGTCCCAGCCACTCTGGGCAGCTTCCAACACTTATAAGCACACTTACTGGGATGCAATGGAGGTGAGGCATGATGGCAGTGAGGTTACAGTGGTGCAGACCCACTGGCAGAACCAGTCTGGTGCTTCCACCTGTGCACCTACTTTGCTCCAATCTGTTTGCCGCCTTGTCCCTCCCCCAGCCTTGTAAGCATCAGCAATGCCACTGTCGAGAGCCCAGTTTCTTAGTACAGCATCACTGGCTGCTACACCCAAGGCAGAACTGAGTTTTCTGAAGTAGTCTGTGGGCTTCAAAAATAGGTAAACCTGGGAAGAGAAAGGTATACATTCCTGGAACTAAATGGAGTGCTGTCACATATAACAACAACAACAACAACAACAACAACAACAACAACAACAACAACAACAACAACATATTATGCTCTGGGTGAAAAGCTTTCTACCAACGTTCAGTCTGAAACAGTTTGGACCCCCTGAAAATTGGAGTATTTAAGAAACACACACTTTTGTGTATAATAATAATAATAATAATAATTTATTATTTATACCCCGCCCATCTGGCTGGGTTTCCCCAGCCACTCTGGGCGGCTTTCAACAGAGCATTAAAATACAATAATCTATAAAACATTAAAAGCCTCCCTAAACAGGGCTGCCTTCAGATGTCTTCTAAAGGTCTGGTAGTTGTTGTTTTCTTTGACATCTGAAGGGAGGGCGTTCCACAGGGCGGGCGCCACTACCGAGAAGGCCCTCTGCCTGGTTCCCTGTAACTTGGCTTCACGCAGCGAGGGAACCGCCAGAAGGCCCTCGGCACTGGACCTCAGTGTCCGGGCTGACCGATGGGGGTGGAGACGCTCCTTCAGGTATACAGGACCGAAGCCATTTAGGGCTTTAAAGGTCAGCACCAACACTTTGAATTGTGCTCGGAAACGTACTGGGAGCCAGTGTAGGTCTTTCAAGACCGGTGTTATGTGGTCTCGGCGGCCGCTCCCAGTCACCAGTCTAGCTGCCGCATTCTGGATTAGTTGTAGTTTCCGGGTCACCTTCAAAGGTAGCCCCACGTAGAGCGCATTGCAGTAGTCCAAGCGAGAGATAACCAGAGCATGTACCACTCTGGCGAGACAGTCCGCGGGCAGGTAGGGTCTCAGCCTGCGTACCAGATGGAGCTGGTAGACAGCTGCCCTGGATACAGAATTAATCTGTGCCTCCATGGACAGCTGTGAGTCCAAAATGACTCCCAGGCTGCGCACCTGGTCCTTCAGGGGCACAGTTACCCCATTCAGGACCAGGGAGTCCTCCACACTTGCCCGCCTCCTGTCCCCCAAAAACAGCACTTCTGTCTTGTCAGGATTCAACCTCAATCTGTTAGCCGCCATCCATCCTATAGTATAGTATATATAGTGCCAAGACACTGGTGCTGTTTTTAACAACAACAACAACAACAACAACAACAACAACAACAACATCCATCAGACTCAGTGAACTCTTCTCTGTGGCTCAGGTGTTCCCCCACAAAGGCTAAGAGCTATTGCACACATTATACGGCAGGCAATTTGGGATTGTTGTCATGTTTTCTCAACACGAGCTTCAGCCACTCCTGTTTTTCGGGGGGGGGGCACGACATAATAGCATGATGCACAGGTGTTCACACACCTGTTTGTCATATTCACGCTTTACTTTTTTGGGCACCTAAATGTGTTAAATGTGAAAAGACTGTAAGGCACGGCCATGAAAATAAATTCTGATTTGAGCAGTTCCCCTCGGGTCAGAGTTCAACAATGATGCAAGGCCCCGTGTGCTAGATGGCTTGGTCAGTCAAACCATCATGCCTAGTTTATTCCCCATAAATATTGGATAATACATGAAATAATTATACAGGAAATCAGACTTAGTTGCTTCATATTAGCCAGTGCTATTTTTTCAGAAAAAGAGGTGCTGGAACTCACAGAGAACACCTCCCTCGTTCTGTTAGATTGGCAATGGTGCCCACCTGAGAGGTGCCAGAGCTGAGTTTTTGTGAGTTCCAACTGAAACATTACAAGATTTAGGCTGTTTACATGTTGCCATTTACTCTGGTTCTGTGGCATTCCCACAGCTAGGATTGGAAGCTGAGTGCCGATGACATTAGCCCCAATCCATATGTAATCCTGTAGCGAGTGTTTGGGTGCTTGATTCCAAGTTAGACCAACTGATCAATGTTTGAGTAAATCCATTGGACTGTTTGTTTGTTTGTTTTAAAGGCAGGATGAATTAAATGAATCACAGCACAGAATATTTATTTGGGCAACTGTGCATGTTGCTTCAAGGACTGTCTCTAACTGTCACAGTACATGGCTTATTTGAGATAAATGACTTCGTGAGGCAACTGGCTCAGGTGGTGGGGACCACTGGGGCAGCTGAGTCCAAGGTTGATTTTTCTTTCTCCCCCATTCTGGTTCCTGAAGTAGATCTTCCCTGATCCCCTTCTTCTCTGGTGGGCAGGGGAGCTATTTTGATGTCCGTCTTTGGTGTTGAAATGTCTTGGGCAAGGGACATGTCATCTTCAAAGCAACCTCCAAGAGGCTCATGTTGGATGGGGCCAAATGTAAAAGTGGGTGGAACAACAACAACAACAAGTATGTTAATGTACTCCCTTAAAGGTAAAGGTAAAGGGACCCCTGACCATTAGGTCCAGTCGTGTCCGACTCTGGGGTTGCAGCGCTCATCTCGCTTTATTGGCCGATAGCCGGCGTACAGCTTCCGGGTCATGTAGCCAGCATGACAAAGCCGCTTCTGGCGAACCAGAGCAGCGCACGGAAACGCTGTTTACCTTCCCGCCAGAGCGGTTCCTATTTATCTACTTGCACTTTGACGTGCTTTTGAACTGCTAGGTTGGCAGGAGCAGGGACCGAGCAACGGGAGCTCACCCCATTGCAGGGATTTGAACTGCCGACCTTCTGATCAGCAAGCCCTAGGCTCTGGGGTTTAACCCACAGCGCCACCTGGGTCCCTCATGTACTCCCTTATTCTTCTCTATCTTCCACTCAGGCAAGCAAGAAGCATTATTTGAGTTTCAGGATTTACCATATTCCAGCCAAAAAGGGTTCAAAGTAGGGCTGGTGGGGTATGTGGCCTGTGGAGAAGAGGTGTCATGTAGGGGAGAGCCCTGGGGGCTAAAACAGAGAGGTTTGGAGAGCTGCAGATTTCACATCTCTGTGTTAGAAGAACAAGCAAACAAACAACTGTTTGCCCACTCTGATTAAAAACAAATAAATAAATAAATACTTTGGGTTCGTGTTTTAAGCTCACTTAAATCACAGCATCACAGGACTAAAATGCCTCCTGCTGCCCCGATGCTAATCACATTTACTTGAGAATAAACACCATTTGGCTGCAAGGAAAGGATAATAAAGTAAAGCCAATAAAAAAGGAGCATCTGGAACCATGTAGCTGCCCGTCTGGCTGCCCCCTGACTATAGATCGTATTTGGAAAATAAGGAGGAAGAAAGGATGGCACAATGGCCTATGCCTGCACCAGTGGGCTCCAGGATGCCAGCTTTTGGTCAGGTACTGCTGATCCAGTTTGCTACTGCCTTCATCTTCTGCCCCTCTCTGAGTCATTATTTGGGGTCCCTGGACTTCAGACCTCCTGAGTTCCAGCCCTAGCTGCACCCCTGCCCACTATGAGCATCTTCCTGCCTCAGCAGCTCATCCCGGTGTTGAATTATAAACAGCTCTTTGACGGAAAGGTCCAGAAGAAAGTGAATTTGATGCTCTTCATTAAGCCTTTTATTGCTGGACTGAGAGAAGTAAAATAAAACGAGAACCATTCAAATGAGAACCATATACATTAAATAGTAGCATTATCCCGTGGCCTAACAAGCAAAACAAAACACTAATGTATTTGTTCAGCTAGAGATTGATCTCTGAGCCTATCGCCAAAGGAGATTATGCTTTTCGTAATAAACAAAGTAAACAGATATACGGAAGTGGTTGTAATGCAAAGCTGCATTTTATTCCATGTAATCTTGCTCCTTGCCATCTCATTTGGAGGAAATGGTTCCGTTTTCTGCGATCCCAGAAGATAGGCTTCCAGGCAGCATGGATGCAGCCTAGTGCCCTTACCCTGAGGTAGGAAAAGGCAGAGGAGAGAACAGGAGTAATAAAAAAGCACGCAATGGGGAGAGATGGATCTGGCTGTTTCGTTAAGCTGGTTGTTTCAGCTGTTCCTGAAAACAGGAACTTGGTCTGGCAGGCTGGGTCAAAAGGTGTTATTCTGGGATGATCATTTTTTGTTAAAAGAACACATCTGTTCTCAACAGGTCACAGCTCAGTGGTAGAGTACATGTTTCGCATTAAGAATGGCCAGGTTCAATGCTGGGCATCTCCAAGTTAAAAGGAACAGGTATTAGGTGAGACCTTGGAGAGCTGCTGCCAGTCAGAATAGATAATGCTGCTCAAGATGTCTTGTTTATAAGGCAGATTCCCCTGTTCAATGCAGTGTTTCTAAGTAGAAGAAGAGTTTGGATTTGATATCCCGCTTTATCACTACCCGAAGGAGTCTCAAAGCGGCTCACATTCTCCTTTCCCTTCCTCCCCCACAACAAACACTCTGTGAGGTGAGTGGGGCTGAGAGACTTCAGAGAAGTGGGACTAGCCCAAGGTCACCCAGCAGCTGATTGTGGAGGAGTGGAGACGCGAACCCGGTTCACCAGATTACGAGTCTACCACTCTTAACCACTACACCACACCGGCTCTCCCATACCTTGTGTGGGAATGCTGCAACACATTTGCCCAGACAACTACAGGGAAGTTTATGAGGGGTCCGTCTTGCTTAGCTGCTTGTGGTGGGTGCATTACAATAAGAAATATATTTTCATAGAATAAGGTGTTGCTGTGATACATATAAGTTTGATTAGCTAAAGAAAGATACAGTAAAAAGGTGCCTGGTACTGCATTACCTGGAACAATGCAAATGTTGCCCCCATCACACACCTGCCTTAAAAACTACCCAACAAAACCCTGTCACTTATGCATGGGGATTTTGTCAACCATTACTTCACTTTTTTTTGGGACCCAGGTGGCGCTGTGGGTTAAACCACAGAGCCTAGGGCTTGCTGATCAGAAGGTCGGCGGTTCGAATCCCTGCGACAGGGTGAGCTCCCGTTGCTCGGTCCCAGCTCCTGCCCACCTAGCAGTTCGAAAGCACGTCAAAGTGCAAGTAGATAAATAGGAACCGCTCCAGCAGGAAGGTAAACGGCGTTTCCATGTGCTGCTCTGGTTCGCCAGAAGTGGCTTTGTCATGCTGGCCACATGACCTGGAAGCTGTATGCCGGCTCTCGGCCAATAAAGTGAGATGAGCGCCGCAACCCCAGAGTCAGACACAACTGGACCTAATGGTCAGGGGTCCCTTTACCTTACTTCACTTTTTATCATTTTTGAATGCAGTTTATGATATCATCAATTGTTGGAGATTTGTGGGGTTGGGAGGAAGATTTGGGGGTGGGGTGCTCTCGCACCGCAGAATATTTTTGGTGAACATGCCCAACAATGCAGGTCCTAGGAAATGGTTGTTGATTACTGATAGAGATTTCTGCACTTTAGACTGCAGATATGTCCGAAAGCTATGCTTCTTCATCATTTCAGACCTGATGACCCCCCAGGTTCCTTCATAAAGACCTTCTTGAGCAATTGTACATAGTGGCAAAACTGTGAATTGCACATCAATGGAGGCAGTAAGTACAGTGAGTAGGGAATTTCAATTCTCCAATTCTGAAAACTCACTTTTAACAAGCTAGTATTAATCAGTCGCTCTTGGGTATCCATAATTGCTTAAGCTGTTTTGTTTTGTTTTAAATGTTGTGGCTTTAAGAATTAAACCCAGATGTCATGTACATTTTTCTCATGGGGAAAAAAAAGCTTGGACGAGAACAATGGATTTGCACTTTGTTTGTTTTATATACTGGGGATCTTGAAGGACCAAAGGAAAGTAATGCATACAGTAAGGTAAAGGTAAAGGGACCCCTGACCATTAGGCCCAGTCATGTCCAACTCTGGGGTTGCGGTGCTCATCTCGCGTTACTGGCCAAGGGAGCCGGCATACAGCTTCCGGGTCATGTGACCAGCATGACTAAGCTGCTTCTGGCGAACCAGAGCAGTGCACGGAAACGCCATTTACCTTCCCGCCAGAGCGGTTCCTATTTATCTACTTGCACTTTGACGTGCTTTCGAACTGCTAGGTTGGCAGGAGCAGGGACCGAGCAACGGGAGCTCACCCCGTCGCAGGGATTCGAACCGCCGACCTTGTGATCAGCAAGCCCTAGGCTCTGTGGTTTAACCCACAGCGCCACCTGGGTCCCACACAGTACAGGGTCCCAATTAGCCCACACAGTATGTAATTGTTCGTGCATTTCTATGATGGTTATTTTGAAACTATTCCAGTGATGAGAGCTTTAGCCATTCTACAAATAACTCTATGGGTGCTGTGTTTCGGAAGCCAAAGTAAATCAAGCAGAGTAATTGCCCTTGCTAGGATTTTTGGACTGTGACCCCCCCCCCCATCTTAAAAATGTACAATTCTTTTTTAAATGAAAAAGTCAGAAAAAATTGAATGGAATAACCCATTCAAATAAATCCCTCCCCCCTCTTTTCTGAATCTCATTGTCTCTCATTCAGTTTCTCATTATTTCAAAACACCTTTGAAGTCAATAGAGAACTTCACACAATTGTCTTTGGAAGCATTGCTTTTTGGAATATTCAGCAGAGGGCAGTAAAAGACAACATTGCCCAGCTGTTTGAATAGGCCGGGTCATGCAGATGGCAGCATGTACAATGATGCAATGCTTATCTCTTAGGGTTGAGGGTTGAGAATTTCCACTGCACTGCACCATCTACAGCTTGCAAGAAGAGCTACCTCAAGCCCTATTCTCTCTTTGCTACCTTATTCTACCAAGTAACATCCATTCCCATTTTGATCCATTTACTCACTCACTCACTCACTGGGTACCTATGACTTGCAGATCTGCCTCCAACTCGTTCCTGACCAACAGGGTTGCTTAATTCTGTGGTTTTGGTTTTCTGCTTCTGAAACCTCTCTCCTCCTGCTGTCTTGGGACCCTGCCCCTGTTTCCTTTGTATTCCGAGTTCCTTCAGTCTATCTGCTCTAGCAATTGAATGTGTCCTCTGGTGAAGCTACAAGATGCCAACCAATGCCTAGTAGGGCTGGTTTTCAACACCATCCCCAGCTAAACATTGTGATATATGTCTGAAAGAAGGATGGAGCTATGTAGAGGTATTGGCTGGCTTCATGGTTTTTCCTGCATTGTGGTTTTTGCATAGCAAACACACACAAATATTGCCAGGTCAAAGAATATGGACATCAAACTGGTTTTGGATGATATATCACCCAGCCCTAATGCCTAGTGGGCTTATTTTTAGGTATGCCTACAGTTCTACTCATATATTTAAAGCATCTCATATACATCACCTCAGCAATTCTTATTAGCCAACCTTAGGGAAGTTTTTAATATTTAATGCTGTATTGTTTTAACATTTGACTGGAAGCCGCCCAGAGTGGCTGAGGAAACTCGGCCAGATGGGTGGGGTAAAAATAATAAATAATAATAATAATAATAATAATAATAATAATAATAATAATAATAAAAGGGTTTTTGAGTTAATGTATCTGTAGATGCAGATTTGGGGTAGTAGGGATGAACTAAATCATACTTTTTTATGGGGTATGTGTGTTGTTGTTGTTCAGTCGTTCAGTCGTGTCCGACTCTTCGTGACCCCATGGACCAGAGCACGCCAGGCACGCCTATCCTTCACTGCCTCTCGCAGTTTGGCCAAACTCATGTTAGTAGCTTCGAGAACACTGTCCAACCATCTCATCTTCTGTCGTCCCCTTCTCCTTGTGCCCTCAATCTTTCCCAGCATCAGGGTCTTTTCTAGGGAGTCTTCTCTTCTCATGAGGTGGCCAAAGTACTGGAGCCTCAACTTCAGGATCTGTCCTTCTAGTGAGCACTCAGGGCTGATTTCTTTAAGAATGGATAGGTTTGATCTTCTTGCAGTCCATGGGACTCTCAAGAGTCTCCTCCAGCACCATAATTCAAAAGCATCAATTCTTCGGCGATCAGCCTTCTTTATGGTCCAGCTCTCACTTCCGTACATTACTACTGGGAAAACCATAGCTTTAACTATACGGACCTTTGTTGGCAAGGTGATGTCTTTGCTTTTTAAGATGCTGTCTAGGTTTGTCATTGCTTTTCTCCCAAGAAGCAGGCGTCTTTTAATTTCGTGACTGCTGTCACCATCTGCAGTGATCATGGAACCCAAGAAAGTGAAATTTCTCACTGCCTCCATTTCTTCCCCTTCTATTTGCCAGGAGGTGATGGGACCAGTGGCCAAGATCTTAGTTTTTTTTGATGTTGAGGTTCAGACCATATTTTGCGCTCTCCTCTTTCACCCTCATTAAAAGGTTCTTTAATTCCTCCTCACTTTCTGCCATCAAGGTTGTATCATCAGCATATCTGAGGTTGTTGATATTTCTTCCGGCAATCTTAATTCCGGTTTGGGCTTCATCCAGTCCAGCCTTTCGCATGATGAATTCTGCATATAAGTTAAATAAGCAGGGAGACAATATACAGCCTTGTCGTACTCCTTTCCCAATTTTGAACCAATCAGTTATTCCATATCCAGTTCTAACTGTAGCTTCTTGTCCCACATAGAGGTTTCTCAGGAGATGGATGAGGTGATCGGCACTCCCATTTCTTTAAGAACTTGCCATAGTTTGCTGTGGTCAACACAGTCAAAAGCTTTTGCGTAGTCAATGAAGCAGAAGTAAATGTTTTTCTGGAACTCTCTAGCTTTCTCCATAATCCAGCGCATGTTTGCAATTTGGTCTCTGGTTCCTCTGCCCCTTCGAAATCCAGCTTGCACTTCTGGGAGTTCTCGGTCCACATACTGCTTAAGCCTGCCTTGTAGAATTTTTAGCAGAACCTTGCTAGCGTGTGAAATGAGTGCAATTGTGCGGTAGTTGGAGCATTCTTTGGCACTGCCCTTCTTTGGGATTGGGATATAGACTGATCTTCTCCAATCCTCTGGCCACTGCTGAGTTTTCCAAACTTGCTGGCATATTGAGTGTAGCACCTTAACAGCATCATCTTTTAAAATTTTAAATAGTTCAGCTGGAATATCATCACTTCCACTGGCCTTGTTGTTAGCAAGGCTTTCTAAGGCCCATTTGACTTCACTCTCTAGGATGTCTGGCTCAAGGTCAGCAACCACACTACCTGGGGTGTATGAGACCTCCATATCTTTCTGGTATAATTCCTCTGTGTATTCTTGCCACCTCTTCTTGATGTCTTCTGCTTCTGTTAGGTCCTTTCCACTTTTGTTCTTAATTGTGGTAATCTTTGTACGAAATGTTCCTTTCATATCTCCAATTTTCTTGAACAGATCTCTGGTTTTTCCCATTCTGTTGTTTTCCTCTATTTCTTTGCATTGCTCGTTTAAAAAGGCCCTCTTGTCTCTCCTTGCTATTTTTTGGAAGTCTGCATTCAATTTCCTGTATCTTTCACTATTTCCCTCGCATTTTGCTTGCCTTCTCTCCCCCGCTATTTGTAAGGCCTCATTTGACAGCCACTTTGCTTTCTTGCATTTCTTTTTCATTGGGATGGTTTTCGTTGCTGCCTCCTGTATAATGTTACGAGCCTCCATCCACAGTTCTTCAGGCACTCTATCCACCAAATCTAAATCCTTAAACCTGTTCTTCACTTCAACTGTGTATTCATAAGGAATTTGATTTAGATTGTATCTTACTGGCCCAGTGGTTTTTCCTACTTTCTTCAGTTTAAGCTGGAATTTTGCTATAAGAAGCTGATGATCTGAGCCACAGTCAGCTCCAGGTCTTGTTTTTGCTGAGTGTATAGAGCTCCTCCATCTTTGGCTGCACAGAATATAATAATCTGATTTCGGTGTTGCCCATCTGGTGATGTCCATGTGTAGAGTCGTCTCTTGTGTTGTTGGAAAAGAGTGTTTGTGATGACCAGCTTGTTCTCTTGACAGAACTCTATTAGCCTTTGCCCTGCTTCATTTTGAACTCCAAGGCCAAACTTGCCAGTTGTTCCTTTTATCTCTTGACTCCCTACTTTAGCATTCCAATCCCCTATAATGAGAAGAACATCCTTCCTTGGTGTCATTTCTATAAGGTGTTGTAAGTCTTCATAGAATTGGTCAACTTCAGTTTCTTCAGCACTGGTAGTTGGTGCATAAACTTGGATTACTGTGATGTTAAAAGGTCTGCCTTGGATGCGTATCGAGATCATTCTATCATTTTTGAGATTGCATCCCAGTACAGCTTTCGCCACTCTTTTGTTGACTATGAGGGCCACTCCATTTCTTTTACGGGATTCCTGCCCACAGTAGTAGATATGATAGTCATCCGAACTGAATTCGCCCATTCCCGTCCATTTTAGTTCACTGATGCCCAGGATGTCAATGTTTATTCTTGCCATCTCATTTTTTACCACATCCAGCTTACCAAGGTTCATGGTTCTTACATTCCAGGTTCCTATGCAATACTTTTCTTTACAGCATTGGACTTTCCTTTCGCTTCCAGGCATATCCGCAACTGAGCGTCCTTTCGGGTTTGGCCCAGCCGCTTCATCAGCTCTGAATCTACTTGTACTTGTCCTCCGCTCTTCCCCAGTAGCATGTTGGACGCCTTCCGACCTGAGGGGCTCATCTTCCAGCGTCATATCTTTTATATGCCTGTTGTCTTTGTCCATGAGGTTTTCTTGGCAGGGATACTGGAGTGGCTTGCCAGTTCCTTCTCCAGGTGGATCACATTTGGTCCAAACTCTCCACTACGACCTGTCCATCTTGACCTGTACCCCACCCCAAATTAAGGCTTGGCTTTAATTACTTTTATATCAAGGATGCTATAATTTCTCTGGCTATTTTATTCACATTGGAGACAGCCATGACTTAGTGGTAGAACATTTGTTTCACATCCTCAATCTCAGGGTCAATTCCAGGCTCAGCACTTCCAGGTAGGGCTAGGGCAGAACCGCGCCTCAAACCGTGGAGAGCTGGTGCCAGTCAATGTTTCCAACACTGAGCTAGATGGATCATTGGTCTGACGTGATCTAAGGCAGGTGTGTGTGTGTGTGTGTGTGTGTGTGTGTGTGAGAGAGAGAGAGAGAGAGAGAGAGAGATCCATGCTGAAAGTGCCCTAAGGCTGCAATCCTATAATTCTTTACATAAGAGTAAACCCTACTGAGTTCAGTGATATCTACTTCTGAGTAGACCTGTATAGGAATGTGCTGTGAGAAGCTCAATGGGTTTTTTTCCTGCTTGGATTTTTATGACCATTGTTTCTAGTACTATGATCAGTCAGCCATATAAGCAATTCTTCTCCTTCCTGACATCCTTTAAGACATTTGAAAACTCTCTAATCTGAGCAGACTTCCAAAAGGAAGCTCTCTTGTGTAAGTACTAGCATGTTCAACTTTATGAATATTTTACCATTTACTCTTGTTTAAACTGAACTTAGATGATGTACTTCTGACACTGACAGACTCAGAAATTCATTTGACTAACAAATGCCCATGGCAGCCAGGTACCATGACACAGGGATACTTTTGAAATGGAAAACTTATTAGTGAATATATCTGCATCTATATATGATTACTTTTTAAAAACATTGGGGGTGGGTTGCAATTTGACTTGCACACCTCCAAAAAGTCTTTCATCTAAGGTTTTTGAACTAACAAAAAATAATATTTATAACATCTCCATTTGAAGTAATAAATGATATTCTAAACATTTTCATTTGATACACTATATTGATACTGTGAGAGGATTGCAACATGGTGCTGTGGGAATAGTTCCGAGAGAGCAAGCATTTTAAGTTGCAAGATGAATTTATGCCCCCTTTCCTTCCCCTGTGCACTTTCCTGGGGTTTCCGCCAGTCTCCCCAAGCGCTGATTTAAAGGGGTAAAGTGGGATGTGTGGGGGAAGGAGATACAGGGAAAGTCTCATTGTACTAGCAGAAGTCCTTGAGTGGGCTTCTACTAGCTAGCTGAATCTGGCCTTATAACATCTGCCTCCTCAAGGCATGGTTTCTGATTTTCAACAATTCTCCTTATCTGCTGCAGCCTCTGTACCACAAAAATGCCATATCATATTTCACCTGCTGCTCATCCCCAACATCTCATGCTCTGAGGTTTACAATCTCTAAATATGGAGCTTCTATTCTGAGCTTTTCTAGCTACTGGCTTCTGATAGACCTATCATTCATTAAGAACATCTTTCTCAGTAGATGCAGAATCTAAGGCCTTTTGTGTTGAACTTACTCAGTTTTTACTAACCTGTTCCCTTGAGCTGGGAGGCCAACTGGGGGGGGGGAATCACAGTCCCCTACTACATACTTCTGAAAGAAAATGTATCTAGTATATTATTATAACTGAGCCACTCCTAACTTTCATTACTTTGGAAAATGTTATTTGTATGCCATTGTTCTTGAGGATAAAAAAAAAGTGATGTCATGCTAAGCTGAAACCTGAACAGCATCTGATTCTTTGCCAAATACTTGGAGAGAGAATGCTGACTCTTAAGAATATCTATCATTCATGAACACTTTGCTTGACAGTAGGGGAGAAGGGAAAACTAATGACCAGATGTATCTTTGTACGTAAAACTGGAGAAAACCATATCTTTTCTCCACTTTTGCTTTGCAATTTGTGTTTAACAAATGCCATTCTAACTCACTAACCTTGGTAGGGAGGTGACTTTGTTAGAATTCAGCAAGCAATAGTGCCATGTTTTCCCCAAATGTTAAATCCATAAATAGATAAGTTTAAAATGTAGTGGAGAGAGAGAGAGAGAGAGAGAGAGAGAGAGAGAGAGAGAGAGAGAGAGAAGATAGATGCCTAGATAGATAGGAAAAGGCACACACACTCATGCACACACCAAACAGAGAAATAAACCACAGAAATGTAACAAAATACATTGCACTGAAATGACTAATTCCACAGTACAGACTTGAAAGCATATTCTTTCCATCACATTAGAAGCATATTCTGCCCTTGAAAACTCTTTTGAAACTTGGCCAAGGAAATAAAAAAGATGCTTTCTTCATAACCTTTGTCTTATTGTTCAGATTTTCTTTCTTCCTTATGTTGCAGTTACAGATCTAGAGGTGTTTTAAGTTTCCAAAGAACCATTTAGCAATTTTACTGTATGGCACACCAAGGGAATCATTAATTTAAAAGTTATTCATTCTAGGTTTCTTTTTTTTAATGAACATATCCTATAGGGTATTCCCAGTGTACTGGATGTGTAAAGGAGGTTTCTGGTGTTCCTTTATGCCACTCTGCTCACATTATGAGGAGCAGCCAGAAAACGGGCACAGGTGGACATCTTTGTAGCAAGAGAATTGAAACCTGCATTTTGTAATTGGCTTTCTCTACCATCTTAATCTGTGCTATTGAAAGGACATCTCTGAGCATGTTAAGTGCTGTACTAGGCATTTAATGGAGTGCTCCAATTACCACTTCATCAATCCACATCATTTCAGGGGGACAAAAAGAGGCACATCGACTGAAAATTAGCCTAAACTGCAAGAGTGAGCAGATGCCCTTTGGTGTGGCGATTTGCGTATTTGCACTTATTTATTTATTGCAAAGAGTAGCACCATGGCTAATGTCTAAGGATCAGTGTTGGGAACTGACTATAGCTGCTACATGGCGATCAAAGGGAAAGGACCACAATTCAATGGTAGAGTGTCTACTTTGTGTGCCCAGGGTAAATATCCACTTAGGGCTGGGAATGGCCAACTGTCTGATAACCCAGACAGCCACTGTTAGTTAGTGTAGACCAGTGTTTCCCAACCTTGGGTCTCCAGCTGTTTTGGGACTGCAACTTCCATCATCCCCAGTTAGCAAGGTCAGGGATGATGGAAATTGTAGTTTGAAAACAGCTGGAGACCCAAGGTTAGGAAACACTGGTGTAGACAATGCTAAGCTAGATGGACCTTATACTTTATCAATATAAGGCAGATTCTGTGTTTCTAATGTGAGAAGGGAGAACTCTGTCCTACTAGCAACCATCAGGAACTAGGAGTGGAGTCAGGGGACAGCTCACGTCACCAGCATTGCTTTCAATTGGCTAGGAGCTCCTGACATGAGTGCAGAATGCTGATGTCATGGAGACTGCCAGCCAATGACCTACCACTTTCCTGGTGCCTGAGTGATGCTGACTGAGCTATTTGCATCATTATATCCTTGTGGATGCTGGCGAGGACATGCTTTCTTCCTCTTCCTCAATCACTCCATGTTAGTCGAGGTGATTCCAAACAGCAAAACAGTCACAAACGCATAGCCAGATTTGTTTAGCTTCGTACTGCACCATATAGCAGGCATGCCTTGGCTATGTGAATGTCATTTTATTTATTCCCTAAGAAATTTAAAATCCATTGCAGCAGCTATAGCACTGTCACTAGAGAGGAAATGTTTGCTTACTTCAGTACCCTGCAAGCATGACTTTTGCTGGTCCTTGAGCTTGATAGTAGAGCACATAAGTCTTCTGAAAGTGACTCTGATACATTGATTTATGAAAATGTTGCAGAAATAAAACAAGTAAGAAGAACAATGGGGTGACTAAAGGGATGATGCACAGCTGTGCAAACATAGGAAGACAAGCCAAATATCTGCACCGTGTGCCGAAGCTAACAATCTTTCAAGTTCTTTTTAAAAAAAGAAAGAAATGAAAATATACAAAGCTTCATTGCCCGAGTTTCATTCAAGGCTGTTGAGCACCAAAGTAAGGACAAATGCGGCTGAATTCTTGAAAATATAGAGATAGCCATTATCTTTTCACTGGGTTCAACTTAACTCTTGAAATTAAATCATTATGTAGTGGCACTTATGTAGCCATGACTTTATACAAAGAGCATGAAATGCCAACATTTTAAGACACACTTAGGCTTTGCTTTATTTTTTTAACAAAAAACATAGGGATGTTGACATAAAATTTAGATGTAATTGACACCATTTCTAAGCAGAGGTTGGATGGCCATCTGTCATGGATGCTTTAGCTGAGATTCCTTCATTGCATTGGATTAGATGATCCTTAGGGTCTCTTCCAATTCTATGATTCTATGATTCTAGTCACAACTATGTGTCAAAAGACATAGTTAGGAATTTGATGAGCACTTGGAGGCATATTGGAGGTGATTCTCACATACCTCTCCAGCTGTGAGACCTAGGGATGAGATATAGATTCCCTTTGGGAAAATCCCTGATTTTCACCTACCCAGAGCCATGGGCCTTAAGGTGGTAGCCACTGAAGAATGTCTTTTTCAACACCTGAAGATATGCAATAGCATGACAACCCTGCCTTCAAACCGTATAGTCTCACCTTATAGTCTCAGCCGCCCTGAGCCTGGTTTTGGCTGGGGAGGGCGGGGTATAAATAAAAATTTATTATTATTATTATTATTATTATTATTTGCAGGCAAGTTTAAGTCAGCAGGCAGCTCTAGCGTTTCGTAATAAAGCACATTAGTGATGCAGATATAAGAAGATAAGAATATCCTTTTGGAGAGTGAGCCAAATACCCATCTAGGCTAGGCAGATGCTTATAGGAAGCCCACAAGCAGGTCATAGGTGTTGCAGCACTGTGCCCAATTCAGATCCCGGCAACTGGTATTCAGAGTTGTTGGGAAACCCTTATGCCCCTCACAGAGATAGTTAAACCACTCTGAGATTGGTAGCTCTGTGAGGGGAATAGAGGTCTCCTCACAACTTTCAGCACCCTGAACAGCTCCCAGAATTTGGAGGAAGATGTGGCTGTTCAAAGTGGCATCATAGCACTTTAAATGTACATGTGAATGTGGCCATAGGCAGCACTGGTACAGTGGTATTACAGGGCATAACAGCTGTTCAAATGCTCTCCTTTCTCCATCTGATTGCTACTGTGTGCAGAGAAATTCCTGAAGAGGGCTAAATAAGTCACCCTATCCAGGAAAGAAAGGTCTGCCTGACCAGGAACACTATTCAACAATGCTGCAAGTCATGTTGAGTAGTTGTTGTGATTGCTGGTAGTTATGAAGTGTTTCCAGTAAGTGAAAAGGCATATGAGACATTGTTGTTTCTTTATTTCCCAAGTACTTCCCAGGAACCCCTTGAAAGTTGCAGCAAAGTGGTGAGCAGAGAATTGGTTAAACTGAACTTGCTGAGTGAGGGAACGAGGCTGCCAGAGAAGCCTTTCCATCTCTTACACAGGGAATGACTTATGATATATATCTTTCAGAGTGAGACCCTGTGATGGAATTCATGATTCAAAGCAAAACACTCAGCAGACAGTATGCACACTATTTACTGGAGGTAATGAGATTGAGCAGGAGTATATGTGAGCACAGTGTCAGTCTATATAACACTGAGAAAAGGTTGTTCGGTGTTTTATTACCATCTAGGATGTGTGTGTGGTTTTTTTTTTTTTTTTAAGTAGAAATTGCAATACAGTGGTACCTTGAGTTAAGAGCTTAATTCATTCTGGAGGTCTGTTCTTAACCTGAAACTATTCTTAACCTGAGGTACCACTTTAGCTAATGGGGCCTCCAGCTGCCGCCATGCCGCCGCCATGCGATTTCTTTTCTCATCCTGAAGCAAAATTCTTAACCCGAGGTACTATTTCTGGGTTAGTGGAGTCTGTAACCTGAAGCATCTGTAACCCGAGGTACCATCATAGTAATGTAACTGCAGAGTATCATTTAGTAAGCATATTGCTGGTTTCATTTGTAGGCTTGCAGTAAAAAGTTAAACAGCAAGTTACTTTTAACCTTTCTAATTTAAAGAAAGCAGTTAATCAATTCATTAATTGCTTCCCTTATCATTTCCTTAAAAAAAAAAGGCAACTTGAAAAGCTTACATTCGTCAGCTCCTTAATTGTCTCCTATGCTGTTATTTAGCAGTGCAGTAAATGCTTATTCATTTCCAACCTTAACTAAATATTGCCCCCATTATTTAAATATGAATAATAAATCACGACTATCATTTATTTAGAGTAAGTTAAAGTGGTCAACATGTCTTGGCAGAGTTTTATTGTGCATAAGTGTATTTACCAATGATCCAAGCTCTGTCAAACAGATTTCACTTCCCCATAAAAAGCAAAAGGAACACAAAAATAAATTATATGAGTGATTTCTCCCTCCCCCTACTGGCACTGTTAAATCTAATATTGACTTTTAAAAAGTGGTTTATCTAGCAAATTGGGTGGTGGTAGTGTCTAATGTATGTAAGCTAGACAAGGATAGGGTTTAGAGCAATTCCTCTTGTGTTATTGTTAAGCTTTTAAATTACAATCCTACAAAATAACCTATCTCAAGAAAATACAAAAAGGGAACTGTGGGGTTGAACTGCTAGCATTAGCAGTGTCCCCTTCCCCCCCATCCCCATCACCCTCCAACTTGTGGAAGGTTCCCCACACATTGTAGAATAGGCATGTGTACCAACCACACAATTTAGTTTTGAACTCTGATTTAACACTACAGAAGTGTTTGGTCCTAAGTACCGGTACTTTGGAGAATGTCTAATGCATACATACATACACACACACGCACACACACACACACACACACACAGAGAGAGAGAGAGAGAGAGAGAGAGAGAGATACATACATAATTTTTATTTGTATGCTGTCTTTCCATAGTTTAAACCATGGGTAGGCAACCTAAGGCCCGTGGGCCGGATGCGGCCCAATCGCCTTCTCAATCCGGCCCACGGACAGTTCGGGAATCAGCGTGTTTTTACATGAGTAGAATGTGTCCTTTTATTTAAAATGCATCTCTGGGTTATTTGTGGGGCATAGGAATGCCAACCTGGGGTGTGTGTGACAAGATGGCCCTCTGCCTCGCCCCCCCCCCCCAGCTGTAGAGCAGCCGAGGGATCTAGCCTCTTTTTTCTGGTGGAAGCAAGGCACTCTCCACCTCTTCTTCCTCCCCTTTCCTGTCATGCGCTTTTCAGCTAAACGGCTCAAACTTCGGGTTTTGGGGGA
Source organism: Darevskia mixta (assembly GCA_034641385.1). Lineage (NCBI taxonomy): Eukaryota > Metazoa > Chordata > Lepidosauria > Squamata > Lacertidae > Darevskia > Darevskia mixta. The sequence continues at coordinate 16,865,879 of JAWWNH010000017.1, forward strand.
CTCTTCCCCCCCTCTTCTTCTACATCCTGTTCTCTCTTACTTTCAGAATCGCTAGGCTGCATTCCTGTGTGAGATAAGTTTACCTCACTTTCACAGTGTAGAGGAGTCAGATTCCTACTAATTTCTGGCTCTCCCCCGTCCCCTTCGGATTCCGCTCCGTCTGTCAGAAAGGGAAAGTCTCTTACATACCTGTTGTGTGTGTGTGTGGCAGGGAAGAGAGACTGACTAGCTGGTATGTTGGTGCTGGAAAAGGATGCACCCCTCTGCACATGGCCAACGGTTGCACTGCACCATTCCTACCTCCTCAGTGGGCACTGGGAAGGCAGGAGAGGAAAAGGAATTTTGTTATTATTTATTGAATTGGGGGGGGCAACTAAGCCTTGAATCTTGTGGGTGACTTCCTCGCTCACAGCCAGCTCCCTGTTGTCTCCTTCCTTCTCTCTCTCCCTTGTTCCCCAGCACACCCACTAGAGAATGTAAGTCTCCGGAGGGGCAGCAGGGGATTTCTGTGTATTTTTCTTAGTCCTACACAATGTACATCAACCAAGAAGGTGAGAAATATTTACTTTCCTTTGCGCACACTCCTGCACTGTCTGGTGTGTGTGTGTGTGTGTGTGTGTGTGCACGCGCACAAACATGCATCAGAGGGGGTGATCTGGCACTGTCCGTTGGCTAAATGTGTGGCCCTATAGTCTCTGCTCCTGTTGCGTGTCCCCAAACCACCCCTCAAATAATTCACACATCAGTCAGAATTTTAGTTTTGGCTTTTGGCATGATTTTGGCCACAACTTTATTAAAATACAAATAATGTGAGTGGTTGCTTAGGCATTGATTAAGACTATCTGTCCCACAGGGGACAGAACTGATGACCGTCAGTAAGGGGAAAACCCTCTGGAGAGATAAAGGGAGCCGGGTGGTCTGACTCTCCCCTCTCCCCTCAGGCTCCCAGGGCTCCTGCACGGCCCTAGCCCCCGACCGGGGGTTACGGACAAAAGTATATCAAGCCCCTGGATTCCTTTAACAGAATTCCCCTAACACCAGCAACAATTGGAGGGGCAGACACAGTCAATCATAACCCCTCCTCCAACCAACATAATAACCAATGCCTTACCGCCAACCTTACAAGTTGTGACTATTTGCTACACAGTAGGCGAAACCAGATGGCACCAGCCAATCAGCCAAATGGAAAAATTCCTACCAGGCCCCTTGCTCAACAGCAGACGACCCCATGACAGGCACAGCAATGTCAACGCAGAGGCCTAAAATATAGGGAGGGAGGGATGGTGATCAGAAGCACGCAGCCAAGAGGGGGATCACGTTGCATACCCACCAATATATATCCGCTGGGCTGTCCATCAATAAATTGCAACATACAAATCTCCCCAACAACACCCAGGGTCCAATCACAACAGTGGCCATCTATATGATCCCGCCCAGCACCAGAGGGGTGACTTGCTGGCCCCCACCGCAACATGTGCTCTCCATGAAGGAGAACACGCTTTGTCCCTTCATAGCTGTAACACCTGTAAAGGACTCCTGTCTTTTAGTTTTGATCTGGGAACAGGATGACTCCTATTTAGTTTCTTCTAGAACCAGACATTCTTAATCTGGATGGAGCCACCACTAGGCCAGCAACTCTAGCTCTCATTAGGGCTTCAAAAATTTGCTGAAGATCCTGAGAATGAAATGAAACACTTGTGGAAGACTTCTTACTCGACGTAGGCATTAAATGTTCCTAGGTTTCACACACTCGCTTCCCACCCAGCTCTTTTCAGCAGCTTTAGTTGTGGTTGGCAGAAAGATATGCCCTTTTTACCTTTACTCAGATGAGAGCACAAAGAATCAATGTATCCCAGAATCCTCCAGGCCTTTTGGAATCATTCCCAGCCTACCCTGGAATGAGATTATAGCAAGTTGTCTCTGGAGGTGTTGGAGCTAAAACTGTGGTTAGTCAGAGGAAACATGCTGTTCCAACTAGACTATTTTTGAAGAGGGGAAAAAAAATAGAAACCACAGTGAGAAACTGTTAAAACAAGAGCTGTGCTTTTTAAAAAAGGACTGTCAGGTTTATTTGTCACGCAAATATATATTAAATATAGACTCCAGACTATCATATAGTACATTGGAAATAAGGAAAATGATTCAAGCTGCTCTGCTTGTTCCCTGTGGTAGATACTGTTCAATATCCACTTACAAGTGTTAAATTTCACCCTGGGTGGGATGCCAGATGAATTTATAGTCTATATAAACCAAAACGTACATTTAATAGAAAAGTCCAGGTCAACATATCGACATTTCAGAAACATTATGAAGATGCAGACTGCTTGCCGTTGTGTTTGCAAATGAAAAAAAAAATCCTGAGATTAAGTACTGTTGTGAATATATCTCTCATTTAAATTTGATTAGGGAGACTGTTGTGGAAGGCTGTTTTTAAAATTACTGACCCTGGAATGACACTTACAGTTATTTGCTCAGTTTCAGATGTTAACCTGATGTTCAACTGAAGCTGACAGCTGTGTGCAGTCTTATTGATTTCCAGTTTGATCTTCCATTCCAGGCGGTCCACTGGCATGCTAAGGAAATGAGTAGGATCTACCAGCTAGAATAACTTTGCTCAGAGGCATACCTATGAATTGTAAACAGGTTTTTGGGGGTTTTGGGGCTCTTCCTCAGCATGACAGAGAGAGATAAATGTGCACTAATTGTCATGTAATAATAGTACCATACTGCACAATAGCTATAACCAGGGTGTTTTTTTTCAGCCGGAACTCAGTTCTGTCTCGGTCCTGTATACCTGAAGGAGCATCTCCACCCCCATCATTCAGCCAGGACACTGAGGTCCAGCGCCGAGGGCCTTCTGGCGGTTCCCTCACTGCGAGAAGCAAAGCTACAGGGAACCAGGCAGAGGGCCTTCTCGGTAGTGGCGCCCGCCCTGTGGAACGCCCTCCCATCAGTTGTCAAAGAGATAAACAACTATCTGACATTCAGAAAATACCCGAAGGCAGCCCTATTTAGGGAAGTTTTTAACCTGTGATATTTTAATGTATTTTAATATCTGTTGGAGGCCGCCCAGAGTGGCTGGGGAGACCCGGCCAGATGGGCGGGGTACAAATAAAAAAAAATATTATTATTATTCCAGCACCTCTCAGGTGGGCTCCATTTCCATTATAAGACAACAAGGGAAATGATCTTGGTGAGTTCCGGCACCTCTTTTTCTAGAAAAATAGCACTGGCTATAACACATATTTATTAACCCCCCACCACAACCCGCTGCATGTTGTCAACTAAATCTATTCAGGCCTCAGGTGGAAAATGGTTTGGAAAGTTTACTTCTGGATGACTACTCTATCCTAGAGGGAGGCCAAAAATAAAATAAAAATGATATGCAGATCTCCCATTTTTCAGATATTGTAAAGATGGTTTGTCCTTGCCTGTTATCCCATCGATGCAGATAAATCTTCAGGCCTATCTCAAGGCTGCCTGGCCAGCAATGGACCAAATTGTTGACAAGCTGTCTCAGATCCCTCATGCAAATGAGAATCCAGATAAACAGCTAATAACTGATCTAAGCTGTTGGTTGAACTCTTAAATCCTCTAGGCTGGGTAACTTCCTTTGATGATGTGAGGTGTGGGGTAATTGTTCTGCCACCCACCCTGAGAAGACAATAGTAGCATGAAGATTGACATCACTTACAACTTTGGAGAGGCATACCATGCAACTGTCCCATTTTAAGTGGAACCTTCCAGATTGATAGAAGCTGCCCCGGTTTCTGATCCTAATCTCAGATGTCCCATTTTGGCTCCCATACTCTGGCTGTACCAAAAGACAGGTGTTTTCTTTTCTGCCCTGCCCTGTGGTTTGAGTCAGTTGGCTCACACCAGAGCGTGTCATCACTCTTCTTCCTCCTTCTGTTGTGGCTTCCAGAATATTTATTCATTTATCTATTTATTTGTACCCCGTCCATCTGACTGGGTTGCCCCAGCCACTCTGGGCACCAGAGGAGGTCCAGAGGAGGTAGTAGAGGCTGCACAGGGTGGCACAGCTTCTTTAAAGGCTGAAGAGGAGGAGGAGGAGGAGGCCATGGGTGAATGTATAAGAGGGGCAGGGAGTGGGGAGATGAAAGTGGCAGTGAACAAGCGAGGGGGTGAGGGAGGGAGATGGTAGCGGCAAGGGGGCAAGTGGGCAGGCGAACAACAGGGACAGCAGAATAGTGGGGTGGGTGCCTCAATTTGCCCTCAATTTGCCTTCTATCACTGTGCCATTGAGAGCGTGCTCACTTATGGCTTATGTGTGTGGTACGGAAGCTGTACTACCCAAGACAGGATGGGGTTGTGCAGAGTTGTTAAGGCAGCAGAGAGCATTGTTGGCTGCTCGCTCTCCACCTTAGAGCAGATTTATGCCATGAGGTGCCACAGAAAGGCACTGGACATAGTAAAAGATCCATCGCATCCTGGTCACCGTCTCTTTGAGCTTTTGCCATCGGGACGGAGATACAGGACGATGACAACAAGAACAAGCCGTCTTAAAAACAGCTTCTTCTCCAGAGCGATCTCGGCCTTGAATGGGAAGCCTGGACTTTGAAAGTCATCTAATCTTACCGGTTATGTTGTATCATATTGTATGGTTTTAATCAGTGTTTTTGTAGTTGTTTTGTTTTTGTGTGGAGTGTGTGCTGGTCCCGAGGGTTATCCGATAGGCGAGGTCTAGTCCAGTCCAAGGTCAGTCCAAGCCAGAAGTCATGAAGCCGAAGTCAGGAAGCCGAAGTAACAAAGCTGAGGTCAGGAACGCATGAACCAGGAACAGGAACTAGGCAGCACCAATGTTGCTCCTGCAACTTGGGGCTGGGACTGGCTGGCTTTTATCTGCCCCGAGGCAAAGGGCGGCTCCGATCCTCAGGTGACTCGCCTCTCCTGGGTTGGAGGCGAGCACTCCTCCTGCGGGAACTTAGTTCCCTTCGCCTCTCTGCCCTTCGCCTTTGCAGCTCAGGAGAAGCTGGAGGGTTACCGGACCCAGAGGCAACCTCAGCTTCCCCTGACTGGGTGGGGAGTGGAGCACCTGCAGGCAATGGGTCCTCCATCCCATTAGAAGCCAGATCAACCTCAGCCGATGCCTGCACCTGAGGATCCAGCACAGGTGAGTCCCCTTGAGACTCAGGCCCCAGCCCTGGCTCTGCTGGTTCTGGAGGCAGTGAATCTTGTGCAGGCTGGGATCCCTCAGGTTCAGCGTCTGAGTCTGACTCCCAGGTCATCACAGAGTGCCCTGTCTGGGTGGATGGAGCAGCCAAGTAATTTCGTTGTCCCCAAAGGGGACAATGACAATAAATATATTCTATATTATATTCTATTCTAAAATGTTGGGGGATATGAAGATGAGGTGTTCAATTAGGGACAAGTGGATGCAAGATTAATCAGGCTTGAAGCCACTAGTCAGATGAAAGGATCCCAGCAACATTACCTTATTACACGAACCATTCTTGCCTTTGCAAAAGCATTTCTGTTGAAGTTGTTTAACCTGTCAACCATTCAGAAATTCTTGTGGGACTGTGGCAGGCGATGTGGATGGATATCCTGTCAAGTAAACTTGTGTAACTGCCTGGGAAGAAACCTATTTATAGGAAGTCTTTTTCAGAAGTGAAACTGGGTTGCAGCAGTCCAGAAAAATACACCTGGGTGTCACACTGAACACAGCTTGTTGAATCCGTCCCCAATATTTCATCTGGTCCAGCAGCAATGAGCAAGACATCTTGGGAAACGGAAGAAGAGATGAATATATTCCCAAATCTGCTTGTATATTAGATTATGATTGGGGGAACACCCTGAGGAATGTTGTAATTTGCATAGAAAATTTTAGATGCCATTTTTTTGCATGATCTCCTGCCCTCTCATTTAAAATTAAACTTCATTGTTTATACCAGTAGGAAATTCCATTGTGTTATAAATGATACAAAACCTTGTCACTTTGTCCAGTCTCTTTGAGTTTATATAGAATTTTGAACTCTTATCTACTGCTGCGCCCTGAGATAAATCATTATTACTTACGCTGAAATGAAAGAGGGGCCAGTCAGGAACTGCTAGTCATCTAATTAGCGAGAGTTTCTTTCCCTTCCTTTCAACTTGTTTTAGCCTGTAATTAACACCTTCACCATATTAATAATAGGTTTGATCTGAACTTCCAGGTTTGAAGTTCAGATCAAAATGTGACATTTTAGTTAAAAAGAATGAGTCCCCCACCCCCCGTTGTTGAAAAAGTCACCATATTTCAAAAATGTACCCTATCTCCAACTTCTTCTTTCTTTTTTAAAAAGTTACCGGTAATTCTACTTTGCAGGTTGCTGCAGCAGACAACTTTTCATATGGAGATATGAAACTGGCAAGTTTTTAAAAGGGTGCTTTAAAATGCTTGAGCACATGAACAAATATGTTTCAGATGGCCCATGTTTTGTGTGTGCATTTTGAAGATCGCTAACACTGCTTTTCAAAATGGGGCAAGAGTACAGTGTGTCCAAGTTTGTTTGTTTATTTATTCACTTGAACATTTATAATTTGCTCTTTTATAATACAATAACAAGGCCAGGGAGTCTTCTCTTCTCATGAGTATTGAGAGCCTCAGCATCTGTCCTTCCAGTGAGCACTCAGGGCTGATTTCCTTCAGAATGGATAGGTTTGATCTTCTTGCAGTCCATGGGACTCTCAAGAGTCTCCTCCAGCACCATAATTCAGAAGCATCAATTCTTCGGCGATCAGCCTTCTTTATGGCTGTGTAAGGAGGAGCCCTTGTGCAGGGCTTCCACTGACAAGGTCATTAGGTGAATCTCAGCCATTGAAATAACTTACATGCTTAAGTTAGGTCCATACATTTTAATGTTGATGTTTAATCGTTTAGTCGTGTCCGACTCTTCGTGACCCCATGGACCAGAGCACGCCAGGCACTCCTGTCCTTCACTGCCTCCTGCAGTTTGGTCAAACTCATGTTGGTAGCTTCGAGAACACTGTCCAACCATCTCGTACTCTGTCGTCCCCTTCTCCTTGTTCCCTCCATCTTTCCCAACATCAGGGTCTTTTCCAGGGAGTCTTCTCTTCTCATGAGGTGGCCAAAGTATTGGAGCCTCAGCTTCAGGATCTGTCCTTCCAGTGAACACTCAGGGCTGGTTTCCTTCACAATGGATAGGTTTGATCTTCTTGCAGTCCATGGAACTCTCAAGAGTCTCCTCCAGCACCATAATTCAAAAGCATCAATTCTTCGGCGATCAGCCTTCTTTATGGTCCAGCTCTCACTTCCATACATCACTACTGGGAAAACCATAGCTTTAACTATACAGACCTAATAATGTGCAAATAACTGTAATGAGGAGCAGGCCATATCGAGCCTAGTGGGTCTCCTCTGCAGATGAATTCTGCCCATTTGTGGGGTAATTTGTGACCCACTGTGCTGTATATGGCAACTTATTGTTATTATTATTAGTGTTCCAACATGGTGTTATTTCTTGTATCAGAAAACGACATCAAATATTCTGGTCGAGCAACTTGAACCAGGTTGGAAACCTCAGGCAACATCACCCTTGCTTGTAGCTGATTAGGGAAATGCTACTATTCTAATCTCAGTTTATTTTTATTTCACTGCCCTACTTATAGGTAGTATTCAACGATAAATTATATTTTCCGCAGGGAGAGAGAGGTTTGGGAAAACTGAAATTAGAACTGCTGCCTGCTTAAATAAGCTCTTTCTTCCTTTCTTGCCTTCACAAATAATTATTCCAACATAAATGTTTCCTGTCTCTCCAAGGATTCTCTCCCCCCCCCGCCCCCCAATAGATTATGACCTGGGATAGTTATCCTGAGTTTACTTTAGTCTCCTGTTTGTTTCCTGAAATGGCTGAATTCAATTGCACTTGCCCTCCATTGTCCAGGAAGGGAATTAGGATCAGCAAACAGAACTTAGGACTCAGCTACATTATTAAAGAAAAAGTGTTTTATATGCGTTATAACACTGTGACACCAGGTGACGCTGTGGAGTCCCATCTTTCACCAATGTGATTTCCCCCTTTGAGGTTTACAATGCGTTTCCCTGAAGCGTTTTTTTTGATGTGTCTAGATCCAGCCCTAGTTAGTCTTCCCATGGCCTAGCGACTATCAGCTTGTGGTGATGTGGAAGTAGGTTGTTTCATTGATGGCCATAGTATTATGTGAGACTGTGGGCAATTCCAGCTCTGCTCTGTGATGCCAGCTTGTGGCTCCTGCAAAGCACCTTGCTCCCAAGGCTGGAGAACTGTTCCAAATTGTGTCGTTTGGGGTAGCTCAGGGACTAGAAACTTCTCTGAGGGCTTGAAACCGGAGGAGCTTTTTTTTTTTTTTACACTGCTCTCCTGAACCAGTGATTGGTGTGGCCAAGACTTGAGAGGAGGAGGAGACAATCTCAATCAATAGTGAAACAAAAAACTAAACAGCTTTAGACTCTGTAAACACCAAAAAGGGAGCCAACAATTAGAAAGTAGAAGAATGGATATTCCTTCCAAGTCTGAAATCTATAGGTGACATTATGGTGATTTGGCTTTTGAACTCTCCAGAATTCTTATCTGGGTGTTTGGTATTGTAGGGCGTATATTAGGCTTCCTCAAACTCGGCCCTCCAGATGTTTTTGGCCTACAGCTCCCATGATCCCTAGCTAGCAGGACCAGTGATCAGGGAGGATGGGAATTGTAGTCTCAAAACATATGAAGAAGAAGAAGAAGAAGAGTTTGGATTTGATATCCCGCTTTATCACTGCCCGAAGGAGTCTCAAAGCGGCTAACAATCTCCTTTCCCTTCCTCCCCCACAACAAACACTCTGTGAGGTGAGTGGGGCTGAGAGACTTCAGAGAAGTGTGACTAGCCCAAGGTCACCCAGCAGCTGCATGTGGAGGAGCGGAGATGCGAACCCAGTTCCCCAGATTACGAGTCTACCGCTCTTAACCACTACACCACACTGGCTCTGTATGGAGGGCCGAGCTTGAGGAAGCCTGGCCTATATTAATGGTCAGTCAGTTAAATTGCATCCAGTCATTGCAGTGAGAAACCAGTGGGCAGAGGACAGTAAGTTTTATGGCTCTTATTTAAAAAGTGGCTCAGAGGACTGATTTAAAACTTAACAGTATGTGTGAATTAAGCTTGAGGATGGTACTTCTGGAATGGTAATAATAATAATAATAATAATTGTATTATTTGTACCTTGCCTATCTGACTGGGTTGCCGCAGCCACTCTGGATGGCTTCCAACACACATAAAAACATAATAAAACACCAAACATAAAAAACTTCCCAATACAGGGCTGCCTTCAGATGTCTTCTAAAGGTTTTATAGTCATTTATCTCCTTGACATCTGATGGGAGGGTGTTCCACAGGGTAGGCGCCACTACTGGGAAGACCCTCTGCCTGCTTCCCTGTAACTTCACTTCTCACAGTGAGGGAACTGCCAGAAAGCCCTCAGAGCTAGATCTTAGTGTCCCGGCTGAACGCTGGGGATAGAAATGCTCCTTCAGATATACAAGACTGAGGCCATTTAGACAGTTCCAGTTGCATGATACCTATCTGCTTATATATCCGAAGAGTCTATGAACAAACAAATCTGGCATTTAGGTCTATTTCTCTGCCAATAACAGTCCTCCAGCTCCAACGTAGTGGTGAACCTGGAACCACTCACAGGATAGGATATTGCTTAAAGAGTGTCATTATTAAGGTGGTAGCCCTTAATAGCTGCAATTTTCTGGCATGTTCAAGCTTGAATGAACATGGAAAGCCCTTTACACGACATGAGAAATATAAAGGTTTTTTTTAGTTAATTGAATATGTTTTAAGATAAGAGTGTTGGAAAAGGTCACCAATTTAATAGATTAGGCAGCTATAGAGGCTGGTTTGCTTTAGAGCTACAGGCCCTTTCCCCATCTGCATCCCATAGGGAGAAGCTTTATGCAGAGTTAGACTATTAGTTCTCTCTATATAACTCTCTTTCTACAGTGTTAGACTATTAGTTCATGTAGCTCTGTTTTGTGTACACTAACTGGTAAAAGGGATGTGGGTGGCTCTGTGGTCCAAACCACTGAGCCTCTTGGGCTTGCTGATCAAAAGGTTGGCGGTTCAAATCCCCGTGACGAGGTGAGCTCCTTTTGTTCTGTCAGCTCCTGCCAACCTAGCAGTTCGAAAGCACGTCACTGCGAGTAGATAAATAGGTACCGCTGCGGTGGGAAGGTAAACGGCATTTCTGTGCTCTCTGGTTTCCATCACTTTGTTCCATTGCACCAGTAGCAGTTTAGTCATGCTGGCCACATGACCTGGAAAGCTGTCTGTGGACAAATGCTGGCTCCCTCGGCCTGAAAGTGAGATGAGCTCCACAACCCCATAGTCGTCCTTTACCGTTTACCCTTTTACCTTTACACCAACTGGTAACAGTTGGTATGTTTGATGGTGTTGGGGCCAGTAATGGTGTTGTCTGGGTGTACAGTATGTGGCAGCAAAGTTTCAGTGTATCTGAAGAAGTGTGCATGCACACAAAAGCTCATACCAATAACAAACTTAGTCGGTCTCTAAGGTGCTACTGGAAGGAATGTTTTAATTTTGTTTCGACTACGGCAGACCAACACGGCTACCTACCTGTAACTATCACTTCTGATGTTACTTTAAGAGGAGATGTCCAGTTTGCTTGACTGGACAAAGCTAGGCCTCAGAACCAGGCCTTAAATCAAGACTAACTTCTGGCAATCATGGATGAAATGTTTGGTGAGCAGTCCTGTCTTTAATAAGATATATAAGCTGAAAGAAAGAGTAAGACATTAAGCTCTGTTTTGCTGAAAAGCAAAATATATTTCAAATGACCATGCAGAAATCCTTTCCCCTTTTAACATTCTGTAGATGGGTGACAGGTCATTTCTTCTTCTCTTCTTCTTCTCTGGTGATCACTCAGCCAAGTAAGATTGCCTTCCATGAACACGGTCTTAACAGTGAGTTCCTAAGTGACTGTGGAGGCCAGGTGACAGGCTATTTAGACATTTGTAGGTGAGTAGCATAAGGTATAGGTTGCAAAGAGTATAGAATTATAGAATCTTGGAGTTGGAAGGGACCCCAGGGGTCATCTAGTCCAACCCCCTGCAATGCCAGAATCTTATCTAAAGCATCCATGACACAAGGCCATCCAACCTCTGCTTAAAAATCTCCAAGGAAGGAGAGTCCACCACCTCTGATGGGAGTCTGTTCCACTGCTGAACAGCTCTTACTCTCGCCAGAAGTCCTACCTCAAGGAAGCGGAGACCATGATCCAAGAAGCCAAATCTTTCCTAATGACCCCAACCTGTGCAGTCAGTGGAAGTTTACCTCAAGTATTTTCCTCTCTCTTCTTGGGCCACAACGAGTGATGAAAAGACTACCTGTGCCCTAAGTCTCTTCAGCTCCCTGTCCAGTGTTTCATAGTCCCTTTCTATGTGTTACAGGCTATGTGTGGCAGCATTATTTGTAAATGTTTTTTAGTGTTTGACCTGATGTTTTTTGTGGTTGCTATAGTGATGGCCCATCTGTTTATAATATTTGAAAAGTAGTGATTCACTGTTCTTAAGAGAGAGACTATAGCTAACACACAAATAGAAAATTAATTTGCTTCCTCCTCAACCCCCAATCCTTGTTTTATAACTTGGATGGATTCGTATAATTTTTAAGAAGAAAAACATGTTTTTTCCCCTAATTAGAATGACACACACATAAAAAAAAATCCCTTCTCCCTTGACTTCTTCCATTCTTTTGTTTTCTCAGATGTTTTTACTAGCAAGTATTATTAGAAAAGAAAAATAGGAGAAAAACCTGTGAATTGTGTGCAGTGCAGTTATTAATAATGTGAAGGGATGGAATGATAGATGTCGTTGATTCATATGCACTAGCTCTTTTCTACCTGCTACATTGGAATGGAAAAACTGAATAGCTGCAGGCTTCATGGTCTCATAACTGGGGATGGAATCCATTTCCAGCCCATGTTATTTCCCCCACCCATGCAAATTCCCTTGTAAATCTGGGCTCATTTAAACTTCCCTTTGTGCCGCGTTTCTAGGCAAAGGTCCATGCTTCAAAGTTTTGTGTGAGTGGTGGTAGTGGTGTTTTTCTGCTCCAGCAACCCGTTCTTTACCGCTGAAAACAATTCCGCAGAAAACCCAAATCGCTGTTTGTTATGATTCAGCGTTTAAAAGTGAGTTTTCCTCTTTTGGGGACCCTACCAATGATGCAGCTCCAATGTCAGCAGTGCAAAGACTGCAGAAGTTTCCATAGCAGTGGGAAGAGGCATCTGATACTGGACTTCTCTCTCTCCAAAGCTGGAGATCCATAGCTTCCGCCAGCCTATAGGACACTTTCCCAGGGACCATAGGATTGCTGAAGGGCAAACAGGGTGCTCCTCCTCCAAAAATCCTACAGAACTTTGAACAGTGGCTGACAAAGGCCACATTGTTCAAATAGTAGTGCAATGCTGAAGAGCAGGAAGAGGGAAATGCTCAGGGGAGAGTCTTCACAACCTTTTATAAGCAGCCTATTCCCCCAAGCCTATTGGATAACCCCATCCATGTGAATTGAACCCTAACCCACTACCCTTCGAATGAAATCACACCAGGCTTCCTACTTCATTGAAATGCATCAACAATGCTTATGGCTCAGAAGGATAATGTCTCATATCAGTTAAAACTTGCCACTTGTCAGGCTGCAGATTCAGGTGAGGTCCTAGGCAGTTCCCAGTAGGCCCTATTGACTGAGTTATGAAAGATATTGTCTCAAGCAAGGGTGATCCTCTGAAGGCTTAAGAAGGCTGCCAGGACCTCAGGTTCCAGTGGCTTTGCCTCCACTTGGTAGAACTGTCTGCAGCCTTTAAAGGGTCCACAGCTGATTCAGCAGCTTCATGCTCCTTCATGGCTGTGGAGCAGGAGAAGCTATGGTGGACTCAGGCTGGGGAATTGTTGAGGAACATAACGCTGCAGAGCCTGTTGGATCAGGCCAATGCCCCAGTCAGTCCAGCATCCTGTTCTCACAGTGGCCAGCCATTAAGCAGGACCTGAGGCCAACAGAACTATCCCCTTCCAGCAACTGGTAGGGCAGATGTAAATGCTGAAGGTTACCAATGGAGTGGGGCTGGTGGCATATCACCTGGAACCTAGTTCTCCTCAGCCTGACACTGGGGCCCTGGTCCTGATCCATAGGACCAAAAGTGGGCCTTTGCAAGTAGTTTGCTGCAGGGATACCAGAGTGGTCAGCTCTAGTGCTTTACTATAAGAAAGGCCTGCAAAGCCCCACTGCCATTACAGACTCAGGATGGACCAAACCAAAGCAGTGGTCCACACACCCAAGCAAACATTTATGCATTCTTTATACACAGAGCAGCAGACATCACTTTGGCCGGAAACTCCCATCGCTTTGCCTGGCCAATGAGGGCATAGGTGGCAAATACCCAAGTCTTACAAATAGCTCCTTGCTCTGAGCCTAGAGCCCAGCACACACACACCCGCCCATAGATAATAAGCATAGCATCAAAGCCAGCCAATTAGCATGTATCGAAGCAAGTGTGAATAAACATAGATGAGCTCATTGCTGCAACAACTACCAATTAATTTTGAGGTTATCGCGGCTACTAAAATGGTGTCTGCAAGTCTTCTGGGACAGTCTCACCTTTGGCTCAACGCAGACTCTTCAGCAGGAGACATGGCAGAAGCAATGGCTGGCATCCAAGGCCCAAATAAACATGCCTAGGTTTGCCACCTTAAGAAAACAAAACATACCGCCTGAGATTTCTATCAAGCTGTTAAAAATATCCCACTTCCTTGTGAGGAAGCGCAGAGATATCTCATGCTGTGAGATGGAAGGGTATATATTTTTACAAGTTCTACCCAATGTAGCAGGAACGGGAAGAAGTCATCACATGAATTTGTTTTTCTAAGATGAATGTAAGCTGTAAACCAGCTCCCAGGCTGTTCCAAGGGTGGAAGCAGACATACCTGTGCAGCTTTCGATGGATATGGATCTGATTACTCCTTCAGCCTGAATGAGACAGCCTGGGTAAGAGATTTCCTGACCGACCAAGCGCACGTGGGTCAACGGATTGGAGCAACTGTGTCTTGCAAAGATTTTGCTTTCATTACTGTAGCTTAGATTTCACAGGCAACGTCTTTGGAATAGAAAGCACACTTTTCAAATAGGAAACAGACATTTGGGCCCTTCGATTTCAGTGGGATAGTAATTTACCTTGGTACTACTTCCCAGGTAATTTGCTGCAAGCACTTTATTAAGCAGGGGCAAAGATCATTATCCCCATTTTTCTAGCATTAATCCCAAAGAGTGCATCATCTGTCACTAACTGTGCCGTATAGAACTGCTCATTTTGTTTCCTTTCACTCACTCTGAAAGCAGAGCACAGAACACTCCCTTAGGCATGTTCATCAAAAACTGTGATCTGGCTGATTAAAATTCAGAGATACCAACATTTGTCTTTTATCTGGAGTCCATCATATCTGTATTGTTTGAATCTCATTAACACTGTGATTCCAGCCTTCCTTTAGTGTTGCTTTCCACATTTCAGGCAGTGAATTAAATCACCACATCTTGTAATTTAGCATGTAGATTTCTTGTGTTAATTCCCGAGATAGCGTTACAAACATGTAGACAGGTTTTTATCATCTTCTTGGGGAACAAAATATTGAGGGCATAGTGTGCAATAAGATGTCACTGAAAATGCATCGTCATTGCATGAGACTCATCACACATTAACTATTTCTGAAACATACCTATGGCTCATCATCATCACTTTATTTTTATGCTACTTTCCCATAGTTAAAGCTATGCTCAAGCTATGCTTACAACATAAAAAGATTTACATAATTACAACCATGGCAAAAGCAGTCACAAACAATAAACCCCATCAAAAACTACACAACTGAAATGAATAATTTCCACATAAATCATAAGATCTAAAAATAAAGATTATGAAAAATAATATCAGCGATAGCGACAAGCACCCCTAAACAATACATCAGCCTATTGTAGCTAGAATCAGTCAGGTCCCTACCCTTCTCAGGCCAAGTAAAAAAAGACCTATGGTTGCTATTTGAACTTCTCTCCCATACCCTATTCCGACATCATTGTTTGGATCATTTTTCTTTGGCAATTGACATGTTTTGTTCTCTGAGTTTCCTTACTTAATCCCTCCCTGGACTCCACCACTCTTCGATTTTCATTCTGATTTTAATTTTTGGGAATTTGCACTTGCAGGATGCTTTTGCTATGTCGATTCACAAAATTCCTCCCTGCTTCAGTTCACTCCTTAGTTTTCCACTGGAACTTGTCATTCAAAAATAAATATTAACTTTTGTGAGTATTTCAGTCATATCATCATAACATCAATAAATATGTTCTAGCTCTGGGAGCTCTTAATAATTGATAAGATATTAATTAAGTAAATATCTTCAACTTGGATTTTCCTTAATTGCTCCCTCTGCAGACAATTCTCCTTGTTCCTAAAGAAGTAGAGTACCACTTTCATATTACCATGATAACCTTTCCCTATGTGGGTTCCCCTCTGATGTTGCCTCATTTGTCAGCTCTGAAACATACAGATAAGAAGTCCAATCACCCAACAATTTTTATTTTTATTTTAGCTTAGATCTAGATATTTTTCTGATGGTAGATTTGCATAAGCATAACATGTACCCATAGTGAAAGGGGTTTTCTGCATAACCAGCTAGGAAGCTTCTATTTACTAGAGAGACAATGTGGGACAGTGCATAAGAATTACAAATGTCTAGAAGTTCTAAGGAAAATGTAACTTTTTCATTATAAATGGGCACTACCATGCTGGCCACATGACCCGGAAAAGCTGCCTGAGGACAAACATCGGCTCACTCAGCCTGAAAGCAGAGATGAGCGCCACACCCCATAGTTGAATTCGACTAGACTTAACCATCCAGGGGTCCTTTACCGTTACCGTACAACATTGTAATTCTACTTGAACACAACACTTAATATTAATGGATTAAACGCAGGGGTGGCCAACTCCCAAGAGACTGCGATCTACTCATAATTAAAAACTGGCAGTGATACCACCTTTTGGGGGGTTCAGGTCAAAGTTGTTGAGCTTTTTTAGGGGAGGAGGAAAGCCCCGTTTTTGGGGAGTTGAAAGCTAAGCTGTTGGCCATTTTTAGGGAGAAAGGGGCACAGCCACTCCCCAACAGATCTCTGGGGAAACAAACAGCCTCACTGAGGACTCTCCATCTTCCATTCTGCAGATCATGCAACAATGGAGGGCAGGGTGAGGCGGCGGGGGCGGATTCTATTTTACCAATGCTAAGGAAAGGGACCCAGCGATCGACCGCGATCTACCAAAACCTCCTGGGGATCTACCAGTAGATCGCGATCGACCTGTTGGACATCCCTGGATTAAAGCATTAAGTCCAACAAAATTACAGTGCAATTCTTACCATGTCTACTCAGAAGCAAGTCTACTGAATTCAGTGGAGCTTACTCCCTGGTAAGTGGGGCTAGGATTGCAACGTAAGTCATGATTACCCCCCCCCATCAAATAAGTAACTGACGTTCCATTTTCCTTTCTTCTTAAAATAATGTTATTAATGTCATATTATTACAATTCATTGCTAAGTACCATTTTCAACCAACTTACCTCTATTGACATTCTCTGGATAGAGTAACTGATTTCAAACCCTCTGCTAGGCACTGTGACCATTCATTTACTGAGTTCCCATGGATCAGCCTGTGAGCTCTAGACCACAATGAGTCATAATCAGGCATATTCTAAGGAAGAAGAAAAAGCTGTTTAGCTTTCAAGAAGCTCCAATTAACCACAGCAAGCAAAAAGAAAGAAAGTCCAATGTTACAGAAAAAGGAAATCAAAACCTAGGGTTTGAACTTTGGCGTCTGGCTGTAGTTGCAGTGGTTCAATCAGCATCTACTTTACACTGAGTGTGTTAAGTTGTGGTTTGTATATCTGAATTTGGCACCAGACTTTCCCTAAGAATTATTGAAAGCTCAGAAAGACCCTCATCTGCCCATTTCCCTTTTTCGAAACTTAGCAAGTTGGCAGTGGAATGCAGTTTCTGAGCATACCAGAAATTCCATTCTCAGTGTCTGCTGGGACAGTATTCCACCAGGTATTACTTAAAGTAGACCTATTAAAATGCTTCAAGAGTGCGCAAAATATAGTCTGAAGCTCAACATAAAAAAAACTAAGATCATGGCCACTGGTCCCATCACCTCCTGGCAAATAGAAGGGAAAGAAATGGAGGCAGTGAGAGATTTTACTTTTGTGGGTTCCATGATCACTGTAGATGGTGACAGCAGTCACAAAATTAGAAGACGCCTGCTTCTTGGGAGAAAAGCGATGATAAACCTAGACAGCATCTTAAAAAGCAGAGACATCACCTTGCCAACAAAGGTCCATATAGTTAAAGCTATGGTCTTCCCAGTAGTGATGTATGGAAGTGAGAGCTGGACCGTAAAGAAGGCTGATCGCTGAAGAATTGATGCTTTTGAATTATGGTGCTGGAGGAGACTCTTGAGAGTCCCATGGACTGCAAGAAGATCAAACCTATCCATTCTGAAGGAAATCAACCCTGAGTGCTCATTGGAAGGACAGATCCTGAAGCTGAGGCTCCAATACTTTGGCCACCTCATGAGAAGAGAAGACTCCCTAGAAAAGACCCTGATGTTGGGAAAGGTTGAGGGCACAGGAGAAGGGGACGACAGAGGACGAGATGGTTGGACAGTGTTCTCGAAGCTACCAACATGAGTCTGACCAAACTGCGGGAGACAGCGGAAGACAGGAGTGCCTGGCGTGCTCTGGTCCATGGGGTTGGACATGACTAAACGACTAAACAACAACAACAAGGAACTGTGGTACAGTCCGGGATCAAACCAGAAACCAGGACGGCTTCTCTAAATCAGGGACGTCCCTGGAAAATAGGGACACTTGGAGATTTCTACATGGGCATCTTGGGAAGTTGCAGAGTAAATGTTCCTGCTGAGACAGGTTGCAGAATTAAAGAAAGGCCACTTACAAACACCCCCTCCTTGGCCTTGAAAGTAAAGTTAGTGCATTAAAAACCCTGCATTCCACCTATTAGGATTTCAGCAACATTTTTTTTATAAAGAAACTTGCCCCTTTGATAATTTTTTATGCAATATCTTTTCTCCTTAATTGATGGTGAATAGTCAAGAGACAAACACAGGAGAAATTTCCAGCCCAGCCTAAGAGAGAATATTCTGGAGTTCTGAACAATAAAGCTAACGCAAAGATGCTGGGGGACAAGGAGGGGAAATTAAAAAGGATCTGAACTCATGATATGTATGCCTGTGTGTAGATAGACTTAGAAATTAATGTCTGAAATAAATGGAAAAAAATATTTTTAATGCAGGGAATGATGGCTCACGTGAACTGAGTGTGTAGGCTTAAATTATGAGGGGAGGTTTGTGGGTCAATGAAATTTACAAGTCTCATCTCTAAATCCCCAATTTTAGCTATATTGTGATTTGAAAAACAGTCGGGGGAGGCAGCAAAAAAAGAGGAACGCTTATGAGCTCCTTTCAGAAAATGTTTAGCACCTGAATTGCTTCTTTATGACATGATACCGGTTAATAATGCTTGCACAATGCTGTTCTATAAAATGATAGCAATATTTGAACCTAGTCAAATTCATTTTTTTGCATGAAAGGGCTGAGCTATGTG
The DNA here is from genome assembly GCA_034641385.1 of Darevskia mixta. Taxonomy (NCBI): domain Eukaryota; kingdom Metazoa; phylum Chordata; class Lepidosauria; order Squamata; family Lacertidae; genus Darevskia; species Darevskia mixta. The sequence continues at coordinate 16,884,603 of JAWWNH010000017.1, forward strand.
ACAAAAAAGCTAGTATGTTGTAAGTCTTGAATATGACAGAAAAATAACACAGAGTAGTGATAAATGAAGCAATTAAGTATCTTGTGCAAAGTGAAGGCAAGGATATACAGAAAGAAATATCAGATCAAAAGCCTATCAGCAGGAGCAACAAATGTAAGATTTAGGAAACCATCTCTAGTCTGCATTCAGCAAAAATTAGGAGGAGGATGTCCTGGAACACAATAAGGAAATGATAGGATATATAGAATGGCAGGAGGGAGGAATGACAGTGAAACAGTGAAAATTACATGATGGCAAATGGTTTCAGTCACCCATCTAATCCACCAAGAAATATTAGGGTCTCCCCCACCTGTGCCCCTGCTCATATATTTGAAGCCTTATGGATAAAAACTTTTGATTCATATATTACCTCCCATAATTCTGTGGTAGAACACTGGCCTACTGCAGAATGACGCAGCTTGAAGCACTGGCATCTCCAGGCTGAGCTGGGAATGTCCCCTGTTGGAAACCCTGGAGAATTGCTACTGGTCAGTGTAGACTAGACAATATAATACACAATATAGTGGTACCTTGGAAGTCGAACGGAATCCATTCTGGAAGTCTGTTCTACTTCCAAAATGTTTGAAAACCAAACCCCAGCTTCTGGTTGGCTGCAGGAAACTCCTGCGGTCAATCAGAAGCCACGGAAGCCCCGTCAGATGTTCGGGTTCCAAATGAACGTTCGCAAACCGGAACAATCACTTCCGGTTTTGCGGCGTTCAGGAGCCAAAACGTCCGAGTTCCAGGGCGTTCGACCAACCAAAGTATGACTCTACGATAGATGGACCATTGGTCTGACTTGGCATAAGGTAGCTTCCTATGTTCTGATACCTTTCTAGATTGCTCACTTTTGCAGTTTTTAATTGGGGATTTATTTATTTTTTGAAGTATTTTTATTAAAGATTTCTTGATTTACAGAAGTATGTGCAATGTCTCTCTCTCGTATTTTTTTACATGTATCATTTTTACAAATCAGTTTCATTTGTTGAGACATTGAGAAGAAAAAGGGGGAAAGAGGTGGATGGGGTGGGAGGATGGGTGGGGGTGGGATCGGGTGACGATGTTTCTATTTTACTTGATATATGTAGGGTTTGATGTCAGCGTTGCTTGTGCAGGTTCTCTTTTGTTCGCTTGTGTTCCTTTGGTGGTGAGAGAGGTTGGGGTTGGCTTAGGGTGTGTTTTTTCATTTGTGATTGGCTGTGGTGGTCTTTGTTTTAAGTGGGGATTTAGACATGAATTAAAACAGGAGAGGTGAATCTGTGGTTATTCAAATTGTTCCACATTGGAACAATAACCTCCCTTGTCTTTACTTTGCTGGCAGGTGGGCACAACAGAGTACTGGCCGGAGAGGTGGGGCACATAGGGCATTGGGGTTTCCCTGGCTTTCCAACACACTGGGGCACTGAGAGGGGGGAGGTGGAGGCTCAGGGAACTTGGCCTGGTGTGCTGTGTGGCGGTGGGAGCATCATGTTGTCTCTACTGCCATGTACCACACACCAAGCCCCCTGTGCCTTGCTCCTCTCCTGTCCTTCTTAGTAAGTTATGTAGATGGCTAGGCCTTTATTCTTGAACCTTTGGGTCACACACCTTGCCCAAGCCTCCAGTACAAGCATGTTGACTTTTGTTAGCAAGAAGACGAAGGCTTGTTCATCTGAAAGTTAGAAGACTACATCATTTTCTTCCCCATAAAATTAACTTATAAAAGACATTTGATTATGTAAAACAGGTTAAGCTCTTAATGCAAATTTAAGACTGTCTAATCTCCATTCAAATCTCTCTGTAAGATTTGGTTGTTCCTTGCTGTCAAAAGAGCCAATAGTTCTGAAAAGATGCTTGAAAGTTGCTGTGTCTGGAATGAGAGCTAAAAAGGCAGAGATAACTGCAGTAGATAAAGGAAGTAAATTATTAAGTAACTTCTTAAAGCCCAGAAGAACAGGGTTTTTTAAAGAGAGAGAGTGAGAGAGAGAAAGGGAGAGAGAGAGACAAAATCAAGAACTAATCAATCGCAGAGACATAATAGATCCATATTTCTCTGCTCATTTATGTGAACTTTCAGCTTTGATTCAGAAGTACAGTGTTGCAGCCAAGAATTCTCAAAGGTAGCAACAGGGAAATGAAAATGACAGATCATTAAGATTTTTGCACAAGTCTAAGCCAGATCATTTACACAGAAAGTATATAATTGCTACGATGATTTCCTCCTTTGTAGCTTGACCAATGCATTCCCTTTTCTTGTTTTTATTTTAAACAGTTATACCTCACCTAATTTTCCAAGGAAAGGGAAGACAGCTAAAATCAGGCAACAAACCTCAAATGAAACCCAATCGCACAATCAATGCATTGATTCAAAACTAAAAACAAATTAAGCAGCTCCATATCAGCCACCAAATAAAGACAAATTATGTCAGTGAAGAAATTGCCTAGGAACCAAAGGCATTTTTAAAAAGCTGTTGTCATCAGCCGCCTTAAGCAGTATAATGATGTAGACTAACATGCACTTCGTTGGAATTGTAATGGGCTAGGAATAGAGCTGAACCATTGAGTTCACAATTATGAACCCCCTTCCTCTGTGAACTTTGCCATCCAAACTCTGGCAGTATTACTGGTGTGGACTTCAGAACAGTAGCACTGAGCTTTGTTTTGAATGCAAGACAGAACCAGGGGAAAAGTAATGTAGCCAAAGTAACACTGGGTTATAATATTGCTATTCTAAGCTTTGTAGGCTTGGGTGCTTTCTTGCAATGTTGCACATCACTTTATCAATGGTCTTGAAATATACCGTATTGGCCCCAATATAAGCCGCACCCGAATATAAGCCGCACCTTTAAAACTGGAGGGGGGGAATATATAAGCTGCTCTGTTTGCCCCGTGCTCCTGGCTGCATACCGTAAGGTTGCGAATATAAGCCGCACTTTAACTTTTCAGTCAGAATTTGGGGGGGGGGGGAAAGTGAGGCTTATATTCCGGCCAATACGGTAAGTGCTGGAAAAAGCATAGACTGGTCAAGTGATGAAGGCAGGATGTACCACAGGAAGTAATGTTTGCTGATGGGACAGTTGTTCCTGCTGCTGTCAGCAGCCCATTCTGTGGTGACTGTCTTATCAGCAACAGTGGAGGTTCTGTCTCCACCCCTGGCATTTCCCAACACTTAACGGGGGGGGGGGGGGGCAGAAATTCCAATTCCCCCTCCCCATTGGTTATGTAGCAGCTGCAAACCACCTCACCAGTGGTCTTTGGATGTAAATAATAAGAGTATCTGTCCATAACCGTAGCAGCCAACTCATGTACTTTGAGGATCACTGCACTCACAAGCCATCGCTCTTGTTGTGTACATGACACTTCAATTATTGGTTGTATCATTGTTGCAATTCTTTGACAGTGTGCAATAGAAACAGTTAAAAAATATATTAAGTGAGAATTCAAGCATCTCTCCCCCCCTCCCAATTATCCATCACCTCCTGTTCATTTTATCATCACGCATAAGCAGAAGGATCCACAAATGCAACATGATTTCAAACACAATTATAATAACAGAGAGCTCTAAATTTGTTAGGTGGTGGTATTCCATATCCGCCACCCCCCCCCCAAAAAAAACCTGGTTGTATAATTGTCTCTCTCTATCCTTTCCATCAAACCTCATCCCCACCTTTTTGAACGGAAACCAAATATAACAAAAGCAGATCCAAATTAAAGAGGATTTGTCAGGTTCTGGTAAGAACATGATTAATGGGTTGCTTATCCTGACCCTAAGGCTTGATGAGAGGGTTAGAATGTGGAATAGAAATCAGGATTACACTAACACTGCAGAAATGATAAACTAGGGGGTGACGGGCAAAAACAATAGGGGCTGATAAAGTATTTTGTGCACATACTTCTGAGGAGAAAAGGACTGAGATCCCTGCATACTTGAAAAATTGCTCCTCGGCGCCTTATTAAATATCAGCAGATAGCTTGAGCTAATTTGCCTACATAATATGATAAAGGCATAAAGGGGTGGGGGTGAGATTGTCTGCAGTAGAAGAGTCTAAATTTGAAGAGGGGTTGGCTGGCTATGGCAAGCATGCATTCACTGATACGGTAAGTACCTTGTAATCCCCAAATCGTAGCAGGCAAAAGCAATTCAGGAGGAGAGGCAGCCGGAAGCACTGTGGGAGGTGGGGAAAACCTTGGACAGCCCTAGCAGCCAAAATAAGGCGGTACGGATAAGGCCCACTCAGACCGAGCCTCGGAGTAATGGATATAAATGGCTAAGCAGCTAGCAGCACTTCTTCCCGTCGGTTTGAGTGTAAGGGAAACATATAATTTATTACATCTGAAACCTGGAGAAAAAGAACAATTAGTAAAAGAGCTACGCAGAGCTGTGTCATGTGGTGCACAAATTGGTATGCATGGCGGAAAGAGAGAAAAAGAGACAGAGATCTATGCACGTCTTCTTCTTTTCATAACACTGAGACAGACAGATCGGGATTCTGCAGACGTCAGAAACAAACTGGCTGGCTCAACTAGAAGCCATAATCACAGCACCCATCTGATTCATTCTCACTCAAAATGTAGAGACAGAGGGAAGGAGAGAGACCATGATCCCAGGAAGCCTCCACCACCAGATCCACCACCCCTGTCAAAATACAGCAATATTGCGTACTTCAATTGGATTGGGAGTGGCTTCCAGCAGGCAGTCAGGCACAAAAGGGAGCCTTCACTCTGATAGCACTAAGTATGAGTCACATCCAGAGGGTAGTAGGGAAGGGGGAAGGCATTTAACACCACCAGTATTATGCGTCTACAGGCAGGCAGCCACTCTGCTGGGGTGGAGCTGCTTTGAAGGGGGATCATTCATGCATCAGGAAGAATCCAAGAAGCACTGCAAATGTGTTTATTTTATCTTGCTCTACAGTTCTACAGACGCGGGTGGCGCTGTGGTCTAAACCACTGGGCCTCTTGGGCTTGCTGATCGGAAGGTTGGCGGTTCGAATCCCTGCAATGGGGTGAGCTCCCGTTGCTCTGTCCCAGCTCCTGCCAACCTAGCAGTTTGAAAGCATGCCAGCGCAAGTAGATAAATAGGTACCACTGCAGCAGGAAGGTAAACGGTGTTTCCATGCACTCTGGTTTCTGTCACAGTCCTCCATGCACCAGTAGCGGTTTAGCCATGCTGGCCACATGACCCGGAAAACTCTCTGTGGACAAACTCCGGCTCCCTTGGCCTGAAAGCGAGATGAGTGCCATAACCCCATAGTTGCCTTTGACTGGACTTAACCGTCCAGGGGTCCTTTACCTTTTACCTTTTAGCACTCAGATGCCTGTGGGTTTCTGAGCACACTCCCCTCCTACGGTGTGCAGCAACTGCTTTGTGGCAAAACAAAGGGAAATGACAGGAAAATAAGTGTGGGATAATATAATACTTGCTTGACACAAGCTTACTCTAACCGTCTTTCCCCTTTTTTAAGACACCGTCTTATAATTTTTTTTTCCTCAAAAAAACACAGGGTGGCTTCTTTTCGGGGGGTGTCTTATTTTCATTATGTCAGTATGGTACGGTACAGCCTCCCCCTGCGCGCTGAGCAGGCGGGGCAGAACTCCACAAGAGGCGCGTTTCCCCCCCCCCCCCGCGCCTCGCGCTAGTTCGCTGGCTCCCTGCGCACGCAGGAGGGGCTGAGGAGATGACGGGAACAATGGCGGCACCATGGCTTACTTTTGGGGTACATCTTACTTCTCACAAAGGTAAAAAAAAACCTGCCATGGCTTACTTTATGACTACGTATTAAAAAAGGGGAAACAGGGAAGCTCCCCGCAAACAAATAATTAAGCAGGACATCTGGAAGTGACCCAAACCATTATTGTCTGGCTTTAACCTGGATAGCTAACTGGGGTGCTGGGAAGATAGGTTACCTGTGCTCAGAGAACAGCAGCAAGAAGAAGTGGCTCTTCCAATAGAAATTATTGATTAAGCACTGCAGGAAGATGGGTTTGTGTTCAAAGAAGCATGCGTTAACAGGGATTTTTTAATATATTAAAGCCATTTTGCATTTGCTTTAATGAGAGCTGCCTGTAACATGGTTTCACACTGCATACAACAGAGGTTGAAGCTTTTCATTTACCACCCACGGTCTTAAGAAAGGGGGGGGAGCAAGGGAAAAGGGGGAGAGAGAGAGAATTGCACACAGAACACAAGACCTAATCTGTTTCTGATGCAGCGTGATAAAAAAAGGCAGGCAAAGAACTAGAGAAACTTTTCCTAGGAAACAGCTGCTCCGGTGGCAAATAAATAAATGGCTTTGTTAACTGCTGCTCTGCAGAGCTAGCCCATAAATATCCTTCCATAGCAATTATCGCCAGGATTAGTAGATAAATCTTTGACATGCTTCACATTTAGTCGTTATAGTGAAGCTATTTTCAAGTGGGTCACAACTAGAGAGCCAGTGCAGCATCTCAATTCTCTGCGGAGCTGGCAGATGCATCGCTGTCATACGCTGTTATTTGATTGCAGGCCCGTTGCTGGAAATGGAAGTATAGAGTTATTGGATCTGGATGCACCATGCTTGAGGTTACATTGCAGAGAAGATGGCAGGGGGATCCCTAATGAGAATCCGCTTGAGTGACCTATAGCAGTTCAGCTGCCACACTGAAAGGCTTTGGACAATGATCTAGGAGGTAATAGCTCTGGAGAAGTGACATAATTTCAGGATGTACTAGACGGAAACTCATCTGGTTCACTGCTGCTGAGAAAGCAAACTTACAGGGACAGAAAATCCTGTTCCAACATTTATATTCCAACTTCCACCCTAAATAATTCCCGCGAGTCCAGTGAACTACAAGGGTATAGGAGAGCTTCACCTTCCTGACAATTTATGCATGTTCTTGACATTATGTGTACTGATATAGTTCCCATGAAATACAGCACAGTCTTTCTAAATATACTGGGTGCAAATGGTGCTCTAAGGCAGCCAGCTATTAGTAACACACACCAAAAAAGAGCTAGCATACCACTTCGCTCAGCGGTTTTCAGTTCACTCTTTCAGAGGAAAGAGTACTGGTATTACTTTAATGAGAATTTACTACCACCAGGCCTTGCAAAGTGCAAGGGCACGAGTATGTTTTTCACCGGCGAAATATCAATACATGAAGAAAATTATGATGCTGAACTACTGTGTCAAAGCAGCGGATCTACCTGCACCTCCAAGTGATCAATTAGCACAGATTGGCAACATATTGATCTTGTGATCAACATATAATTTGTGTATTGTAGGATGAATTCTTGTGAGCTGCAGTGCTGGAATGAGAAACAAGTAGCAAATAACTTGACTACAAGTTTGCAGATTGGCAAATCCTGATGGTAGAATACCTGCAGCTACCAAAAGCGACAGGAAGGATAAGGGGGCAAACAAAACAAACAGTCTATAAGGAATGGAGAATTTTTAAAGACTGTTTAAAAAATTGTGGTATAAAAGGGAACCTCTTGGCAGAACTAGACTGACCCTTGTATTATATAAATAAGAATCTGTAGGAATATATAAAGAAAATATACAAAAAGTATCCAACAGTGCGGTTTAAGGTAATTAATAGATAAAATACAGTGAGAATAATTGGAAGTCGTTTTTATTTTTTTTGTCATAAGTATCACAATTAATTGTGTATAAATGATGTTTGTTATATTAACCTTGTTGGTTTTGATATTGTAGTTATTTGTATAGTCTTTTTTATTGTGTGTTTGTTTGTAATTTGTTTGTCGTTTGCTTGTTTCTTCTTTTTCTTTACTATAAATGTCTTCATTTTAAAACAATAAAGATAATTAAAAAAAACAAAACAAATAACTTGACTACAAGTGTTGTAGGTTCTCATTCCTAAGGGCCTAAGACATTTCATTGCTGAGATGAATGATGAGATTATGCCCCCTATGCCAAATACAGAAGCTTCTCAGTCAGGCAGCTGAGTCTTATTTCAGCACTGGCGATGGGACAGCATTCTTCTGGGAGCAGCAGGGAAGCTTGAGGACAGGAATAGGCAAACTCGGCCCTCCAGATGCTTTGAGACTACAACTCCCATGATCCCTAGCTAACAGGGATGACGGGAGTTGTAGTCCCAAAACATCTGGAGGGCGAGTTTGCCTATGCCTGCTTGAGGGTGTAGGGCAGTCTGTATGACTCACAAACCCCTGTCCTCCAGCACCTCTCCACCACTCAGCAGCATCCTCCCCTAACTGTCTGCCTACTGGTAGGCCGGTTCTATGAGACATTGATGCACAGACACTGGCTTTCATGTACTGGGTGATTTCCCCCACACACTTGCAAGCCATTTTTCAGGAGAAGCTTTCTATGGTGGTAGGAAGAACCCATCCGTACTTTGCAATGAGCCACTGCACACAAACAGCTCACCATGGAGACAGCTGTCAAGTGGACCGATTTAACATGCCTTCTGTGAAGCAGTTGCAACATGTAAACCAGGTCCTAGATGCATCCGCTCATATTTCCTGATTCTAGCATCCTTTTTTTGGTGTGCTTTGAGCCCTGTCCAACGCCACAAGCACTAATAACTGGAGACAGGCCGTTACCATGAAGCGTTTTCAAGAACGCACCGCAGACACCTTGGTTCTGTCATGATAATTATCTAAACCTAATTGTAGACTCTTAATATGGAGCAGGTGAAACCCAGTAAATGAGCAACTGGCAGACTTATCCGGCTCTGCAAATGTCTGAGCAGCGCTTTAAAATAATTTCCCAAAGACATAAGTTCCTCCATTGCCAGTCAGTGCTGCTTTCATAAGCCTGTCTCCGTTGTAAACAGAGCAGACGGGCAAGCACAGAAATAGAACGCCTCAAAGGGAGGGTGTGATTCTCGCGTCTTGTTTTAATAACAGTATCATGCCTGGTTTTGAAGTGGCTCTGACTTCCAAGCAGACGTCCTGAAGGTGCCGTCAGGCGGCTGAATAACAGCCAGTGTGTTTGAAAGCACGCCAGTTTGATGGCCGTTAATTGAGGAATTGCAAGAGTCCACCATGGTGCGGAGGCAAATTGCACAAAGGGGTGAGCCGCTCTCGCCAGTGCCTTACAACGAGGAACAGCAGAGGGAGCTGTCAATCTTTGCAGAAACAAAGCCACCCAGCAGCATGTCAAATGCTGGCATTTCTCATCATTCGGAGGTTACCCAGTGGTTTCTATAGGCTGGGAGCAAGTCTTAGGCATCTCTTTGTTTCTCCGGTATTTCATGAGTGTTTCCCCTTCTTGCATTCCTTTTTCCTGGGCATCTGAAACTGACTGTTTGTTCATTTGGTACTCAAAGAACCTTATGCGAGCAGTGGCGACTAAGGGAGCTGTTCATGCTCTTGTTGCCCTTGGGCCAACAGGGGAACTGGCTTATTCTACTCATAAACTGTGCATGACACCAGTGGGAAAGTAATATGATTGTTTCTGGCTCTTAAATGCAAGCGCTCCTTCCACCTCTTCTCTCTGATGCAGCCCCAGGAAAACAACCTTGGGAGAGTATTGCCTGATCTGTGATGCAATTGAATGGAGCCATTGTGAAGGCAGGGTGGGATGGGAGTTTTTAAGCACTGCAAAGTGAATCATTTTAATGCCACACACAGATTTATTCCTTGTCAGTTCGGTGCTGTGTGAGACATGGTACAGATCATTCCTCTCTTCACTTGAGTGCTAATTTGCCCAAGGCAAATTCTTTAAAATTGAGCTCAGTATTAAACGACATGATAGTGCAAGGAATGTAGGCACTAAATCAGGGGTGGGCCCACCAAAAGAAAAAGAAAGAAAAAGATTTTAGAATAATTAGGAAATTACACATTTGACATTATACCCCAATATGTATTTTTTTGCAGGGCGGGTGGCAGTTCCTACACCCCACCCCCAAAAAACAGCACTTGAAGTTTATGGAAATCAACAGGCACTGAAACCAGCAAACCTCAGGGGCAAATATGTGAATTTGCTAATGGCAAAACCCTAGATGAAAAGAAAGGAGAAAACCACTTAGTGTTGTTAAACCAGGCAGATAATTGTAGCAGATGCTTTCTCTAATATAGCCTTTTATTCTGTTATATTGAATTCTTTGTATGGGTAGAGTTTTTTTCTTCTTCTTCAGTGACTGATAAATGTGCTTGTGGGTGGAGAGACAGATGAATACGTTGCAAACATAAGCATATCACTCAAATAAATTCATGCATTCAGTCGGTCATCTCTACAGCAAAAAAAAACAAAAGCGATCTTAAGAAATGTAGTGGGTTTTTTCACTTCCATTTTCAATAGCCCTGTTCCAGCTTTATACTGCTTCTCTGCTCACCTGAATCTAAATAGCCACATAAAAATAACAAGGATGAGGAATAGGTTGTGGGGTGTGTGGATGTCACTAATGTACCAGGGGAAAGCATTGGTCTGAGACAGTTTGTGGGTGCTAGACTGCCTTATGGTGTGGTCCCTCAGCCTCGTCTCCTCTCCCCTCTCACTGCAAGTCCTCTAGGCAGCTACTAATGTTGACCCTGGTCTCTGAGGCACCATTCGCCTGTGGAGCGTATAGCTAGGCCTGCTACAATAAACAGCTATGCAAGCCTTTGGGAGGCAGAGATGCAAGAGGGCATCAGAGGATGGAGGGAAGGAAAGAGGGACAGAAACCAATGTTGCCTGTGGCACCCAGACCATCATTCAAGGCACTCCAGGGTGCCACAGCCACACTGGTTGAAAGCCACTGCAGTAAGCTGTAGAGAGTCAGAGCCATGGCTGGGGTCTATTTGGGTCCAAAGCTACAGCTATGGGAGAAGCAAGTCTCTCTTGGAGTGTTATGCTGGGAGCTCACCATGCGCAGGCTCAGGCTGTGGGGTGTGTGTGTGTGTGTGTGTGTGTGTGTGTGTGTGTGTGTAAATAAACCATATATCAGAAACACACCACGGTCTCTGCTGTGCCTCATTTTCAAGGGAAACATGAACAATGGGTCAAGAACAGTAGCCTTACAGGAATCAAAAGCAAAAGGGACACTGCAGGAAAAGAGAGAAATGCCACGGACGAATTTATTAGTTATGTATCTCAGCACAGTGTCTGTAATTCAGAATAATTGATTTAGCAGCATCACTATTACCCATGTCTTTTCAACATGCTTAACCTGGGAAGAAAGCAAGGCAAATGGATTAAACACAGTTTTGTGGGAAATGCTATGCAGGTAAATCATGTTTTGAACATATCCTCAAAACCACCTGCTGCCTGCTACATATGTGCAAAAGCACAGTAGAATGTTCCTGTACAGGAGAGTGAATGATAGATCTTCCCGGGAATACATGTGTATAAAATTCCACCTGTGTTGAACAAATTATCTCTAAGAATCCAAACCTCTACAAAGAATTGAGCTACACATAAAAAATGAACATTAGACTAACACGTATGGCTTCGCCCTGCTGCCACATGCCCCCATGTTAAGCACACTGCTATTTTATGCTCACAGCACCGCTGTCAGTTGACTTAAGCCAAGAGCTTGTGAAATGTCCCAAGTCATCCAGTACGTTTCAGTCTCATTTTGTTAAACCAATTTATCTCCTGAATATGCACAACGTTTCACTCACTACACCTGGTTTGTAGGGGAAAGGGGTGTAGCTCACTAGTAGTACATGCCATGTGTGCAAAAGGTCCCAGATTCGGTCCCTCGTATCTCCAGGTAAGGTTTGAAATGACTTCTTTCTGGAACCCTAGAAAGCCAAGCCATTGCCAGTCAGTGTAGTAGATAATATTGAGCTAGATGGACTGGTGATCTGACTTGGTACAAGACAGCTTCCTATAGATCAGGGCTGCGGAACCTTTGGCTTTCCAGATGTTATTGGACTACAACTCCCATCAGCCTTGACTCTCGGCCATTCCAGCTTGAGTTGATGGGATATGTCATTCAGCATCATCTGGAGGCCCAAAGCTTCATCACCCCTGCTCCAGTGAAATGCCCATTTCATCCTCTCTACAAAGGCAGAGTGAGGAGCCATCATATGATCAGATATCTACACAGAGCACCCACATCATATATAATGTTATCTGCATGGTGGAGCAGAGAGGTTGGTAGCTTCCTATATTTCACATCTGCCCATCCAGGCTCAATAAACCTCCTGGGTTTTATGCCTGGAACAGCAAAAAACAGAAGGCTTCCTTTAGATTACATGTTTCCAAAATAAATCTCATCTTAATTATACGGTATGACAAATTGATTTCACAATGCAATAATGGGCCAGTCCTGATGCACGCAAAAGAGTTGGCAAGATCGATCTGCATTTTATCTGAGGTGATAGGATTATGTGCTGCCGAGTTGTTTGAATATGTTCATTGTACTTATAAACTGTGAAGCATTACAATATTTTCTGCCAATACTATCACTGCACAGTCATTTTATAAGCTGTGATCGTTTGAAACCTGTATTTAAAAGCTATGCGAAAATGCTGTTGGTGCCCCTAAATAAACAGACCCTGACTTGTTTCCAGGAATAGATTCCTAGATTCAGAAGGAGAAGAAATCACTTGTTTTACCAAAGTCACAAATTTACAAAGAAGCTATTGCGCATCTCTGCTTTTTAAATGTTTGGTATCGTCATTCAGTGCTAAACTGCTAGGTAACAATGTTTAAGCACGCTTAGTAAGGTCAGAGCTAATTGGAAGGGTTTTCCATCAGAAATAACAAGTATCATTCAAAGTCCTGAAGTCTATTTCAGAATCAGCAGTCCTTAATGCATAACCGTATTTCAAGTGCAGAGAAATATATTGCAGAGCAACCCAGCAGTGTCATAGCCATGGTTCAGTGGTAGAACATCTGCGGTACATGCAGAATATCCCCTAGTGGGGTACAAGAGCTGGGGGGGGAATCACATCTGGCAACCGATGTGCCCCTTTGGTTTCAGATAGTACATAGGTAAAGGTAAAGGGACCCCTGACCATCAGGTCCAGTCGTGTCCGACTCTGGGGTTGCGTGCTCATCTCACTCTATAGGCCGAGGGAGCCGGCGTTTGTCCGAAGACAGCCTCCGGGTCATGTGGCCAGCATGACAAAGCTGCTTCTGGCGAACCAGAGCAGTGCACGGAAACGCCGTTTACCTTCCCGCTGGAGCGGTCCCTATTTATCTACTTGCACTTTAACATGCTTTCGAACTGCTAGGTGGGCAGGAGCTGGGACCGAGCAATGGGAGCTCACCCCGTCGCAGGGATTCGAACCGCTGACCTTCTGATCAGCAAGCCTGTGGTTTAACCCACAGCGCCACCTGGTCCCTAGTACATAGGTAGATGAGTCTAAAAAGCTAGGACCTCTGTTTGCAAATCTGGTGGTTGGTTCTTAATGCATTATCTTGGTTGATCACTGAGGTATCAGACTCATTAAGCTGCAATACTACAATTTAGATTGAAATACCAGCTCAATGGCCTCACCCATTATTATTATTATTATTATTATTATTATTATTTTAAAAAATGAGTCCCAGAAAGAAGCAAAACACAATCAAGCAATCATGCTTCCAAATACTAGCTACGATGTCTCAATGTTCATGGAAGATATCCAAATTAAAGTTAGTGTGCATATTCAATACAACTGTCTGCACTTCATGTACAAGCACAGGTTTGACCATCACTTCCCTTTCAAAGGGAATAAAGGGGTAAAACACGATGGAATCACAATATCTCCTGTGAGAAAGTATACCAAGGCCATGTCCAGCATTAGAAACAGCAGTGCAACTCTTGCACAGTGAACCGTCTTAAGAATAATGCACTTTACTTGCAGCCATTGCAGGGGGTCAGACCTGGGGGGTCCCTTGCAACTCTGCAGTTCTATGATTCTACGATAATTATTTAACTCAAACGACAAAGGAGAAAATAGTGTGACTGGAGAGTATATGAGTTAAACCAAGGACTGAGTCAACCTATTTCAGTTCATTTCCAGTTGTGCAGAGCATGGGTGAAAAGGTGTGTGTGTGTGTGTGTGTGTGTGTGTGTGTGTAGCCACATTCTCTTTTGCATGCACCAGAATGGCTCTGTCTCATCCCATTCATGTGGAAAATCCAGAGAAATCATTAAAAAAAAAAAAAAGCATGGGGGGGTATTTCTGAGGTGGTCTGAGGGCTGCCTTTCTCTTTCCTTAATATTTTACAGCTGCTTATAGCAACTAATAACTCCTCTGTCGCTGTGTAGTGAAAAGGCTGCTTTAAAATGCTTCTGGGAAGCAACCGTATGCAATAACATGCAGTCCCACCCCCCCCACCCCGGGGAGGGGGGAGGAATTGTGCAGAGAAAAAGATGTGTCAGCCATTCAGATATCTCTGGTAGCCTTACGAGGACACTGTATTTACAAAAGATGGCTGTCTTCATAGCTACCTCTTCCCCTGCCCTCCGCCCTGTTCAAAATCTCTGGGTGGGATAAAGAGGACATATTTGGATTTGTTTTCTCCTGTCTAAGTGGTTATGATGTTTGGATCTGGATTAATGGTTAAAAATTAAGAGGGAAATATAGCTAAAAATTCTGAGACCAGAGGGAGGTAAGGGAGTAAAAAGAAGAAATATAGGGGTTTTAAATTTGGTTGGAGTAAGGGAATTTGATAAGGCTTGAGGAAAGGATCAGAAGAAATGAGGTGCTGAGGAGTGAAATAAGGAGTTAAAGTAAAATGATTTTGGTATTTTATGCTATTGTGAAGTTTATGAATTTGGAAAACTGATAAAGAGGATAGATAATGAATTCAACAGAGGGGGACTTGAGGAAGTCAACCGAAATATGAAATTGAGGAAAGGAAGAATACCTGGCCCACAGGAATGGGCCAGGCCTAAGCAATGATATTTAATTTGTTAGCCACGTTAAATGTATAATGTTTATGGTTACCCCGGTGAGAGAGGGGGATGGAAAATTGCTTCCCTCAGTGAGAGGGGGGGAGAATGAAAATTTAACGGTAATGTTAAGTGCTTAAAATTGTTAAAATCAATAAAAAAATTGAAAAAAACAAAACAAAATCTCTGGTAGCCTTATAAGGACATTGCATGGAACATGGGGGGAAATAGGGTTGCTTCCATAGGCATATGGGGGCAGCCATTTTTCCCCCTATTTGCAATTTCTCCAGCAAGGGACTGCACATTACAATTCAGACCCTTAAGTAGACCAGTTCAACAATTAGGCAACTTCAATCGCAGATCTATGTCCTAATCTGTGCATGAGATCGACAGGGGTAAAGGGGGTGGGCAGAGGCGTAGCAAGCCCAGGTGGTACCCGGGGCGGAATTTTTTTTGTCACCCCCCACCACTTTAATTTAAATTTTTTTTAAAAAAAATAATAAAAAGTGTCACCCCCCTCTGATGGTGCCACTTTGCGAGGTGTGGGGGTTTTGTGTGTGTGTGTCTATTATCTCTTTTTTTCAATAAAGTTAATAATAATAATAATAATAATAATAATAATAATAATGTAAAAAAAATAAAAAATAAAAATAAAAAGTGTCACCCCCCCTCTGATGGTGCCACTTTGTGAGGTGTGGGGGGTTTTTGTGTGTGTGTCTATTATCTCTTTTTTTTCAATAAAGTTTAAAAAAATAAAATAATAATAATAATAAAAATAAAAAAATAAAAAGTGTCACCCCCCTCTGATGGTGCCACTTTGTGAGGTGAGGGGGGGGTTGTGTGTCTATTATCTCTTTTTTTCAATAAAGTTAAAATAAAAAAAATAAAAAAAATGATAAAAATTTAAAAAAATAAAAAAACAAAAAAAGTAAAAAGTGTCGTCCCCCCCTCTGATGGTGCCACTTTGTGAGGTGTGGGGGGTTGTGTGTGTGTCTATTATCTCTTTTTTTCAATGAAGTTAAAATTTAAAAAAAATTAATTTTTTTTTTTTAAAAAGTGTCACCCCCCTCTGGGGTGGAATCCGGGGCGACCCGCCCCCCCGCCCTCCGTTGCTATGCCCCTGGGGGTGGGTTTGCTCCGAAATTTGTAGTGAACCAGAGTCCTCTGCATCCCAACTTAATGCACTGCACTGACAATTGGGAGCAGAATTCCATACTCTATTCTGCCCTTTTTCAATATCCAGCATTTGGTAATAACTCCTGAAATTAATGAAATCATCCTCTCTCTTTTTGGTTTCTCTTCCTTTAAAGCTGCAGTGAGTTATTAATTTGTGAGTGTGCTTTGAGCATATGCGTGTTTGCTTGCTTCAATCCAGCTGTTACACGCTATCTATCCTATAGGCTCAGGACAGCTTATGGCTTTAAAAAATAATAATGCTAAATGCGTAAAATGAAATATGCTAAAAATATAAATATAAGCAGAAAGCTAAAATAAGATTTTGTTGGCTGTGTGGCATGAGTGAACTGTAAGGAAAACTAGGTCATGCAGGAGCTCGGAGTATTTACACAACACACATACTGAGTTCCCTTGAAAAATAAAATAGAATACATTAACTTTGTGACTATATGACTATGTATCTATCTATGGTTGCCATGAACCAGTTTGGGAATATATGTTAAAAAACACCCACATGTAAATGAAATAGGCATGTAAATAGACTGTGTACACATCACCATTTAGTTATATTTTGATTCTCATTCCCATTTTAACAGCCTTCAATTGAATTCACTGCCTATGTAAGCCAAGAATTGGCCCAGGGGCTCAATTCCGTCTTGACACATTCCCCTGAGACTACATGTCAGCAGTGGGCATGGCCAAGATAAATGTCTCCATGAACACCTCACATAACCCCACTCATGGGCACAAACTATCTTGTTGCAAACCTTCTGCAAACACATGCACACTTACTTGCCCACAGTCAGTAGTTTGGTTTGGGAATGTGTTTTTAGTCATCCTCCTAATTGCCAGAGGGGGTTGATTGCCCTGCCCTGCCCTGAGGATCCACAAACCTCTTCCCAGAGCTAACAAGCCCCACCTGGCCAGTTAGTGAAATGGGCTGTGGCCCTTTGCCTCAGCCTCCTAGAGCATACCTCCCGCTGCTCCTTACGCCTCAGAGCCCTCCGTGTTCGGGGAGAAAGGGGCCCCTCTGGCTGTAGTGATGGGTCCTGCTGCTCTTGTGCACTGACCCCTATCCCCTTGCCATCCTCCGTACTTTCTACACCAACATCTCCTTCTCCATCCCCAGCTTGCCCCAGTGTGTCCCAGTCACGGCTACTGTCATGGGCCAGGAGTCAACTTCGCCTGCTGAACAGCAACCTGAAGAGGGAGAAGGCAGAGTGACTCTACCTGCAGATTATCAGCCTTCAAGGACACAGAGGAGAAGGCACTGATGAGAACCAGCTAGCTTCAACCTTCTTAAGCAGAGCTTCCAGCAGCAGTCAGATGCCGGAAACAAAACTTGTAGTTCCTGGCCTGGCCTTGCTGCTTCCTGTTTATCTTGACCCTTCATGATCAGATTCCCTGACCCCTGGACCGTCTGACCACATGGATTGCTGTTCGCCCTACACTAGGACTGGACCTGACTTTGAATGCTGCCTCCAGACAATTACACCTCAGAGACTCTTCTGGTTGGTTGGTCTGCCACTCCACTGTGTGTTGCTACTTTGCTCTGACAGCTACAGCTTTTACCAGGATCCGTTTCCTCCTTCCCATTGTCCTATCAGTTCATGACAGCCACCTTTTTTGCCAGCTTAACTTACACTGAGTTCATAGGTTACGTGACTGAGCTGAGAAGATTACAGTCCAACCTAAGTCCCCCTGCTCGGGTCCTACCCTCTGCCATGTCCCCAATAATGTCTCCTTTTTGCAGCTTATGCTGGTTTAAGATCCACCAGCCTTGGGTCACCTGGCTGGTCCCAGCTCATCTGAGATGTGGAAGATATGTCAGAGTATATCTGGTCGAGTCAAGAAGAAGAAGAAGAAGAAGAAGAAGAAGAAAAAGAAGAAGAAGAGTTTGGATTTGATATCCCGCTTTATCACTACCCGAAGGAGTCTCAAAGCGGCTCACATTCTCCTTTCCCTTCCTCCCCCACAACAAACACTCTGTGAGGTGAGTGGGGCTGAGAGACTTCAAAGAAGTGTGACTAGCCGAAGGTCACCCAGCAGCTGCATGTAGAGGAGCGGAGACGCGAACCTGGTTCCCCAGATTACGAGTCTACCGCTCTTAACCACTACACCACACTGGCTCTCAAGGATGGGGAATTATACCAGCAGAGCTTGGCTGCCTTGGAAACCCAGGGATCAGCTGGATCCTAACTGTGCTCATCCTGGCAGACCTTGCTATAAGGTAGCAAGCACCCTTTGTCAGTTAAACATTGCAGAGGACATCTACTTTGTAAGATTTGTGTGTGTGCTGGTCCCAAGGGATATCCGATAGGCGAGGTCTAGTCCAGTCCAAGGTCAGTCCAATCCAGAAGTCACGAAGCCGAAGTCACAAAGCCGAGGTCAGGATTAAGTCGGAAGCCAAAGTCACAAAGCCGAGGTCAGGAGGAAGCCAGGAGTCAGAAGCCGAGGTAACAAAGCCGGGGTCAGGAACACAGGAGTCAGGAACCAGGAACTGGGCAGCAACGATGTTGCTCCTGCAACTTGGGACTGGGACTGGCCGGCTTTTATCTGCCCCGAGGCAGAGGGCGGCTCCGATCGTCAGGTGACTCGCCTCTCCTGGCTTGGAGGCGAGCACTCCTCCTGCGGGAACTTAGTTCCCTTCGCCTCTCTGCCCTGAACCTTTGCAACTCAGGAGAAGCTGGAGGGTTACCAGACCCAGAGGCAACCTCAGCTTCCCCTGACTGGGTGGGGAGTGGAGCACCTGCAGGCAATGAGTCCTCCACTCCATCAGAGGCCAGATCAAACTCAGCCGATGCCTGCACCTGAGGATCTAGCACAGGTGAGTCCCCTTCAGACTCAGGCCCCAGCCCTGGCTCTGCTGGTTCTGGAGGCAGGGAATCCTGTGCAGGCTGGGATCCCTCAGGTTCAGCGTCTGAGTCTGAATCCCAGGCCATCACACCATCCCCCCTCCCAGGCCCCCCCCTCAACCGAGGGGCCGGACCAGGCTTGCTGAGGTAAGTTGCATGGAACTCACGGAGGCAGGCAGGCGCATGGATGTTTTCCGCTGGTTCCCACGAACGATCCTCGGGCCCATACCCCTTCCAGTCGATGAGGTATTGGAGCTTCCCCCTGCGGTATCGGGAGTCGAGAATGTGCTCCACCTCGTACTCGGGCTCCCCCTGAACCAGAACTGGCTGCGGTCGTGGACGGTCTGGGTGGAACTCATCGGGCGGGGCGACCGGACTGAGTAGGGACCGGTGAAATACCGGGTGGACCTTCAGGGTCGCGGGTAATCGGAGACGGAATGCCACAGGTGAGACCCGGTCCACGATCGGAAATGGGCCGGTGAAGCGGGCATCCAGCTTCCGCGAAGGCCGAGAGGGGTGCAGGTGGCGGGTGGAGAGCCATACCAGGTCACCGACACGGAGTTCCGGCCCCTCCTGACGGTGACGGTCGGCCTGGGCCTTATACGCGTCCTTGGCCTGGCTCAGTTGCTCTGTCAGAAGCTGCTGCTGCGACTGGAGCTCCTGTAGCCAGTCTGTCACTGCGGGAACTGCGGATGCCGGCAGCACACTTGGGAACAACCGCGGGTGGTACCCATAGTTCGCCTGAAACGGGGTCTGTTGGGTGGAAGCGTGCACTGCGTTGTTATACGCGAACTCGGCCAACGCCAGGTGGTCGACCCAATCGTCCTGGTGGAAGCTGCAGTAGCACCGGAGGTACTGTTCCAACACCGCGTTTGCCCGTTCGGTCTGTCCATCTGTCTGCGGATGGTAGGCCGAAGATAGGCAGACCTCCGTCCCGAGAGCCTGATGTAGAGCACGCCAGAAGCGGGAGGTGAACTGGGCACCGCGATCGGAGACCAAACGTTCTGGTAGGCCATGTAAGCGGAAGACGTGTTGTAAGTACAGTTGCGCCGTCTCCTTGGCTGAGGGTACAGACGAGCACGGGGCACAGTGCACCATCTTAGTGAAGTGGTCCGTGAATACCAGGAGACAGGTACACTGATGGGACAGGGGTAGGTCCACCACGAAATCCAACGAAACCGTATGCCACGGACGAGGAGGAACTGGCAGTGGCTGTAGCAGTCCCGCAGGTCTCCCGGTCAATCCCTTGGCTCGCCGGCAGACATCGCAACCCCCAATGTACCGTGCCACGTCGGCTTTCAAGCGGGGCCACCAGAATTCCCGGCTGACCAGGTGGGTGGTCCGATACCTCCCGAAGTGGCCAGCTGCCGGGGCATCATGTGACATTCGGAGCACCTCGGCCCGCAAAGGCCCTGGTGGGATGTACAACCGACCACGGTGCATCAGCAGACCCTGGTGCACAACCAGTTCTGGGTATCGAGGGCACGATCCACTGGCCAATTCCTGAATCCGTTCCTGAGCCCACGCATCGACCCGTTGCTGCTTCCGCACTCGGTCCCGTAGTGACTCAGTCTCCTGAACAGCCAGGAACGCTGCTGGTGGGACGATTGTTGTTGGGGCCGCCTGCTGCACCGTCTCTGCAATGTCCTCCGGTTTCCGGGACAGTGCGTCCGCCTTCTGGTTTTGGGAGCTGGGGATGTAACGGATCCGGAACTGGAATCGGGAGAAGAACAGTGCCCACCGGATCTGACGCTGGTTCAGCTTGCGGGTGGTCTGGAGATACTCCAGATTCTGGTGGTCGGTTCTCACTTCCACCGGGTGTCGTGCCCCCTCAAGATGATGGCGCCAGACCTCAAAGGCCACCTTAATGGCCAGTAGTTCCCGCTCCCACACGGTATAGTTGCGCTCCGCCGGAAGGAGCTGCCGGGAGTAGTAGGCACAGGGTAGCAGTGGCGCATCAGGTCCGTGTTGCTGGGACAGGACAGCACCGAGAGCCGTACTGGAGGCGTCCGTCTCCACCACGAAGGGACGAGAGGGATCAGGATGCTGTAAAATCGGCGCCTTCTGGAAACAGGCTTTCAACCCCTGGAATGCCCCCTCAGCCTCCTCGTCCCAGGAGAAGGGAGTCTTGGGGCGCAGCAGACGGGTCAACGGGGTGGTGCGATGAGTGTAGTCCGCAATGAATGTCCGGTAATAGTTGGCGAACCCCAGGAACCGCTGTAGGTCCTTGCGGTTCCGCGGCGCCGCCCACTCTCGAACCGCAGCCACCTTCCCGGGGTCCATCTGTACACCGTCAGGGGAGAGTCGGTGTCCGAGGAAGTCCACTGACCGCTGGTGGAACTCGCACTTGCTGAGCTTAGCGTACAGGCGGTGCTCCCGCAAGCGCTGCAACACGGTCCGGACATGACTCTCATGGCGAGCTGGGTCACGGGAATAAATCAGAATGTCATCGAGGTACACCACCACGTACTTGTCTAGCAAGTCCTGGAACACGTGGTTGATGGACCGTTGGAACACGGCGGGCGCATTGCATAGTCCGAACGGCATGACCAGATATTCGAACTGCCCATAACGGGTCCCAAATGCGGTCTTCCACTCATCCCCGGCACGGATCCGAATCAAGTTGTAAGCCCCCCGCAGGTCCAGTTTGGTGAACATCTGCGCCCCTTGCACCCGCTCCAGCAACTCCGCAATTAGGGGCAAGGGATACCGGTCTGGGATGGTGATCTTATTCAGGGCTCGGTAATCATGGCAGAGGCGAAGCTCCCCACACTTCTTCTTAACGAAGAGTACTGGAGCGGCGGTGGGAGAGGTCGAGGGCCTAATGAACCCACGCTCCAGGTTCTTGTGAAGGAAGTCCTGTAAGGCTTCACGCTCTGGCTCCGAAAGAGAGTATAGGCGACTCACAGGCAGGGGCGCCCCAGGCTGGAGGTCTATGCCGCAGTCGAAGGACCGATGAGGAGGCAGCCGGTCTGCCCCCTGTTCCTCGAACACGTCTACGTAGTCCCGGTACACGGCGGGGAGCGTTGACGCAGCCTCCCCCATGGAGGCGGCCGAAAGCATCTCGGACTGAGCATTCGAACCCGAGTCTGGGAAGCGTACAGTTCGATTGACCCAATCGATCTGAACATTGTGAGACTCCAGCCAGTCCATCCCCAACACCAGGGGAAACCGGGGCATGGTGGCAATGTCCAGGGTACGCACCTCCTGGTGCTGCTGGTGGCACAGGACCAAGGGCTGGGTCTCCCGCGTAACGGCGCCTGACCGCAGGAGCCGTCCGTCGATTGCCTCCACCTGCACCGGTTCTGGCTTGTTCTGGAGTGGCACCCGATGCTGAACAGCGAAGGCAGAGTCCATATAGGAGCGGGTTGCCCCTGAATCCACCAGAGCGTGGGTGAGAATCCAGGGCCCGCCTGGGGGGTACAGACGCACCGGGATCATGAGGTGTTGCAATTCCACTGGTGAGGGCCCATCATGCGACGCTTGGGACCCCAGATAGCCTGGGCCATTGGCTACTGGGGTTGGCGGTTTCCCTGCGGCTGGTGTTTCTCGGGGCATGTTCGGGCGTAGTGTCCACTCCCCCCGCAGTAGAGACAGAGGTTCCCCTCCCGACGCCTTGTCTTCTCCGAAGGGGAGAGGCGAGGCCGTGCTGCCCCGAGCTGCATCGGCTCCTCTAGTGACTCGGCTCTGGCCGTGGAACTGCTGGGAAGCACTGGAGTCGGGAGCCCGGAGTGCCGACGGCCCCGGGCCTGGCGACGGTCCTCCAACCGATCGTCTATCTGTAGACTCCGTTGGATGAGGGCCTCCAGCGTGGTGGGGCGATCCAAGGTGGCCAGCTGGTCCAGTATCTCGTCAGAAAGCCCCTCGAGATACTGGTCCCGAAGTGCGGAATCGTTCCAGGTCAAGTCCTGTGCCAACAGCCGAAATTCTGTGGCATAGGCGGCCACTGTGGACTTGCCCTATTTCAACCGCCGAATCGCCCGATTGGCTTGACTCGCCTTCTGAGGGTTGGCGAACGCGGTTTCAAAATGGTTGCAAAACCCCGTATAGTCTGTCAGCAAGGGGGAGTCTTGCCGTAGCAGCGGCAACGCCCACTTGGCCGCCTGGTCCTTCAGCAAGCTGATCAGGAAGTGCACCTTGGTGCGGTCGTCAGGGAAATCCCGGGCTCGCCCCTGAATATACAGTTTGGCCTGGGCGAGAAACATGGGAAAGCTGGCCGGGGACCCATCGAATTTCTCTGGCAGGGCCACTGGGTACTTGCCTGGAGCTGGGACGCCGGCACCAGGAGCCGGTAAGACGTCCAAACGCTGCTGAAGCGCCGTAACC
The DNA here is from genome assembly GCA_034641385.1 of Darevskia mixta. Lineage (NCBI taxonomy): Eukaryota > Metazoa > Chordata > Lepidosauria > Squamata > Lacertidae > Darevskia > Darevskia mixta. Next base: position 16,907,759 of record JAWWNH010000017.1, read on the forward strand.
GCATTGCTCAGCTGCTGCACTGTGTGGGTCAAGACCTGGTTCTCCTGGGCCAATGCCGCCAGCGCAGCCGCCTGGTCAGTCATAATGACCGGTTCCTCCCGAACGCACCCCAACGAAGGGGGAGTGCGGGTGTGGCAGGAGCAAACTGTGCTGGTCCCAAGGGATATCCGATAGGCGAGGTCTAGTCCAGTCCAAGGTCAGTCCAATCCAGAAGTCACGAAGCCGAAGTCACAAAGCCGAGGTCAGGATTAAGTCGGAAGCCAAAGTCACAAAGCCGAGGTCAGGAGGAAGCCAGGAGTCAGAAGCCGAGGTAACAAAGCCGGGGTCAGGAACACAGGAGTCAGGAACCAGGAACTGGGCAGCAACGATGTTGCTCCTGCAACTTGGGACTGGGACTGGCCGGCTTTTATCTGCCCCGAGGCAGAGGGCGGCTCCGATCGTCAGGTGACTCGCCTCTCCTGGCTTGGAGGCGAGCACTCCTCCTGCGGGAACTTAGTTCCCTTCGCCTCTCTGCCCTGAACCTTTGCAACTCAGGAGAAGCTGGAGGGTTACCAGACCCAGAGGCAACCTCAGCTTCCCCTGACTGGGTGGGGAGTGGAGCACCTGCAGGCAATGAGTCCTCCACTCCATCAGAGGCCAGATCAAACTCAGCCGATGCCTGCACCTGAGGATCTAGCACAGGTGAGTCCCCTTCAGACTCAGGCCCCAGCCCTGGCTCTGCTGGTTCTGGAGGCAGGGAATCCTGTGCAGGCTGGGATCCCTCAGGTTCAGCGTCTGAGTCTGAATCCCAGGCCATCACAGTGTGCAGGAGGAAGGGGCAATGTTCAGAGTTATAAGAAAAAAAGCATGAAGAGTTCGAGCACGTTTCAATCTTTCATTACTGTGCTTTGGGAGATGTATGGGGTGTTAAGGGAAGTGGGGAACACATTGTGCTCCTTCTGGGATAGCTTGTCCACCTTTGGTCCCAACCCTGCACTCAAGCTGTAAGCATGAGACAGCGGCCACACACAGGGAACGGCTTCAAACAGCTGGCTGAACCAGGTGAGGGTAGCCAATAAGTCTCTAACCCTTGATAAGTTAAGGACTTTCCCTGCATCTGAAGATAGGCTGCAGTGGATTGAGCAGACAACACCAATAGTGGGTCCAACAATAGAGAAGGCAGTTTCTGCATGCTGCAGAGGAAAGTGAGGGGCAGATGGGGCTTGTCCACCTGGGAAAGGAGCCCATCTTGAAGAAGAAAAACTCTGATCCTAAGCCACCACTGCCTTGTGGGATATCTTCAGGATTAGAAAAGGCTAAGGAGTAAACCCTACACAAATCTGGATGAAGTCCCAAATTTGGTTGGATGGTGCCTTGTACACCTCCTTCTAGCAACTCCTGAAGCCAAGCTGGTGCCAGTTGTGTTGCTCTGCTTTCCTTTGGCCCACATCAGCAAGACTGGGGGGGTCCTTGCCATCTGGGCAACCCAGGACCTCCATATACATTGCCCAGGTTTGCTCCCCAAGGAGGTCACTTTGGTGCTGCTAATGCAATAGTTTATATTCCATTGTCTCTCAAGGCAGGTGGATGCCAACAACTGTGCTTGACTTTGCAGCATTATTTACCAGTGTCTCCTGGATTTCCAATTTCCTAAGGTCTAGCAACTCTATTAATAGACCTCTCTTTTAATTTCTTCTGCAGTTGTTGTTCAGTCATTCAGTCGTGTCCGACTCTTCGTGACCCCATGGACCAGAGCACGCCAGGCACGCCTATCCTTCACTGCCTCTCGCAGTTTGGTTAGACTCATGTTGGTAGCTTCGAGAACACTGTCCAACCATCTCATCCTCTGTCATCCCCTTCTCCTTGTGCCCTCCATCTTTCCCAACATCAGGGTCTTTTCTAGGGAGTCTTCTCTTCTCACGAGGTGGCCAAAGTACAGGAGCCTCAACTTCAGGATCTGTCCTTCTAGTGAGCATTCAGGGCTGATTTCTTTAAGAATGGATAGGTTTGATCTTCTTGCAGTCCATGGGACTCTCAAGAGTCTCCTCCAGCACCATAATTCAAAAGTATCAATTCTTCGGCGATCAGCCTTCTTTCTTCTGCAGTGGAGCTTGCCAAATTATGAAGGAAACAAAGGGATTGAAGCAAAGGCTGATGTTTGAACTGTTATATCAGGTTTTCAACAAGAGAGTGTCTGCTTTGGCAGAGGGGGAAATTACATTTTATGGAAAGGTCTTCCATTTACATTAGATATTCATAAATCCAGGAGGGGAGGGGAAGTTCTGAAAAATGGGAAGTTCAGATTATAACTCTCAATGTTATCCACATGTGAATTACTGTAAAATGAGGAATAAATATGAGTGAAGCACTGCTGTAGCAGCTGAATAAATCATCGACTCTGTCTTAATGCTTAATGGTTTATGGGTTTATCAAAGGGAAAGAGAAGCAAGTCTTCAACATAGCGTAAGAAACTCTGCAAGGACAGCTGCTGTGTGTCTCTCCTTTGTCTTTCCAGATATGTATTCCTGTCCTGTGCACACTTATATCTGTAGGGTGAAGTTGTTCTGACCTTAATGTAGAACAGGGGAGAAATCCTTTGTGTCTGCCGACATGGAAGGAAACTACGGAACCATGAAATAAACTGTAGCACCGTGGCAGGAAACTTCATTTATTTGACATTTTTAACTGGCGAAAAAGCAGCAATCAATGGCGTACATTAGAATGCTGTCGATCTGCACACACACACAAAAATGCACAGCTACATCTTGATCTGCCTTTCTACCACTCTCGTGTGATTTGGATGTCTGTTCCATTTAAGTTATCCTATCATGTAAACCATGCAGAACGTAACATTAACATTTATTACTGTTGTTGTTTTATTGCTCTCGTCTCCGGTTTCCTTCAAACAGCAAGCATAGGTATAGGTGAGATCATTGTGTGTCCAGCCACAGTGTCCCCCCTCCCAGCGCGGCTAACTGCTGAGTGGTAAAATGAATGGACACAACAACTATCTGGGATTTAAACGGCCACAACTTTCAGATGTAGGAAGCTTTGGCATAGGCATTGGGCATGTATCCCTCTCAGCTTCCCCTGCTGGGGAAACTGAGGCATGACAGGATCTATTTGGGTGTGGGTCCATCACAAAATGCAGGTTTAGGCAGATGGCCCCCCAAATGCTGAGGGAAGCACTATGGCCTACTAGCCCTACACACTTGGCTCTTTGGACAAAGACTTCCCTCCAGACCCCTCTAAAGGGGTACCCTGTTAACACTGTTAACTGTTAGGATTGTCCTACTTTCGTGTAGGACCCTGGTAGAGAAACATGCCCGATTGGCATGTTCTCTCCCTCCTGGTCGATCGTTCCAAAGCTTTCTTCAGCTTCCAAAGCTTTCTTCAGCCTGAACATCACAGTGACTGATACCAAGAAGCATCAGCACACTCAGGGATCCGCAAAGTATTCGCAGTTTGCGTAACAGAACTCAGTAGCTCAGCATTTTGGCTAATCTACGTTTATTTACATATAATACACTTGGAGCATTCTGCCTTAGCTCCTTCCTCTTTCTCATCAGACAGCAAAGAGAGAGAGAAAAAGCACAATAGTCCCACTTCACGGAACACAGTAATACCAAAACATCCTGTCTCCATCACTTCCCACACTATGGAATGAAAATACACACCGTCATGTGATAGACAACAATCCCATGACTGCAAACACGGAGCAAGAATCCTAACAATGCAGGGGACAGTGGGTGGGTGAGTCACCACTTCACCACACCCTGATTGGATGAAAGACTATTGGATTCCACCTGGGGCCTAAACCACCATAGCTGTGACTAGTTCTATGGGGAAGGCAAAACCTGCAGAGCAGGGGAAAATCCTTCCTGGCTCCAAGTACGGCAACTGTCAAAAGACCACAGCAAAACCCGGCTAGCTGAAAAGAAAGGGTTAAAGCAATAATCAACTATTAATGCAGGGAGGGGAAGGGTGAGGGACGCTCCAGGCTGACTGGATGCTGAGTGGTCGGCTGGGCTAAGAAGATGGCCATGCCCCACCCCACCCCCAGGGCCACTGCGGATTGGCTCATTTGAAGGATGGGATTGGCGGGAACCCGTGAGCCTCCTTGGTAGGCGGAGGAGATGGGGAAACATTCCAAAATGGCACTGCATATCTGGGCAAAAGAGGAGGTCCCGTGTTGAGCCATCGGCAAGACGGTAAGTGGCCATTATAGAGTGGTTGTCTGAAGAGATGGATGGCACAGAAAGCTATGGAGATAATCTAGGGCAATAGGCAGCAGAATATCCGCATGCCTGGGACTGTGGGTGGATGGCCATTGCCACATGGTGCAACAGGCAGGCCACCATCTTCTGGTGTGTCTGAGGAAGGTGAGGGTCACTTGGTGCTGCCCACCTCCAGCCATGTTCCTCCCAGTGCATGCTTAGCCAATCAGAGGCAGGGGCTTGGGGGCTGCAACCAGCCTGTTCGTAGACTATTTAAGGGGGCAGCCAGATGCATGCCACACTCTTGGCTGATAGCCACCTGCCAGGGCCAGCTCAAGTGGCAGATAAGGCACTGGGCTGGATCCTTAGTTACAGGGGTACCTTGTTAGAGGGGTCCAGTAGGGGTTACTCTATGCAGGAGTCCACTGGAGGACCAATGGGCCAATACACCTGTCCCAAAAGTGGCCTGTGTGGGGTTGTGGCATCCAGACCATGTCAGGGGCAGCTCCCCAGCAGAAGTTCAACCTCACCAGTTCCTATCAGGTA